>VXBH01008887.1:91241-108156 GCA_013400035.1 Rynchops niger | reverse complement strand
CTTACCAAATTACATCTATTTAAATAAATAAATAAATAAATAAAATAAATAAATAAATGGACAAATGGTAAAAAAGGAAAATAAATAAATAAATAAATAAATGTCGAATAGGGATGCACTTAATCCATTTTTGCCAAAGCAACTTTATTTAGAAAGCTGTTTACCTTTCTGAAAAGCCTCATTAGGCATAAAAACAAAGAATGAAGTTGATTAATGTGCTCTAAGTGTGATGTTCAAATTGTAATTTTCATATACGTAAATGGATGCTTCTGCCGTATTTTGTTTGATAATTTACAGAGTTAGCACCGTCCAAACCACTAATCAGTTTCTTTTTATGAAGACAGCTGCAGAAGATCCTTTTAGAATGCTAATTTTCATTAGTGCTTTCGCTCACCAAGAACTAGGGCCTTTCTCACAGATAACCTCATCACTGTAAACTGGGCTTGGGGAAATTCAGTTCACTTGCAATTCAGTTATTTGGGGTTTTTTTTGTTTATTTTGTTTTTTCAGTAAAGTAATCGGAAGAGAAGAAGAAAGGGCAGCAAAAAAACCACCAAGAGGATGGATTTAAAAGAGAAGAGCGCCTATAAATCAAGACAAAGGTAGTTTATCTTTTCCTCTTTTTTTTTGATATTATCATCTGCTGAGCTGGCAGAAAAAAAAACAAGTTGCACAAAGGTAGCATTTCTCTAGGTACTGTCTGTATATTTTGTAGGATGGTGACATTAATACAGATTAGTTTTAACACACCACTTTTCTAGTAAGTCTGTTCTAAAGCTCTTTAACGCAAAAAGTAGTGCTACAACCATATGCACTGTGGCAGGAAGCAGAAAAGACAAACAGATTAATATGCTGGGTTGCCATGTATGAAAAATAAGGTTTAAATCAGAAGTAGCTGTATCATGCTATGCTATGTTTTACGGAATTGCCTCAGTTTCTCTCAGCAGTGCTAAAGCTGCCTCAGTGGCAGCATTAGTTTCTGTTAATTTGGAATTTTCGTGCTCCAGTGACAGTATTAATTTTTTATGCCAGTGTAAATAGTAAGTAACCAATCAAATGGTCTAAATATATTAATGTTCTGCCTTTGCGCATAGGTATGAGAAGATTAGACTAATTCTGCTGTACAAAGAAAACAGTCTCATGGAAGCACTGAAAGTACATTTACTGTTGCAAGGTAGAATGATTTTTCTCAAAATATTTTGCATAGGAGCAGAGCAAAGTTAGAGGTACTCCCCCAGCTTTAATACTGCAAACAGCACTAATGAAACAGTCTAGCAGGTTTTATAACAAATCCAAGTATAAGGGTGTTAAATAAACTCTGATAGTTTCAGAAATCAGTCTGAGAACAGCTGACACATGTTCAGGAGCCCCTGCAGTATCTCCACAATGATTAGAGATCTGAAACTACATTTCAAAATGGAAAATGTCCTTTGTTGCCTTTTCCAGAAATACGTGCTTATACCCATAAATTCCAACTTGAGTCCTTTCCATTAAATCTTCCAGTCTCTTCCACTTATTCTGTACAGTGCCTCCTCTTCTCATCCGCCTCTTGATCCTTCAGGCTGCGTACAGACGCCTGCCCACCCTATTCTAAGTCACTGAAATGATACTTAGAGTCAAGCAAGCATATTTGGGAGCCCTCTTGTGAGAAAGAGCCACACTGATGAGACTACATAAGCAGGATGGGATTTTCCAAAAGACAAAAAATATTCTGTGGTTAGGCACGTTGAATATCGGTCTGTACAATTACAGCAAGAAAGAACTTTGCGCTTGTGAACTCTGTCTTTCTGCCTAACTTCCATAATTCATTGGCTCTAAGTGATGTTTTTATATGCAATTTCACAGAAGAATGAGAGAAAACAGTTATGGAAGTTATGCCTTAAAGAAAGCTGGGGTGGGGGAAAGGATTACAGTGTACTATTGAATAGAGAGGATATATACTAAAATAGCTGGCATAGAATACAAAAAAATAGAAGATTCTGTAAAAATTGGTGGGGGGGTGAGGCACAATAAATGTAGCTGGCAAATTGAGAAAGGCTAAGAGCATCATTTAGGTTGACTACTAACATGCAAAACTAGTACACTGCTTATGCAAAACCTGCTTATTTTAGACAAATGAACTACCAAAGCAACTATCTTTTTAGGTGCATGAGAATGTCAGTCTTCAGCCCAGATATGTGGAAACAAGACTGTGTTATATAGTGTATGTTATCTA
The DNA here is from genome assembly GCA_013400035.1 of Rynchops niger. Lineage (NCBI taxonomy): Eukaryota > Metazoa > Chordata > Aves > Charadriiformes > Laridae > Rynchops > Rynchops niger. Next base: position 105,941 of record VXBH01008887.1, on the reverse strand, counting down.
TGATAAATACAGCAGATCAGGATGAGTGAAAGAAGAGGAAATCGAAAATGCTCTTGGGCCATAAATGATTATCAGAGTTAGGATGCCGAAGGCTGATAGCAACAGTGGTATTGGAGGCAAGGAAGCAGAATGTAGGAAGAGAAATGAAGGAACACTGCTACTATTAAAGAAACACAGCTATGTAGGCACTACAAAAGACTTCCTTGCTATTTTCTGTCTATTTTCTTTGTATTTCAGATATATAAGCATTTGGGACTGCTCGACTGACTACATAATACTGTTGCTGCTGCTCCTGACTGTGAGATCATCCCAGGCTGTAGAAAATGTAAGTTAACAGAAAGAAAAAAATAAGAAGAAGGAAAAAAAAAAAGAAAAAAAAAAAAAAACAAAACCAAACCCCCACAAAACTGAAAAGTAAGTAGGTAGGCAGTAAGAGATAATGATAATCATGGCAAAACTGCCCTCATTTGGCTTTGGAGGGACTTTGACAGCCATTTGGCATCCACAGAAATAATTTCTCACACATTCACAAGCCAAACATGGCACCTGACACATAAACTGTATTCAAAGCTCTTTGTAACATCTGCAAGGTCAAAGTTGCCTACCCATTCCTTATGTTTCATTGTTTTACTGCACAAAACCCATAGAAGTGTAAACACAAGATATGAAGTGCCTTAATAACAGAGACATTTTAACTGAATATTCTGAAAATGTAGACTACTTGGAATGATGTAATAATTATATTATTTTGCTATTTTATATTTATTCTCAGAAAAAAATGTTTTTATATGAATAAACACAACATTATGAAGTTGACATTAAGTACAGAAAACAAAGTAAAGTACGTCAAAATTAAGATGTCTAGTACTACAAAGCAAAGAAAACTTTTGTGTGCTGGTACATTGTGTCTTTTTGTGGTTGAGTTTTTTTCCTCTGAACTCCCCCAAACAAGCTCTGTCTGAAACATGATTCACTGAACATACAAAAGTTATGGGCAAATTGTATTTTCACCTAATGAAATCACTAAGTGAAACTTTATCTTTCCACTGAAAAGACACATAGATGCCCTGGAATAGAGGAAAGATGATGTGTTAATTTACAGCAACTTTTTCTTAGAGTTATAACTGAATCCAGCAAAACACATTGCAGTGTTAATTGTCCCTGCAGATATCTAGGGGTGCAATTTTATTATTATCAAAGCTCACTTTGAGCCCATATGCTTGCCTTTTTCCCTTGAATGTTGTTTGTATAAAAGACAATCTAAGAGAAAATTTATTTCCACTAAAAATTGTGCAGTCACAAAGCACATATAAAAGACTATAGTAAGTGCAGTAATTTCTGATGCACAGTCCAAAATTATATAGAATGATAATATAATGGGCAATTTCAAGAACTAACATTAAGGAAACCCACTCAGGGAAAAAAAAAAAAAAAAAAAAAAAAAAAAAAAAAAAAAAAACAACAACCTAGGAGCAGAAGTTATACCTTGATCAAAGTATCCACATTCATAGACACGTAGGATAATTTAGGTTGTAACACAGCTTTGGGTGTCATCTAGTCCAAACCCTGCTGATAGAAGGGAAAAATTCAAAGTTAGAGCAGGTTAATTCCTCACTGACCAACTGAGTATTAAGCATCTCCTGGGAGGGGATTCCACAGCCTCTCTGGGTACCCTCTTCCAGTGATTAACCACCCTCACTGAGGACTTATTTTGTTTAAATCCAGTTGGAATTTGCCTTGCTGCACAGCCCTTGGCTTTTCACTGTGTGCATCTGTCAAAAGTCCCTATGACCACCCATTAGGTAGCTGTGCATGGCAACTAGATCCCCCTTAACCCTTTCTTCTTAAGGCTGAACAAACCAAGCTCTCTCAAACTCCTGTGTCATGTGCTCCAGCCTCCAACCACTATGGCGACTCTCCTCTAGACTCAGTCTACTTTGCCAGCACCTACCTTGTACAGGGCAGCCCAGCCCTGGATGCAATGACCCACTTGTGGTCTCACAAGTGCCAAACAGAGAGAAATGACCACATCCCACAACCTATTGGTGATGTTCTTCATAATGTAACCCACCCCACCATCAACCCCAAGACACACTACTGATTCATGTTCAAGTTATTGTCCTCCAGGAGCCCTTGTCCTTTACTGAAAGCCCCACAAAGCTACCATTTGCCTGAGGCTCAAGCTGGCTCCCAGGTTGTACTGGTGCCCAGGTAAAGGACATTGCATTTCCCCTTATGAACTTCACAAGGTTTTTATTCATCCATTTTTCCAACCTCTCAAGATCTTTCTGAATTTCAGCCTTGCCTTACAGTGTATCAGCTGCCCCAACAAATTTTCTGAGAGTGCACTCCATCCCGCTGTCTATTTTGTTAAGAAAGGCAGTATATATTTTCAGGCCCAGTATTGGCCCCTCAGGTATGCCACTCATCATTGCTGAACTTTGAATTTTGACCCACCACCCTTTGAGCCAGATGAAGTCTCTACAATCTGAAAAAGATAAATTTGTGATTCTGGTTTTCATGAAAGAATTATATAAGACGAGTTGAATGGGGACACTGCAGGATCATAGTAAGGACAAGGAAGAACTGACAAAAGAGAAGTAGGTGGGTAAGAGCATTCCCAAGGAAGAAAAAAAAAAAAGTTATTAACTTAGAAACTGGAGAAAACCTGAAATCTTATATACTCCCAGAGGGCTAAGGCAACACCTTTTACCCCAGAAGACCCAATGAAGGCGTTTGGGGTTGGAAGGGGTTGGGTTTTTTTAAAGACAACTAAGTCTGTGGATACTATTCTGCAGTTTAATAGTGTTACCTCAAAAGAACAGAAGAAATTTCTCCACCTCTTCAGTTGACTTCTGATCAATACTATCATTCCTTTCTTTCTCATGAGACCAACGTAACCTTCCTGTCTTTTATGGTGTGTATACTCAGCTTCACTTTAGTCTCTTCAGCTGAGATCCACTTTCTTCCTCTTCATCTTCTCTCCATAAATATAAACCCAGATGCTACCCTGTTCAGTGAAACAATGTAGACTCCTCCAATAGAGAGAAAACTGCCTATATACCTCATCATAAAGTGTTTAATAACACTTTTAATGACACTAAAGATTGTTAAAGGAAAAGAGGAAGATTAATTGTTCTTCATGTTTACCCTTTCAAGACAAGAATATTATCTTCATTTGTACCATGAGGATTTAAAGGGAGGAATTAAAAAAATGTTCCTTATTAAGTACAGGAAAAGGCTACTTAAATTGTGAGCTTAATCCATAAAGTTTTTTAAACAGAGGTGATGAAGAGGGCCAGCTATACATCATCCCAGACTACTGAAGAAGCTAGCAGATGTTATGGCGGGACTCCCCTTGATCATCTAACAAAGGTCTTGGGAGTTTGGGAAGGTCCCTGCTGACTGGAAGCTAGCCAGTGTTATTCCAATCTACAAAAAGGACATGAGGGAAGACCCAGGGAACTACGGACCTGGAAGTCTAACATCAGTTTCTGGAAAAAATTATGGAGAAGATTATAGTGGGTACGATTGAAAAGCATTTAAAGAATAATGCAACAGGCACAGTCAACATGGGTTCACAAAAGGAAAGTCCTATTTAACTAATTTGATATTCTTCTATGATAAAGTCAGGTCAGCCGCCTAGTGGAGGAAGGGAAAGTGGTCGATGTAGTTTTTGTGGCTTTTAGTAAGTCTTTTGATACTGTCCCTCACAGAATCCTTCTGGACAAATTGTCCAAATGTGGGATGAGTGGGTTCACAGTACACTGGGTGAAGAACTGGTTGAAAGGCAGAGCTCAAAGGGTTGTAGTGAATGGGACTACATCTGGCTGGTGACTGGGACACCAGTGTTGTTCCTCAGGGTACAATTCTATGGCCAGTTCTGTTCATTATATTTATCAATGATCCGGATGCAGGAGCTGAATGCACCATTAGCAAGTTTGTTGATGATACCAAACTGAGGCGTGCTGTTGACTCTCTTGAGGGTCAGGAGGCCTTGCAGGGGGATCTAGATAGATTGGAGCATTGGACTATGGTTAATGGGATGAAGTTTAACAAGTCAAAATGCTAAATTCTGTACCTAAGATGGAGTAACGCCACACCAGACGCAAGTATAAACTGGGAGAGGGGTGGCTGGAGAGCAGCCCTGCAGAAAGGGATCTGAGGGTGCTGGCTGACAGCAGGCTTAATATGAGTCAGCAGTGTGCTCTGGCAGACAAGAGGGAAAGCCATATCCTGGGGTGCATCAAACACAGGTAATAAAGAGAGGTGATTATCCTGCTGCATTCAGCATTGGTGCAGACTCACCTTGAGTTCTGTGTGCAGTTCTGGGCCCCACAATTTAAGAAGGATGTGAAGGTCCTTGAATGCATCCAGAGGAGGGCAACAAAGCTGGTAAAAGGGCTGGAAGGAATGTCCTGTATGGAGCAGCTAAGGTTTGTCTAGTTTGGAGAACAGGTGGCTGATGGGCAACCTCATTGCTCTCTGCAGCTTCCTGGGGAGCAGAAGTGGAGAGGGAGGTGCTGATCTCTTCTCCCTGGGATACAGTGACAGGACACCTGGGAAGGGTTCAAAGCTGCACCAGAGAAGGTTTAGACGGGACATTAGGAAACATTTCTTTACAGAGAGGGTGGTCAAACACAAGAACACTTTTGCTAGAAAGGTGGTTGGTGCTCCAAGCTTGTCAGTGTCAAAGAGCCATTTGGACAATGCCCTTAACAATGTGCTTTAGCTTTTGGTCAGCTCTGACTTGGTCAGGCAGTTGGAATAGATGATCATTGTAGTTGCCTTCCAACTGAAAGAGTCTATTTTATTCTACATGTCTGAACTGTGAGTGTTTCATAACTATGTATACCATGACCAATTCTCAAGACACTTATTTTCCTCGCCTGAGAAACCTCAAAATAGCACAAAAGCTACTGTGTGTCATGGCTTTGTTCCTAGGGTTTGTACAGACAGAACCACATAGAGCCTTGGGATAGACATTGTGGAAAAAGTTTGCACACACCAGGTCTAACAGGCAATTCTGGACCACAACAACTATATATTTTTTTTTTTTCAGCCTTAAGGAAGTGTGCTGTTGGGAAGGATCTGAGCCGAGGCATCACTGAGGGCTGTAGAGCAGTACTGTATACTCAGATCCTGGAGCTCTACCTCCATTTACCTATGTGAAAAATAGACAAAGTCTTGTAAGTCTTGTAAGACTCATTGCCTGCTCATCTGCAAAGATATATCAATGAATTTGTGTGAATAGGTAAGGAAGCCTCCATTAAAGAAAAACAACCTGTTCTTCCCACCCTCTTCCAATTACCAGGACATAATTTAGTGAACAATATTAATAGAGTACAGTTTTAGAGCAGAATATGAAAAAGAATACAGATGGGAAATTTAGGGAGCCAAAATGCAGTTATCCAAACCGAACTTTTGTCAGGACTCCTGGGCTGCCAGCACTGTTCTTCTGGAAAAAGCAGTGAAATCTCTAATGACCAAAAGTGGTGTAAACAATGGTTTTACTCAGCATCTTCCATACAAGTGTTCTCCTGTGTTATCCTGGGGCATCAGCCTGATGGTGAGTCATAGAAAACTGTGCCTCAACCAATTATTGAATACCAGCAAAACTGGATGAAATATCACCAAAAGAAATACACGATAATTATTTTGAAGAAAATCAACCACAACTCTTTTTTCTTCATTTTTCTTATGCTGTCAGTTTAAGGAATACAAGGAATGCTGTCAGTAAGCATGGTCACAGAAAGTTCAAGAATCTTCCATATTCTGCAGAAAGATATTTGCACAAACGTTCACATTATATTTGCAAGTTATTCTTTATAAGATTTTCAGGCATCCAAATAAGGAATAGAAACAACTCTATGCAATTTATGTAATCATAGACTACTGGTAGTGAAATCTTACTCAAAGCAAATATACTGAAGTCTGTTGATATAAGTTGATCAAACAATTCTCAACAACCAGATTTCTAAAAATCAAAGTCTACTTGTGGGTAATTTACAAGCAGTAAAAGGTCATGCTTTGTTGATAAATGATTCATTATACATAGTCTGCTCAGCACAGATCATTCACTCCATTAATAAACAGCACAGATGACAATCTAATATTTTTAAACCTTTTATATTCAACCTTTCAGACACCTAGCTTTTATTTCAAAGATTCAGGAGTCTTCCTAGCTATGTTTGAAAAGATGCCCAATGTTAAAAACACACTTCATTTTCCCAAACCTAAGTCCTCCACCATCTCCAGTGATCCACATAGTTCTGTCTCAGTAAAAAAAGATGATTAATTAGTCAGAGAAGAAGCAACTTCCAAATCCAAGTACTCAAACAGCCTTCCTCTGGCTCCTTTGCATTTAATACCCAGGAACTGGTCTTGAGCAGATCTTCTAACACAAGCTTATACACTATCACAGAGTCAAAGAGTGCCTTGGACATGTGCTGTTTCATTGCATTCAAGGTTTGATTCTTCAGCACTGAAGGCTACAGAAACAATTCCCTTGAGATCTACAAAGGCTGTAGAGGGCTATGGTGCTTTATAAGTAGAAGACAGGTTTAAACTTACATATAAGAGTACAGTAGAGNTTTTTTTTTTTTTTAAGAAACACCACTTACTGAGAGAGCAGCTGTGTACTGCACCAGATCAAGTTTGAGTGGTTTTAAGAAGTAGAGCCCCCCCATGTAGAGCCCATTACAGTAATCCAATTTTGATGGATGAAATCCAAGCATACATGCTCTCCTGGTGATTTTCTGCCCTGAAAATATTTAAATACAATGAAAAGAATTACAGTATTAAACAAATTTCCTTTTTGATATTCAATAGGAATTGAAATAGGAAACTCCTAAGAGCATGGCAGAGCTCTTATACTTTAAGTGGTACAGTGTATAAGCATAAGCAGCTCACCACCAGCAAGATTTAACGAAGTTATTCTTAATAGGCACTCTGAGTGCTTTGCCCTCATGAAGTACTGGCCTTTTTCTACCTTATAATCAGCATTTATGGATGGCAAGTCACTCTCTGACCACTACTCTACCACTTCTGCACTCTGCATGTACTACTTGCACAAAAGGCCAACGGAGTTTGCTCGTTTTTGGAATGACGTCTGAAAAAACTGGCAAATTGTATAAAACATTCTCCCTAGCACAAAGCAAGTCTTATTTTGCACTCAAAAAAGGACATTTTGTTTTAATGACTCCAAGATGTTTTCCAGTAGGTATTTCACAACAATAAAATAGGACTGGAACAATATACGGAGAAGTTAGCATGAGGAGATTACAATGCACCAAGACTAGAATTACTCCTTCCTTCCCTTAGGTACAAGCTGTCAGACACAATCTCAAGTATTTCAAGAATGGTGAGTCACTTCCTGCCATTTTCTCTTTAAAAGATAGGAGAACCCAAAGAAAAAAATACATCACTTTTTTTCAGTGATCTTTCCCCATATATGGCATTTGCCATATTAGTACATACTTAGAGACAGGTTTTGCCAACCATTTTTATTCCACTAAAATTGGTATTACAGATTACACCCAGACTAGCAAATCATACCATCAATTCAAAATCCCCTGAATCTTCAGCACAGTTTAGTCTTATTCTGATACCCGAACATTCACCGTTACTTCAACAGTTTTATGGGCCTGTTAAGGAAATCTGCCTGAAAGAACATTATATCCTAATATCTGTCACAACCATCAGAGGATCAAGACTTTACATTGGCGAGTTTTGATCATGTAGCTGTAGTTATATATGTATTGTATTTTGCAAGGATAACAGAAATGTAATACCATGAAGCAGGGTCATTTTACTTCTCTGTGAGAAAACCAAAATAAGAAGAAGGAAGCTAAAAAAAGAATCTTGAGATTCATATGTGGTTTTGATACCATTTATCTTGGATACTTCTTGAAACAAGACCTGAGTTGCCCTTCTAGTATTTTCAATTTGTAGGTTTTAACTAATAAGGATAACATTTCTTTTTGCTTTTTAAAATTGACATGTGTGACCTCACCCAAAAATTGTAAAAGGCAGAACATCAAGCATTTATACAATTAAAATAATTGCAGTTTTTGCTGTACAATGCTGTAAAGGAAGACTGAAAGTTAAGGCAAGATTTTACAAAATTGCTATTTACAATGCATGGACAAAAAAATTTTCTCAAAAAGTTCTACTGAAATAAAAAATCTTATTTCTAGCTCACAATTCCACCACTGGAGAAGGTTTCTACACTATTGCAGGTACTATGGTCCCTGACATGAAGATCTTATGATATTTTTTCACGTCATACAAATAATTAGGACAGCTAAATTGTTATATGTACATGTCTGGAAGATTCCACTTATTTTGTCGTACTACATACATTTTAAAAAACTTTTTACTGAGAAATTTACCCTTCAAATTCTTGCATAACATTGCTTGCATGGGCAAAGATCAATAAAAGTAAAATTCTCATGGAAGCAAGTAAACTTAAAAGATAACCAGAAATGAAAAATTTGTCTGCATTTTACATATATTGGTATTCTGAGAACTAATGATGAATCAATAATAATAACAATAACAATAATAATAATAATAAAAAACTCTTTTCATTTCAGAGCAGCTTTTAAAATGTGTTGCCTTCATGTATCTTCATGATTCTATTTTGTTGTTTAGAAAAAAACTTTTTAACAACACATTGTATTGAAAGGAATATTTACTGAAACGATGAATACTGGGGCAGAAATATATCCAGCAGTTTTTAAGTGCAAGTCATATGAAAACAAAAATTGTATTTCTTTCCTTGACTAGTTATTTCTAGCTCAAACTGTATGACCAAACAGATTATAGGTTAACAGATAGATTATATCAACCATTCTACTTGAAAACAAACTAAAGCACAACCTGGAGTCATTATTCAGTGAGGATATTTACATAAGAAAATGATAGAGCTTTTTTTCACAAGCTGAAGATGACGTGATATTCATCAAATACAGTTGAAAATTAATAGATAAATTATTCACAAGGTAGTAATGAATGATGCTTACCACATAACTTCTTATAGAAACGATGAAATCTTAGTTTTTTAACAAAGTCCTATATAATTTCCTGCCTCCAAACCAACCTCTCCTCTCAAGTCCTTGTCCTAACCAAAACAGTGTCTCCCCAGATGGAAGACAGAGGTTGCAAGTCCATTGGGGTTTATGCTATACCGACCTCTGTTTGTAAATGATGTCAGACACAAAAGTGTTAAGCATGATCTCCAAATAGTCATAGATGTATATTCTCCAAAAACACTTTAAATCACATATCTTGTTTAATGTGACTAGAATACACTTAAACATAAACCTCTCTCACATCACCGTGAAACTTCGCTGTTATCAATGGATATAGCTTAGGAGAAAGTTGCCACAAGAAATCAAGTACTTAAAACCAACCACAACAACAAAGGCATATGAATATATTTTTTAAATGAGCCTAAGTGACTCAACAACCTAAAGTAGCGTCTAAAAAGGTATATAAATATTTAGGAATATGAGTATATTCAAAACATACATTTGTATTGTAGCTTATGTTTGAGTCATAAATAAACAGTTCTTACATAATGAGGAACTTTTGGAAATAATGACCTACATTGCTAGTTGAAATTGCATCCTACACCATTAGTGTTTGGATAATAAGGGTATGAGAGAAATTTGGGAGTATAATAGAAGCTTTTATATATCAAGAAGAATTATACCGTCTTTTACTTCCATTATTCTCATCCTCTTCAATTTAAGATCCAGGTCCAGTTTCTTAGCAGGTAGGATTCACCATAATAGTAGTCAAACCAACATAGCCACAACAGTCTAGTTATGCTGTGCATTCAGTGACTAAACTTCCTAAAAACATCACATTGCTAGCAACTGCTGTAAATAAATCTCTCACTATGATGTATATGGATATAAAAAAAAATTAAATTACAATATATTTAGTTGGCAAATTTTCAGCAAAAACTGACTCTAGAAGATAAGGAAGGTGTTTATTCCATTCCCTAAAATTTACTATTCCCCTGCAAGCAGCAGCACCTAATACAGGGGTAGTCAACTGATTAAGAAGTCCCCACCACCACCTGATTACTCTCAGAGAAGGCATGACACTTAAGGGTTAGTAGGCTGATACAATATGACTTTCTCACCTTATGTGCTCCAACCCTGACTTGATCTATCTCGACTTAGGCCAAGTGTTTGACACTGTCCTGCATGACATCCTGGTCTCTAAATTGGAGAGACATGGATTTGATGGATGGATGACTTGATGGATAAGGAACTGGGTGGATGGCCACACTCAAAAAGTTGTGGTCAATGGCTTGATATCCAAGTGGAACTCAGTGATGAGTGGTGTTCCTCAAGGGTAGGTATTGGGAATGGTGCTATTTAACATCTTTGTCAGTGACATGGACAGTGGGATTGAGTGCACCCTCAGCAAGTTTGCCAATGACTCAAAGCTGCGTGGCACAGTCAACACGCTGCAGGGGAGGGATACCAACCAAAGGGACATGGACAGGCTTGAGAGGTGAGCCAATGCAAACTCCATGAAGTTCAACAAAGCCAAGTGCAAGGTCCTGCACATGGGTCATAGCAATCCCAAGCCCAAATACTAGGTGGGCAGAGAATGGATTGAGAGCAGCCCTGAGGAGGACTTGAGGGCGTTGGTGGATGAGGAACTCAATATGAACCAGCAGTGTGTGCGCTTGCAACCTAGAAGGACAACCGTATCCTGGGCCGCATCAAAAGAAGCATGCCCATCAGGTCAAGGGAGGTGATTCTGCCCCTCTACTCCACTTTCATGAGACCACACCGGGAGTACTGTGTCCAGTTTTGGAATCCTCAGCACAAGAAGGACATGGACCGATTGGAGCAGGCCAGGAAGATGATCAGAGGGCTGGAGCACCTCTTCTATGAAAACAGGCTGAGAGAGTTGGGGTTATCCAGCCTGGAGAAGAGAAGGCTCTGGGGACACCTTTTAGCAGCCTTACAGTACCTAAAGAAAGATGGAGAGGGACTTTTTACAAGGGCATATAGTGATAGGATGAGGGCTAATGGCTTTAAACTTGAAGAGGGTAGAATCAGGTTAGCTATCATAATGAAATTCTCTACAATGAGGGTGGTGAGACATCAGAACACATTTCACAACTTCTTTAGATGTGGACATGAGATGGGGCATCTAGCGGTGTTCAAGACCAGGTTGGATGGGACTTTGAGCAACATGATCTAGTGGGAGGTTTCCTTGGCCATGGCAAAGGGGTTTGAACTAGATAATCTTTAAGGTCCCTTCCAACCCCAACCATCCTATGATTCTATGAAAAGTATAAATGTGTTTCCTACAAGAGCAATCCATGCAATTACATAGCAAATATGAAGATTAGAGGACTGAATTCAATAAGAAGTGATAATAAAACACTACATGATGAAGTTGCATCTTTAATGAGGAATATACTGAATATTTTTAGTGTATGAAGTGAGGTGCTGATTAGATGGAGACGGTACTAACCACTTCAATGAAGGAAGTATAACCTACATTCATATTCATCATATAATGAAAATGATGTTTCATGTTGGGTTGCAAGAAGATCCATAAAAAGAACCACAGCAAAGAGCAGAGAGAATAAGAGCAACTGCCCTCATTTAGTAGCCCATACCTATACTATCGAAGTCACAGGGGACAGTAATTAAATTTAATAGAAACCACCCATGATTTGAAGCTGTCCTCATTTTAGGAATGCAAGGGCAAGGAATTCATTGTACAGTTCAACTTCAATTATCCAAATTATTCAGTGTCCCGTGGTAATCAGATAAAAGTTCCTGTATTATGTTAGAAGTAACAGTTTTTGCGAAACATACAGAGTATCTAGAAATATATGTGTCAAAGAAGGAAGGCAGATTAGAGAAGCGTTGATGCTCAGCACACCTGAATTTGATAGAAAATTTAATGACAAGAGTATTATAATAGATTCAGTTTTGAAAATAAAGATACGGGTTAAATTGGTGGGTTTTGATGAAGCATTTATAGGGCATTCACTTCTGTGGAACAATAAACTCTGCCATTGTGTTTCCAAAATTGCTTCAGATAGCACGTAGAGCTCAACATGCAAGTAAGATGTGATGCATAGTGTTGCCTAGTAGGAAGAAGGTAAGAAGGAACATTGGGCTGACCTGCATGCCTTTTGAAAGTTTACTGTTTCTGCCCCTCATGGAAATGGCAGTTATAATCTGATAACTCCATTTTTATTTCAGCACTGGAGAGTCTCTCAAATCTCTTTCGTTCTTTGGTTTAACAGCAGTCTGGTCTGTACTTGTATCCCAATCTTTTAAATATCTTTTATGGCATTCATTCACAAGCTCTCTAGAAGCTGTCATCCTGCATGTCTGCTAGCTTCCTGGTCATCAACAAACCTAGCCTTTACAGAACAACTTCTGTCGTAAACATTGCATCCCAAAGTGGAACAAAGAAAAATTACTGGTGACTATGTTTTACAAACAGAAGAAAAATCTACAGATTACTCATTTAAAATTCTGGGAAAGTATTGCTTGTGCAGAATGGGGATACTAATAGTAGATAACTACCCTTACTATTTCAAACTATTGCAAGAGTGTGATAGTGAAAACACTGATTTGCACAACATCCATCCTTGCACAGCTTAGTCATCATAAGAGAATAGGCTTAACGTTACCAAAAAAAAAGCAAACAACAAAACAAAACAAAACAAACAAAAAACCCAAACAAACAAAAAGGAATCAACTAAAGATTACTTCATAACTTATAAATCACACATGGTTTGACTGAGAATTTTCAAAAAGGTTTCGGAGAAAATAATAGGTGGGGAGGATTATTGGAATACTGACATCTTGTAATACAAAGTTGCGATCTTCTAAAAGTTTCATCTCTACAAAGATGACAGTCATTACATAATTTAACTCTAAATAGTATCCTTGAAAGCTCTTTTAATATTAAGATACAGAAAACTGTCCAAGAAATATGTAATAAAAAAAGAAAGTGTAGGCGGAACAACAAAAGATGCATTATGATAGACCTGCAAAAGTGCAACCAATATTAAATATTTTTCTGTTCATGTATGAGGCAATTCAGGAAGAAAATGGAAAGTAACAACACAGAGTACATTTATCATCTTCATACATATTTGAAACAAAGACCATAAGTAATGCTGGATAATAGCGTGAGAAAATAAAAAGCAAGATAGAAATCTATAGGAAGTGTAGAAAAGAATGTAAGTTAAATTATCTACATCTGCTGCAATATCAGATGATTTCTAAATAGAAAGTGTAAAAAAAATGTAGACGTTCAGGGAAAGAATGATGTGTAACCCACTGAAATAGCACACAAATGTTGACTAGTTGTGTGAGAAAAACAGCTATGCTAAGACATGCTACTCACAGAAAAAAAGAAAAATCTAGTTTAATTTATTAACCATAGTGTTTAGTCTCATCCATTTATAGCAATGGATTAGTATGTAGTATTATAATAGCCTGTAAAATGAAATTTAAGAGAATGAAATGCATATGTACTGCTATTGATATTTGAATACTGAATACAAAGTAATAACACTCTAGTCATGTGTTAGTAAATTATACTTTGGTAAAACAAATATGACAAAAAATTCTAGAAAGACTATATTACCTTATACTTATATTTTTTAAAACATGCTTTTATTACAACACATTGAGTATTTGTTGCTACAGTGCACCTTGAAGCCTACAAAGCGTCAGGATGATCAATGATTGTATCTTTCTACTGTGCAAAGATTTGACATACTTTTTTCCACTACCTTGCACCTTTCAGCACCAGCTATCTCCATTTTTTCAAGGCAACAGTAAATAAATTTTAAAATTACATTATTCCATCTGAAAACATTGAAAAACTTAGAACACATCTACCAAGGAGAAGAGCAGAATCTGGATCATCTGGAGCAAAAGCTAAACACAAAGGATAACTTAGGTTCCTCTATTGCTTCCGTGTTCTTGTTAAAAAAGAATTTAGTGTTTGCAAACTGGCAAAGAGAATTAATTATACTGTAATTAGTTCCTTCCTTAATGAAATCATTATTATTTTTATTATGCCTCCCTTAAAGGCTTGATTTATTTAAGAAAAAAAAAAATACAAAAATGTGTTAAAAACCTATTAAATAAACTGTTTTCCTGGCTGTAAAATTTGCAACACATTTCTCCTTTCTAATTGATCCTTATGTACATTTTTGGCTGTTGACTCTTCCATCCAGTCCACTAAAGGTGTTTTTTAAGAATTTGCCTTGCCGCAATGCTCATGACAGAGCCAATTTGTTGCAACACAGATTTCAGCATTCTGAGCAGTGGCTCTCAGAACAAAGCAAAACACAAGCAGTCTTAGAGATACTGTCTTAAAATCTGGCACCATGTTCAAAGATTGATCTGTATAATACATCCTGTCTTAAACACAACTCTGAATGTCATTCCTATTAACTCAAAGGTCCTTTCAAAGACCGATCTAGCTGGATTCTATAGTTTGCTGGTTTTGTAATGACACTCTTTACACGCAAACCAGGTACTGCAACACAGCATTATGCTGTCTGCTGTAATCCACTATTACCTCAAAGAGATATATAGGGAGATATATCAATATGTCAATTACCTTTAATTAAATGAATATAATCTCTTTAGAATCAGATCTTTGCCAAAATAAAAAAAA
>VXBH01008887.1:76240-91220 GCA_013400035.1 Rynchops niger | reverse complement strand
AAAAAAAAAAAAAGAAGTGTTGCAAGTTGGCTAGCCAACCCTTCATCAATTGGCTGATTGCTGACAGCTCAGTGGTACATGAATGAAGAGCCAGAATGTCATTTGCTAACATATTGGGAAAATTATTTCTGGCATCAAACTGCACCTGCATGTGATAAGAAGATGCTTCTATACATCTCCGCAACCAGTGTAGTGAGACGAACAGAACAAGTCTGGTTGTCAAGTCTTGTCACTGTATTAATATGGCAGTGAAAAATATTTGATTTCTCTAAATAAATCCTAATGAACAAAAATAAGAACAGCAAATTGATACATTTTGAAAGTTAGTAGATAATATTTACAAAATACCCTAAGTAGCTTAAAAGCTGATAGTTGCTACTGAAAGGAAAAAAAGAAAGACTTATATATATCTCCCTAGAGGAGGGAGGTCCCTAAATCCTTAAGAGTGGCAAAACTGAAGACATATGTTTTAGCCTTTCTTTATTGAGTAGTTCAAACCTTTCCTCCTCTCATTCGAGTGCAAAGGTCCCCTTACATCTTTTCGCAACCCCATTCCTAGGCAGTGTATATGACTGTAGAACTATGAATTCTAACATGGGACCAGGCAGTCAGAAGTTAGGCATCCTGGTGCCTTTGGGACAGATTTAAATTATTTGAGTACCTAAGTGAGAACTTATGTGTAGAATTCAGAGCAAGTGATATCACTGGTGTAACATTAGGCACTTCATTTAGATACCTAAGAAATATTGCTTTAGATTCCTTCTGCGGAGAGAAAAAGCACTCCAAGGAGATAATTTATGTCATTAAAATTGTGCTGTCTTTCTTCATGGAATACTAAGATTACAGCAATGAGTTCTTGGCTTCTGTGCCTCAGTTAGATTGGGTGAATTTTCTATATAAGTCCTAGGATAAACTATCAGCTAAATCATTTTATCCATATACCACCCACTATCATAAGACAATAATCTACCTTCCTAGGACTGTATTTCTAGGCTTGTTTGGAACAGCTCATATCTGTGTATCAAGGTGCCTGTCTTTTGCTTCAGCCTAACTAGGAAGAAATACCGTATTCTGCCTGAGGACCCCCAAGAGGTAGGATGAGAAGTGACTGTAGAGCACATAAAGCATTCAGTCCCAATATGAGGTAGGTTTGGGTTCCTTGTAAAAAGCCCCTCTCTAGTCTCTCCCAGGGAGACCAATGACAAGTGATAGGCAGTCTGGATTTGGCCCATCTCTTCAAGGGAGAGACAGTCTTAAACGGTGTAGAAGCCAAGGCATTCTGCACTGTTTAGTCTATGGGACAAGAGCTTATTTCCTGAGACACCTGCCTAAAGAAACCAGGGCATTGCCAGGAGGAACCACAGGAGGTTTAAATGGCCTTAGGGAGCAAAGGCAAACAGCAGTGCTGCAAACAGGGTGAGCGAACAGGGCATGGTGTGTCAGTCAGGGAGTGGCACAACAGTTTGCATTGCAGTTTGCATGGGAGGGCATGCAGGGAGGGCCCTGCATCCTGCCTGTAGGTCCACATCCCAAGAAAGTGCTCTAGGTCTCTGTCAAAATGGTGGGCACTTGCCTCAGAGCTAAAAACAGTGCTCCTACAGAGAAAGCCCCTGAGATGTCTGAAGCATCCACCCAGATGGTATTGGTAAAGAAGGAAATTTCAGTACAGTTGGTAGATTGCAGCGAGCAACCAAACCTTTCTCCTGGTGAAAAGGTAAATAACTGACTAAGGTGTGCACAGGTTGATGATCTGTCACACCAAGTAGACAAAATGCAGGAAACAGTTACAAAGGAGCCAAGATGGAGACAGATAGGTGGTTTCATAACCATGTTCCTGTAGGGGACACCACTGAGAATAAGGCACCTTCAACCCATCTGCCCACCTGACAGGGAGTCATGAGAGGTATGCTGCCTTCTGGCAGATAAGATTTGAGACACTGCTGAGAGAGTGGCACAACTTGTCAATAGCACAGACTGTTACTCTTTCTGCAGAGCACTGATGATAACTTTTTGACATAGGTGGTGGAGGATCCGAGGAGAGGCATGCTGCTGGAACTTGTACTAACAAACAAAGAAGGGGCTGTGGGATGTGTGTGCCTAGCTGTGTTGCCTTTCAGCAAACATCAAGGTGGTTGAAGTCCCTGACAAGAACCAGGGCCTGTGATCGTGGGGCTCCTTTCAGCTGTCTGTAGAAGGCTTCATTGACTTCCTCTTCCTGATCTGGTGGTCTGTAGTAAACACACACAACAGTGTCACACAGATTAGCCTGCCCCTTAATTCTTACTCATGAACTCTCAACGTGTTCTTCATCCACCCCTAGGCAGAGCTTGATACATTCCAGTTGCTCTCTCACATAAAGAGCAACTCCACCACCACACCCCGCTGGCCTTTCCTAAAAAGTATGTAGCCGTCCATGAAAGCATTCCAGTCATGAGCTATCCCACCACATTTCTGTAATTGCAATGAGATCATGGCCCTGTGACTGCACACAGATCTCTAGTTCTTCCTGTTTATTCTCCATGCTGCATGTGTTGGTCTACAGGCTCAAGATCAGTGCATCCCTATGAGTAAGAAAACAAGTAAAGGAGGCAGGAGACCTGCATGGATGAGCAAGGAGGTTCTGGAAGAACTCAAATGGAAGAAGGAAGATTACAGAATGTGGAAAAAGGGACTAGCCAGTTGGGAGGAATATAGGACCGTTGTCAGAGTATGCAGGGATGCAATGAGGAAGGCTAAGGTCCACTTGGAATTAAATCTGGCAAGGGATGTCAGGGACAATAAGAAGGGCTTCTTCAAGTACATCAGCAGCAAAAGGAAGACTAGAGAAAATGTGGGCCCACTGCCGAATGAGGTGGGCGCCCTAATGATGGAGGATACCGAGAAGGCAGAGTTACTGAATGGCACTTTTGCTTCAGTCTTTACTGCTAAGGCTGGCCTTCAGGAATCCCAGACCCTGGAGGTAAGAGAGAGAGTGTAAGGAAAAGAAGACTTTCCCTTGGTCGAGCAGGATCAGGTTAGAGAACATTTAGGCAAACTTGACACTCACGAATCCATGGGCTCCAATGGGATGCTCCCACAAGTGCTGAGGGAGTTGGCAGATGTTATTGTGAAGCCACTCTTCATCATCTTTGAAAGGTCACAGAGAACAGGAGAGGGGCCTGAGAGCTGGAGGAAAGCCAGTGTCACTCCAGTCTTCAAAAAGAGAAAGAAAGAGGACCCAGGAAACTGCAGGCTAGTCAGCCTCACCTCCATCCCCAAAAACGTAGTGGAACAGCTCATTCTGGATGTAATGTCTAAAGATGTGAAGGAAAAGAAGTTTATCAGAAGTGATCAACATCGATTCACCAGTGGAAAATCATGCTTGACCAATCTGATAGCCTTCTATGATGGCATGAATGGCTGGGTAGATGAAGGAAGAGCAGTGGACGTTGTTTACCTCACTTCAGCAAGGCTTTTGATACTCCCATAGGTCTCCCATAACATCTTCATAGGTAAGCTTAGGAAGCATGAGTTAGATGAGTGGACAGTGGGGTGGACTGAGAACTGGCTGAATGACAGAGCTCAGAGGGTTTTGATCAGCGGCACAGAGTCTAGTTGAAGGCCTGCAACTAGTGGTGTTCCCCAGGGGCCAGTACTGGGTCCAGTTTATTCAACATATTTATCAATGACCTGGATGAGGAGACAGCCTCAGCAAGTTTGCTGATGATACAAAACCGGGAGGAGTGGCTGACACCAGAAGGCTGTGCTGCCATTCAGTGAGACCTGGACATTCTAGAGATCTGGGCGGAGAGGAACCTAATGAAGTTCAACAAGGGCAAGTGTAAGGTCCTGCACCTAAGGAGGAACAACCTCATGCACCAGTACGCATTAGGGGTTGACCTGCTGGAAAGCAGCTCTGCAGAGAAGGACCGGGGAGTCCTGGTGGACAGCAAGTTGACCATGAGCCAGCAATGTGCCCTTGTGGTGAAGAAGGTCAGCGGTCTCCTGGCGTGCATTAAAAAGAGCAGGGTCATCAGGTTAAGGGAGGTCATCCTCCCCCTCTACTCTGCCCTGGTGAAGCCGCATCTGGAGTACCGTGTCCAATTCTGGTGTTCCCCAGTTCAAGAAAGACAAGGAATTACTGCACAGAGTCCAGTGGAGGGCTCTGAAAATGACCAGAGGAATGGAGCATCTCTCTTATAAGGAAAGGCTGAGATACCTGGGATTAGGTCCCTTACCAATGCTTATAAATATCTGAAGGGCAGGCATCAAGAAGATGGGACCCAAATATTTTCAATGGCACCCAGTGACAGGAGAAGGGGCAATGGGTACAAACTGGAACTCAGTAGGTTCCATCTGAGCATGAGGAAAAACTTCTTTACTTTAAGGGTAACAGAGCACCGGAAGGGGTTATCCAGAGAGGTTGTGGAGTCTCCTTTTCTGGAGATTTTCAAAAGCTGCCTGGATGTGATCCTGTACAACCTGCTTTAGGTGAACTTGCTTTAGTAGGTCGGTTGGACTAGATGAGCTCCAGAGGACCCTTGCAACCTCTAACATTCTGTGATCTTGTGATTCTGTTTTGCTTATTCCTTTTGAAAAGGAGAGGCAGCTAGTTCCCCTGAAAACATTCAAGACTCTTCATCCCAGATCAACATAGGTTCCTCCTTGGAACTCTATTCTATATGTCTGAGCTTTGCTAAGGAGGATAGAGTGAAGGCATACTCTGGTGTTTCCCAGTGGGTAGGTCTAAATTGCTCCCAACTCACCCTATTCATTGCTGAGATCTGAAGAGCGTGTGAACTCTGGAAATCACTCTGAACTGGAAGAGCTGGGCTTTTATTCTATACAGCCTAAAGATTCATTTTGAACTGGACACAAAAATCTTAGTAATTTTCGAAAATGGTCTTCAAGTCTAGCACTCAGTATCTTCAAGTGTTTTTATGTTTTTTTTTTTTTTTTCTATAAGATTGAACAGATTATTACAGAATTAAGATTCTTGTAGAGCTATGGGACACTATGATCACTAATAAAACTACTTTTCAAAAGGTACTGTTCATCTGCAGTGGTTTGGTTTGAAATGTTAAACTTGAGTAGTATAACGTCCAAGTCCATATTCATTATTAATGCTTAACTATTCCAAGTTGTGCAAGTTCAGCTGGAGTTATAGAAGTATTTAAAAACTCTGCAGCCAGGAATGCAATTTTAAAACTTTCTTTTACATTCAAAGAACTTTTTAAAAATGTTTTTTTTTTTTTTTTAATGTTCTCCATTTCAGATACCAAATTTTAGCTAACTGGTCAATTCTATAGCGAAGTTATGAAGAACTGGGACACATTCCACTACCAAAATCTGAACAAATATAAAGACAGAAAAGAACAGCATTCTAAATATTTAATCATTTTGAGAGTAACATATAATGGTTGACTGCAACATTTATTCATATTATGAAAACATTCTATATGTGGGGTAAAACAACAACAAAAAAATAATTCTTGGATTAATTCTTAGTTCAAATTTAAATCATCTTAATTAAGTTTGTCTTGGAAATGACTTAAGGGAATTTGAATCAGGGCCATTTTATTTCTTTGTGATAGGAGGAAACTCATTGGACCAGATGATGATGATATTGACATTAGAGATGTTCACGTCTGAGAGTCATCCAGCACTGCACCTACAATCAGTACAGACCAATGGGCATTTCTTAGGTGCAATTCATTTGCTGTCAGATCAGATGAATGCATCTTTGAAAGTACCTCCATCTTTCTAGTGATAATAAACAGAGTCTAAGATAATTGCCTACCTAAGCCTAGTTAAAATGCAAATTACTGTATTTTAGATATTTCAAAATCACTTGATTTTAATCCTCCATGGATAGCCAAAATTATTTTTATTACTATTATACTACATACAACCTAATTTAATTTCTAAATTATTTTTTAAAGGCGTACCATATAAAAAAAATAGTTAAAAATATACATTTGTTTTCTAACAGAAGCAGGCTGGTGCATGATAAGTTTGTTCTTCTTTTAGAGAAATTAGTAGTAAATTCAATACTTGCACGAGGACTAGAGCCTTTACTACTTGAGACCAAATTATTTCTATCTGCACAAGAAGTCATGCTGAGCTAGGATAGAACAAATGCCTTTATTCTCCTGCACTTTAGGTTTCTTCTATAGGAAACGTGTTCAGGAAAGCATTAGGGATTTCAATTTGCTAAATCATTGACACATCTCATAATCCGCTTCACATAGTCTGGTCATAAATTTATTTCACAAAATAAAGTGAAATTTCACTTTGAAAAATTTGAAGTTCTCAACTTTGAACTGCCAGACTTTCAGAAAGTTTCTTATAACTCCTACACCAATTGACTGAAAAAGCCATTTACACCATCACAAATGGAAAAGCAGAGATACTGCTTTTAATACAATAAAATATAAGAACGCTGCCTAACAGCTATATTGCCATGATTTTTCATCACTCCTAGCTTACACTATGTGTGACAATAACTATTTAAGCCTTTCCAGTAGGCTCTGAGCCATTAATTACACTAGTTCACAGGAGACTAGAATTTGGACTGCCCTATGTCCTCTTGGTCTCAGGCTATGTAAAATGTCCTTAATGGACTGGAAACAGCTAAAAGGCAAAATAACCCACTCTAGTACTTCCTTTCCTATTTGAAAGGAGGTGAGTAAGCCCAAGAGACAAGCAGGTAATTTATAGTTAAACATTTTCCTTTGATCTGCATATCGCTTTTTCTATTTTGAGCTAATTTGATTAAGTATGCACAAAGGGGGAGCCAAAGGAGAAAGGTTTTTCTTCAGGCAGGCAGCCAGGAAACACAGTAGCAGAGACCTAATTTATTATTATTATTATTATTGATCAATCTCCAAGTGATACACATAATTGACTCAAAATAACAGAGGAGCTGAATTAAATCTGAAACATTTGAGCATATTTAATATGGGGTTTTCCAGTGCTAAGAGCTTGGATAGTTTCAACTATTTTCAATACCACAGAAAATGTAGGTAGAATTGTATTATGGCTTCACAAGTTATTTTGTGTCAGCTGAACTTCAATAACTGATGATATGGATGCTGTTACCCCACTGCAAATATGAAGAAAAATGCTCTAGCTTATATCCTCTCTTGTTAAGACTTAAACAAATGCATTTCATATTACATTTCCTGTCAGTTACACAATCAAAATACAAAGTAATTACCTACATCCGATTTAGTCATCTAGATGCCTTTTATAAGGCACAGGGAGAAATAGCAGCTGTGTGGAGTGATTCATCTCATTCTAAAGTAGACAGCCAAAATATATCAGAAGAAGTATGCCTTAAAAGTACCTATTTCTTTTTTACTAGGGACCCTACCAGTTTAGATGCAGACCTCAAACCAAATTTGCACAAGACAAACTCAGACACAGTTACAACAGCTCAGTTTACACATGATAATTCGTCTCTGGCGATAATTCACTTGTATGTTTGAGCTGGGAAGACTTTTCCTATGTAAAGACAGAGAAATGTAGTCTTGGCTCAAAGTACTTACTGCCTATATACACCTCACATTCTCTTCCTTGCCTTGACTGTGAAAACATAAAAACATGATGAATCATGGATTAGAGAACTACCACTCACTTCTGGTCCTCCAAGGGGACGCAGGTCTATGTCCTCCATAGCAAGTGAGACCTGTGGGCAGAAGATGTCCCCAGTTGTAGCTTCATAAATTGTAAATTCAGAATACATACTGCTTTTAACTGACTTCAGCAGGAACTATACAATGGTGTAACCTGGCAAGATAACCAATCCTGGTCTGGCCTACATTTCCATCTTACCACCAATTATATTCTCTTACAATTTTTTATACTTCGAAATTGTGAAAGGTTGGACAGTAAAATTACAGTAAGCATACATCTACTAGGTATGTACACAGTACTATGACAAAGAGGGGCTGTCGGAAAACAAAGCAACCGTAACTAATAAGAAACAGACAATCATCATGTGTTAAGTTAGCCAGCAATTTGCAAGGTTTGCTCGTTCTTCAAATCTCTCTTCTAGTACAGAAAGATTTAATCTTTACTAGATGGGTCAACATCTCAAAAAACCCCAGGCTTCTCTGACCCAAAATGTACGTTGTGTCTAGACTAACATTTTATCAGGCCTGATGTTTCACAAGTCAACTACCAACCAGTTAAATGTTGTTACAGGAGGAACATGAACTAACCATTGCAAGAAACCAAAAAATCCTGTGCTTCATATAAAAAATATATAAGCTGCTCTATTCTAGGTAACTTAGACATTATTCAAAATGTTTTAAAAGAACAGAAACAGTATATAATTTATCTTAAAAATTAAAATAGCTCTTTCACTGCCAAACAAATATTGCTGTTGATGTCTTGTCTAAGACTGTGATTAACAGTATTTAGAAACAATACTGCTGAGATGTAATGTGTTTTGCAGGGTGGATTCTGGATCTTAGTTACTTAGGAGATTATCTGTTAATTGCTGCTGTTCATTTGAATTCATAACATCACCACTGTAGCAACAGTTAAGTTGTATTTAAGGATGCACTTCATTATAATCCCATGTTTTCAGAGGCTTATAACTTTATATAAATTATCTGCTCATAAAGTTATTCTCAGCCCAAAGGCGGCATTTTGGAACAGTCTGACACAACACCATTTGACTGCTTAGTATTTGCATGTTCAAAAATGTGCTACTTCTTTTGCCTCCTTTTTGATGATACATTAACATACTTGTCAACTTATGGTACGCAAAAATCCCCAGGTTTTTTAAGGCGCCAGCTTGCAGTTCTCAACAAGTAGAAATGCTTCTGACACATTTGGGAGACTGATTAGAAATAATTCAGGTTTAAGTGTTGCTCAATTAGGGAAAGGTCAGTGATACTTGACACTGCCCAAAAGGAGCAATGACACTGAAGAAACTATCAGGCTGTGTTACATTTTCCAGTCAGTCAAAAGGGAGCGGTCCACTAGCAAGGAAAATTCTGCTTCTGCCTTTTTCCCTCTCAAAACAAAGTCGACATAAATTTGTTTATACTGGCTGGAAAAAATATTTACCTGTCCTAAACAATTATTATCCTGTAAGGATACTACATCTAAACAGGTGACCATGCGTATCAACATCTGACACTTGGCCACAGCTCAGCGGGCTTGAGTCTAGGCATTCTGCAATGAAATATGGGTCTAGACATCTAGCTGCTACTCTCACATGACCCCCAGTCTAACAGTTTAGTGACAGTGTCAAAGTAATTAAGCACCTCAGAAAAACGGCTGTAGAATCCGAGACGGCCTCCTGAATAATGCCGATGAGGCATGGGCTGTTACCTCCTCACATTTGCTTAACAGAAAACCAAAACCGTTGATGTCAGAGTCACTGGGAATTTGCAGATGTAGAGGGTAAGAAAAACAAAAAAAAAACAAACCACAAAAGAAAATTTAACCCAAAAACCCAAACAACCCTGGCTCAGTATGATTTGGGCTTCCAGCACTTGCTGAATCTTCACAAAAATGAAGCCGTCTACACCACGATGAGAAACAATGGTCACAAACACAGGTACTACCACAAGAGGTATCCTCCTGGTCTTATGAGGCTGTCACTCCAACTGACATATACTGTGAAGTAATAAGCAACACCTTCTCCAGATCCCAGAAAGAAGGGAGATAAATGGCACTGAATTGGCTGTGTTTCCCCAAAATGTCTCAGACAAGCTACAGCCGCAGCAGGCTGAGCAGCTGAGCCCTCAGAGACTGCGCTCAGAGTCTCAGACAGAAAGGAAAGATTTATTGCCATCTGGTAACAATGATGCTGATGTCTCAGAGAGACCCACTGGGCTACACAGCAGCACCTAGCAACTCTAAAAACTAGAGGGACGTAATTAGGTAGCCTAATTACTGGGCTGCTTATCAAAGTTGGAAATTCTACATTATGTTTATGCTATTATTACTGTTACATTGGCAGGGAAAGAAGGATGTGGGAAACTGAACCTTTAAGAGGCTAAGACAAGCCAAACCGAAGCAGCCCGTCATCTGCTGTCTTGTTATATTATCCAGGGACTCCTGTTATACAGCATGCATCGCCTAGGACTCGGATGCTGAATGTAACAACCCTCTATCAAGCTGCTTGGCACTGAGTGACTGCTGAAAAACACAGCAACCTTGGTGGTTGACAAGCTCTATATATTCACAGGACAGCTACAGCATGAACAACTTATAGTACAAGTTTCTCTACTCTGCCTCTGCCAAAATATCACTATACTCCCAAGCTTCTCATAGGTATACAGCAATATTGGAAACTCCATTCCCATTAAAACGCATGGTTCTCTACAGACTGCTAATTATTAATACCGGCAGTGCCAGCAATTTGAGAGAAATAAATACTCCTGATATTTTGAGTGGAGGTTTGAGACAGCACGGCAGGGCAGAGAGATGAATGCTTTTTCTTGCTTGCATCCATAACCTCTTAGCAAACCCCAAAAATATTGATGGGCAAATAGGGTTGATAGCCACATATCAGACATACAGAATTCAAAGGATGCGACAAAACCAGAAGCTGATCTCCAAGCCCTGAGCTTTTGTAGTTTTCACATCAAGACCAGATATGAATATGAAAAGTTTTATTAGTTTTCACTAGAAATCTCCAACTGGAATATCAAACTAGCTGGAAATCTGAAATTCAATGTAGAAATTTGGTGTCTTACTGCTGTTTTTATTCTCAAATTTACCGGTCAATCATAGCATGAAATCTCCCGCAGTTCCTGAACAATTCAACAACAGTTGGTCTGACTGTTTACATAGAACACTAAATGGCTTTAAACATGCTAATCTGACTCCAGTAGCACATTTGCTCCTGGTAAGACATAGAGTAACAGCTTTGTAAGCCATAAAGACCAGACCTAACTAAAAGGTGAGTATACTGCAGTTGCAAATTTATATGTTACACAACCAATGCATATCACATATAGATGAATATATTCAGTGAAGGAAAGAACTGTCTGTATTACAGCACCTTTTTTGTTTTTTCTAGTGGTGTTGTTTGTTTGCGTTTGGTTTTGTTTTGTTTTTTTTTTTTTTTTTAATGTATTTTTTGTCCTAGAAGGCATGAATAAGAGACTTGAAGCCAAATTCCGTGTCTGGATAAAGCACTCTACTATGTTAACCCAGCACTGAAAGGAACAGTAAACAGCTATCGTCAAAATAATCCTTCAGGATTCTGCAGAGCATAACACAATTACTCATTTTGAGGTGAAGCCCTCACCCCTTACCCACCTTTCTTTTTTGTCCTAGACCCAGATCCAAATTGTTTTTCTTCCAGGCAATAACCTGCTTTATTTCACTTTTTAACTCCAACAAACACAACTGCTGTGCACACTAACTAGGTTTCTGTGTCAAGGGGCATCGAAAATATGCTAGTATTGTTGAAGAGACAACTGGAAAAGCCTTGATTTGGCAGGGTGTTCTTGTCAACAAAGAACAAACAAAAAGGACCCACATGAATGCTGAAGAGCTTAACCGAAAAGGGAATCACATGGAATGGTATTATTTTAAAAGCTCTAAAAAATATCTCAGAAGTACCTAGCAGGCAAACAATGAAATTTTTTTGCTTGTTTGTTAGGGCTTTTTTGTTGCATTTTACAACATAATATGAAGCCTAGGAACACATTATAGTGCTTTGTAGCAGAATTTAAGACTTTCTAAGTGTCTGTATTTTGCATAAAGCTATTGGATGAGGCTGTGCTTTCTGGCATAGCTTGCCACTGTTTGATAGCATTTTAAAAGCATACTGTGCTTGAACTATCAACATACAATATTTGTTAGTTTTATACTCCACAAGTTACTTTGTTATGTGCAACGGAATAATTACTATGAAGTTTTGTATTGTAGCACTCTTGTCACAGTTGTTTATTACATATGGAGCCTCATTTTGAACTTTTTATTTGCTTTTTACGTTGTCACTTCCATGGCATTTTTAATGTACTGTGATTTAATTGGAAATTGGACCAGTCAACATTAAAGGAAATTTTGGTGATTCCAACCATTAGAATTTTCCCTTACTGGCATGTAAGTGATGTTCTTTACGGGGTGCTTATTTGTTTGATTTGTGCTTAAAGAGTATGTTTATTTAAATCCATTTCATGAAATGAAGCACAGGAAAAAAAGGAGTGGGTTTTCTTGCAATCATCTCAAAGCACTAATGTTATGACATGAATATAAATGTGTAACATAGAATCATAGAATGGTTTGGGTTAGAAGGGACCTTTAAAGGTCATCAAGTCCAAACCCCCTGCAATGAGCACGGACATCTTCAACTAGATCAGGTTGCTCAGAGCCCCATCCAGCCTGACCTTGAATGTTTCCAGGGATGGCACATCTACCACTTCTCTGAGCAACCTGTTCCAGTGTTTTACCACCCGCATTGTAAAAAGATTCTTCCTTATATGTACTCCAAATATACCCTCCTTTAGTTTAGAACCATTGCCCCATGTCCTATTGGAACAAACGCTGCTAAAAAGTTTGTCCCCATCTTTCTTATAAGTGCCCTTTAAGTACCAACAGGCTGCAATAAGGTCTCCCCAGTGCCTTCTCTTCTCCAGCCTGAACAACCCTAACTCTCTCAGACTATCTTCATAGGAGAGGTGCTCCATCCCTCTGATCATTTTTGTGGCCCTCCTCTGGACCTGCTCCAACAGGTCCAAGTTTGGTGCACCTTCTGAGGTAAACAAAATAAGTTTGACTAAAAAAAGATAAGTTGTGATTGAAATAATTTTCCATTTTTTTCCTCCTTCTTGCTCATTTTTAAAAGTTTTTTGGTTATTAATTTCCCTTCTGATTTTAGCTGTTGCAAGTTCCAATTTTACAGGAACAGTTTTTACCCACAACATATTCAAAACAACCAGAACTGGAGCACTTCAGTCCCTAGAACTCCAGGTTCTCTGTTCCCTAGTGAGAATCTTTAAGAAATATAAATTAAAATTAGTTTCAGTGCATTGAATTAATTATTCCATTTATTGGTTATTATCTTGCTTTGTGGTTTTACGTGCCTCTGAACTGTAGATGGAATAAGAAAAGAAGAAGAGAGAATCAACTAATTAATCTTGGGCTTCCAAAAGAGACAAAAAGGTTTGAAAGATAGGAAGAAAGTAAAGTGAAAACTTGATTAAACTAAAAAAAAAAAAAACCCAGAACCCAAACTAAAAAAAAACTTTCAAAGAGCATATAGCTATATGAAATATAAATTTGATTCATGTTTATGCACTGCAGTTACTCAGCATGTCTGGGTATATATATACACATGTATGTATATAAAGTATTGTCAGAAAATTTCATGTTTCTATAGCGCTCTAGAGATTATGAATAAAATATTTAATTCAGAAGGTTGCAATTACATTAGTTAAATTATTTCACTGACCTTTTTCCATACTTTTGTTGGCCCACAGTAGATGCATGAGCACTGACAAAGAAAGAAAAACATCATTTATCAGTCACAGAAGAAAATGATGGTCGTTCAGTAGTAGGTGCTATTCAAAACAGGCACCAGGGACAAAAACGTAGAACTGGCACATCCTGTGAAGATAACTCTTAGACTCAAGTAATATATGCCATGCATCTAAAATGAAGTATGGCAATTGGTGTATTTGTAGAGATTTTTGGTAGTTGCTCTGTACACAGTAGCACCAAGCTAGGCACGAGACCCTCTAGTTTGACACACTCTGTTGAAAGGAGCCATGGTATCGTAACACTGCCAAACTGCATCTTGACTTCACGTGTCACATCTGGTAAGCCTTGGTATTACTGGGTCTATGCTGAAGCTGGACATTAATTTTGCAATGCACACAGTATGCTGATGCACATCGTTGCCTTATCGGCCCGGGTATCTACAGTTATAGACATCTCTTCCCATTTCACAGTGAGGACATACCATGGAACAACAAGGCAGCTTCTTCTTAGATCAGCGTCTGTACCAGTTCTGCTCTGGGTTATATATGTAAATCTCTACTTGCCATCACTTATAAAATATGTCCCTTCCTATCAGAAGGAAGATACCTATATTACCTTCTCACCTAAAATGCATAATATAGTAGTAGTACTGCCTTTAATAAGATGTCTTTCCTTGTATTTACAAACAGAAGAGGGGGAAGGAGGGTTTATATTTACCTCTGGTTAAATTACATTGGTTTATACGGAAAAGAAACCAGTGTACCCAGGTATTTAAAGACACAGTGACTTATGCAAAACACTCCTAATTTCAATACTGTATATGCATATTATGTAAAATTATAGTATACCTGCAAGATTTTACTAACTGGATACACTTCATGGTTTGAAGTCTGCTTATAGCCTTTCCGATTTTGTAGGAGATCTATCAATAAACATTTCTGAAAGTGCCTTTTTTTTCCTTTAATTCACATTTTATATTTATTTGAAGAGGTCTAAGACCCAGAAAAAGTGTGGTCTGTCAAAGCTCAGTGCTGAACTAACAAACACATCCAGAATTGACAATGTTCTATAATATTCCAAGCCTACCCCTCTGGCAAGTGGGGTATTTAAGCACAAGCAAATAAAGATGCATCTAGATGATCTGGCACTTTGGTTGCAGTAATTTAGTGAGATGAGATTTAATGAAGACCAAGATAATACTCAGTACAGATATAAACAAGAAAGCTTCGCTACTAAGTCATAAAGAAAGAGATTTAGGAGCATGCAGAGGGTAATTGTAAATAAATCAAATGAACTCCCAGTACAATGCATTTTGAAAAGTTCCACTCTGGAATTTATATACATATGACACTATTGTAGAGCAGCAGAAATTATTCTTGAGGTTCTACTTTGCTATTCTCCTGTAGGCACTTAAGCACAAACAACTAGCTGTACTCAAAGTGTCAGTCTGTAAAATTATTGTATGTATCTATCTTCATTCCAGGACTGTGTAGTTTCTAGTGCTAATTTCCACACAGTAGTGGAGAGTATTAAAAAAAAAAAA
>VXBH01008887.1:57650-76228 GCA_013400035.1 Rynchops niger | reverse complement strand
AAAAAAAAAATTAAAAAAAAAAATTACAGAATTGTGTGTTTCCAATATGATAGTCAAGCTTCAGAAATGTATATTTTATTTTTTTTCTTAACCCATACAGATTAAAACCAGGGTACCCAGTTTGTGACAGGCTTTGGCTAGAACTTTGAAGTGAATTCACCTGTATCTTTTTCTTAAAGTAAGCAAACCAAAAACATCAAAAGGACTATGAATAACTAAAGTGAAGTTACATTTAAATGCAAATTAAAATAGTTTAACTAGGGTAACATGTTCATGTACTGTTTGAGCTGGCACAGTCTTCTCTCTCTCCTGTGGTCTTCCACTTGAACCCAGACAGGACAGGAGAAACAAGCAGTGTTTCTTCCCATTGCTCAAGAACAGCTTTTTAAAAAATCATATCAAATGAAAACATGCACATCCCATAAGCAGTGGCCAAATAAGAAAAAAAAAAGACAAATCAGTCATATTGTCAAGCCAATCTGCTGCCCCAAGGTGCTTTCTGTCAGTAGCACATTTCCCATATATTAATTTGGGTTGAGTCACCACTTCCCTGGGCAGACTTAAAAATGTAAAACACATTAGCTCAAAATCTTCTGTTCCTCCTATAGTTGGAATGTCACTTTTCTTAAAATATTTCCATCTTTGTGTTTCCTGTGGTGATACTTAATAGGCATTTTTTGTCAGTTCCTGGGATCAGTCACTCTCTCCTCCCCTCAGTGCAGAAATTTCTACAGCCTTCTTTTTAGATGCCCTGCCTACAGATTCATTTTGCACTCCATCCAGTAGGAAAAGCATAATTTCTTGTCTGGTTCCTCCAATAAGATTTTTTTTTTTTTCAGGCAACATGAGGGTAAATCGGCTGTTATGTTT
Organism: Rynchops niger; assembly: GCA_013400035.1. NCBI lineage: Eukaryota > Metazoa > Chordata > Aves > Charadriiformes > Laridae > Rynchops > Rynchops niger. Next base: position 75,358 of record VXBH01008887.1, on the reverse strand, counting down.
TACATGCCTATTTGCGAATGTAATGAAATGCAGTTTGAGAATGCTTATTCTTTTTGAAGACAATCAAGGCTAACTATCTCCGACTTGGACATCTGGAGCTAGGTGAAGTTTATCCCACTCCTTTTAACTTAACTTTTAGTTCATTGCATAGTAGATATGTTATCCAAAAGTCAGCTGTTAAACTATGCAGGGAGGAAGATTATGTTGGTGCTTCTGCTTCTTCACACTTTGTCAACTGCCAGTCAAGTTTTTCCCTTTTGCAGTTTTTTCGAATCTAACATTTTAATCAGTTTAAACACATTTGCACCTCTTAACACTTTCATGCATTCCTTTTCACATTTATCAGCATGGTTTATGGATCATGATAAACCCTTGGAGATAAATGTGTTATCACTGTTTATTTTGTAATGATTTACGGTGAATCACAGTTTAAAACTTTGCAACTCTTCAAAAATTATTAGGCCTGAGGAAATTTGGAATCGAATAATTAAAAAAAAAAAAAATAAAACAAGCCAACAGCACAACAACCTGAAATTACACAAAGATAAGTGAATAAGATTATTATTGAAATAGGTACATACTAAAGCTGTGGGCTATGTGTTTGAAGTACCGGCACTGCAAATGTAATAGAGTAATCAGCCACCTTCAAAAAGAAGTCAAGGGGCTAGAGAAACTATTACACATGGCAAGATGTCATACTGGTAAGAAGAAAGTGTTTCTGGACTGGAATGACCAAAGGTGCACTAGCCCATTATATTCTGGCAACACTGGTGCACCCTCACAGTGAAATGGGGATCCCTTGCTAGAGTGAGGGACAAGAGCTCTCCTGAATGTGTCTGCAGTAAAGGGTTTCTGAACAGATCTACAACTGCCATTTTCGTGCTGCTGGATGCTTCTTTTGAGGAATTTTAGCTCTGAAAAAGGGAAGATCACCTCTCTTATTGCCCACATCTTTAGTAGTCAACCAGGGCTGCTTATAAAGCAAGAGAAGCTCTCTGCTGTTCCTGTGCAAACTTACTACGTCAGCTTAATGTTGCATCTGTGTGTAGTGAGTGTATACTGCATGCATTGAAAACGTTGGGGTCAGACTCAGCACACACCTGAAGGGTTTTGGAGGCACATTTTGCAACATGGGACCATGGTTTGGCACACTATGGGTCAATAAAGAGAGCCAGCTAGTGAGCCTGAACCTTGGGCACTGTGTAAGGGTCAGGTCTTTCCCTGGCTCTTTCTTTGGACATTTCAAACATCTGCATTGAAGACAGGCCTGCCATAAGAGTGGCTTGTTCTGTGCTGAGATGGTGGAAGCTATCTATATATGCCATATGGAATCAAGGCCCAGGTTTGGTTCCTGACACTTTCTGTTAGGTATTATACACATAAATCTGTCACTTCAAATGTGACTGTGTCCCTCTGCATAGCAATCTGCTCTGACAAGGGTAAAGCAAACAGAATGGAAAAGCTGAGGAACATTTCACTCCTGCATCATAGACAAGGTAGAGCTTTCTCTTGTCTTCTTGCTATCTGGGTGGATTACCCAAAAAAGGAAGTAAGGTCCATTTGAAAGCACACCAGAATGGATGGACAGCCTGGTCACCAGCAGGCAGAACTGCAGCTGTAAGACATAAGCAGGATTTAGAAGCATTAAGGAGAGAGGTAGCAGGCAGAGGCACACGCAGAGGGTAATAGTTTCTGAAGCAAGAGAGAGCAACACAGGATGATAATCACAAAAACTACCAAAACACTGTGGATAATTGCTACAGTATCTCAGTTTTGAGAGCCATCATTTTTTTTTTTTTATCATGGCAGCAGTGTCTTGCAGGGAGCCTGCAGGGACAAGAAACACAGTTCCCCTGACCTGGCTTAGACGTCTCAGATCCTGACATCTACACTGCAGGCACCTGCATGTGCATCCATGAACTCTAGCTTTAAAATTAGCAGAGGCAGATGCTGCCCTGAGTAACATACTCTTCAGCCAAAATACTGCAAAGGCAAGATTCGGTAAATTTAACCTAATCTAGCTAAGGTTAAGGGAACCCTTACTTAGGTAGAAGTAGCAATATGATAGGGGAAAAGATAAAAATAAAACAACTGTCAATATGAGAACAGGGTCTCATTTAAATAAAAGGAGACTATAGTCTTGAGTACTAGACAGATACCTGTTGAAAAGTTGACAATTCTTCCATTAAAAACAGTAGGTTTTATCTTTGCATCTGGCACTGTGCATTGCATTTATTTTGACGGAAGCTGAGATATTGGGAGTATGCATTAGATGATAAAATAAAATCCAACATCGAGCTGTTGAAAGGGAAACTTATTAAACAAAATGAAATCTATCTTACTGACTAAACAAGGTTCAAAGACAAAAAGCAACCTAGGAAAATATAAATGAAATAGGTTACTTTTCTAAGGAGTAAAACCGTAATTGTCCAAATGGGAAGAAAATTAAAGTATTGTTTTTTCAACATGTGTGGGTTGGTTTACAATATATCCTTGTGAAGCAGAATGATAGAGGCAGGGCAGTAGATAAAAGTAAGACGATGGGTAAAGATAAAACTGAATGTGCATGAGATGAATGCCTTCCATTCCTCCCAGCAGTGCAGTTGAGGCTAAGTGCGAGGAAACAGACTTTACTCACTTCTAAATTGGGCAGAAGAGAGTTTGCTTGCTGTCTTCTAGGAACACTATACAATGTAGCTACTGCGCTTTTTGTTTTGTTTTGTTTTGTTTTGTTTTTAATGACTTTAAATTTTGCTACTGCATGTCCCCCTGGGAAAGAGTTTTTCCTAGCAGTGCCTCAAGGAAGAAGTGTGTTGAAGCTGTGAACCTCTGCAGGAAGTAATTATTTGCAAGGAGCAATTACTAAGGAAAGGCTACCTTCAGTGGTCCTAACTAGCAACTGGCTGATAGTACAGTCTGGCTATTAAGTATACTCTTCCCAAAGTGCTCTGTGACAATACTCATTTGTTTGGTTTTTTTTTTTCCAATGTTTCTATATGATTCCCTTGAATCCGTATAAACTTTTACTTTTAACAGCATGTAAGCAAGTGAATTCCCTGAAGGTATTGGAAATGACTATCTGAGGAAAGAAGCAGCCCTCAAAAGAATTCTTACTGATTTCTAGGATAGGGGTTTAGTCCATTTTGCTAGAAAACAAGCTTGAATTCTTCAACAGTATAAGAAAAATAGAGGGTTTCTCAGACTGCCTAAAACATTAGTTTAGATTGAAAATTTCATTTGGTTAAAAAAAAAAAAAGGGGGGGAAACAGTATTCTTAGTACATCTACAGTGACTGAAGTCTAATAAATTATATTTTCAAGAGGAGTTGGAGTTGAATATAAACCAACTTCAATAATAAATTTAAATAGATGTACATTATTTGAATTTTCATTCATATATGCAAATAGGCAGTAGCAGTACGTGTATGTGGAACTATTCATTGCCCAAGATGAGAAAGAGTTACAAGAGTGGGTCATGCAAAGTGAGCTATATTCATGAAATGAAATGTCAAGGTCCACTGTGCTGATAAATCCTCCCAGTGCATTTGGATTCGTGACTCCTCTGATTACTTTCCAAAATCCTTTATGGTCTGTTATGTCAGCAAGACACAGATTAAGAGACATTACTGGCATACACTGACATGAAGGAATTTAACCTCTTCAAAGGTGCATATTATTTAAAATATATAAAACATTTCCTTTGTCTTTTTATATGATTTTAAAAATAAATTTAAAATTGCATTTAAAAAATTAACAGAATATCCTCTATAATGTAATGAGTCACAACTGTAGCAACAAGTAGTGATTTTGACAGCTCAAGATTATTGTAGCTTTTTTTTTTGTGATAATACTAAAAGGAAAAAAAAACCCAAACCCACAACATTGATTGAAGGCAAAAAAGTCAGAATTTAGGTAAGAACTGTCTACTGAAGTCCCTCTTCGGTGTAATATTCAATCAGCAGCTATTTAATCTATGTTGGTAACATACATTTATTTTTGTTATGGACACTACTGTAGCATGAAATTGGAGGAGGATTTCCTTACAGCTGAAATGGATTACAATACTTTTGTAATGAAAAATGAAGTTCCTGCTAGCTGGAAGTTTCTTCTTTTTTATTATTATTCTGTCCACTCAGGGACAAAATAACACTGTGTTACTTTGACGTGTCTGCACTTCTAGTGTTTTCTTTTGTAGGGTTTGGGTTTAAGTGCAGGGTAGAAATACAGTCATTGGACTCCAGCTTCATATGTGGAGGGCTAAATTTTTAGGTTATTTTAAGGCTAGACTATTCCTGGCAGCACTTGTCATATGGGAAACCACTCGGCTTTGTAGCCAGATAAAGGCTAGACACCAGTTACGCTGTAACGTGAAGTTTCTTGTGTTTCATTGCTCCTCAAAGGAGAGAAGGGGGTTGAGGACAGGATTCCTCAACTGCTCTGTGAGGACAGCACCGAGCCCTGCAGCAGTCTCCTCTGACCATGAAGTCTAAAACAGACTTTTACTAAGTCCTAGGGTAGTATGCTGAAGCTTGGCTAGACCTAAAGTATTATTTGGGACCTGCCAGCACCATACCTCACTTAGCAACATTTTTACATTATTGTGAATTTCTAATGCTTGAGTCCCTTGAACTCTTTGATGACACAATAACAGGTTTCCGTTTTTGTGGTGGTAATCTTTTAAATTGTGTGTGTTCTGGAGAGAAATCACAAAATAACCACTGTGAGTCTCAAAAAATCCTAAAGGCAACCACCCCTGCAATTCCAAATTTTTATCTCTTTCTGTGCTACTTTCTAGAACAACCCAAAAGACATGAAAATGACTAATGATTTTGACACACTTAGGACTGACAATTATGAATTCCACTTATTACTGAGGGAGAAAAGAAACAGTTTTTTTAAAAGTTGAAGAGGTCACCAACTTTCTGTGCCAGAAAGCACTTGCAAAAACCACATTTCATTTGGTTGCTGGGTTTTTTCCCTTCATCATTCACTATTGTACAGCACTTTGCTTCATTTCTGAATTTCATCTCTCCCAGATGGTTGTTAATTGATAGAAGATGGCTTTCACATTTACCATTATAGCTGAAATAATGGTCTGAAATTCAAAACTTAAATATTAAAACTACACATTAGGCAGAAATGTCCAAAAGGTTAGACAATGGAATAATTTGTCAGGGGAGAAATACTTGAGTTATCATTACTACTAGAATTCAAGAGCAGACTAGATAAAATAGATTATTAGGAGATTATAGTAAAGGTCAAGCACCAGATGCCCCCTGTTGCTTCCTGTTTTCTAATTTAGCATGGATAACATATTATGCATAACAAGGATGATCTGCGATACTCCGTAATGCGTAGCATGCTATATTGTGATATTGAAAATAAAAGAAAAAGGGGGCCATAGTATGTGGCAGGCCAAGCAATAGAGTAATATTTGTGTGTAAGTATGTATGTATGTAATATATAATATATAATATATTAAAAATATATTAAAAAAATCACACCCCACAGCCCTGAGTTTTAACTATGATGGTGTGTAATACTGCACAGGGCACCACTGCCCTCTCTAGTGTGCAGTAATCTCCCCACACACAGATTTAAACAATTTTATATTAAATACTTTTGGTCACTTCTGCAACCTTTATGTTCTGAACAATTGCAGGGTGTGGGAGAGAGACAACTTTCAAAGACATACTGTGCTTGCTGTACTTTTAATGAATTCGTAGATTGAAAATAACTACAAGGGAAATATATGGGGGAGGGGAGACAGGAAGTACTAAAGGAGTTTTTACCACTTTATTTATGTAGCTTATTTCAAATCTGGTCTCATAAGAAACACGGAGCTCATTTCATCAAGGAGAGGAACAGCATTGTCTCATTTCAGCATATGTCAGTGTAATTAACAGTGTGTTTTCCTGCAAAAACTGAGCAGAATTTCACCATAGTTTCTTCACAGCAGCAAGCCTTCCTCCCCAGCTCCGACACTGCTCTAATAAAAATGACTGTGACATATCAGGACTCCTCATTTCTTTATGGATGCTACTTAGATAATACATCTTAATTTAACATTGATTATTAGTGCTGATGTTACAGTGCCCACCGAATTTGCATTACCCTTTGATTGCGACAGGTACTAGGCCCCTGCATCACCTCATGTAATAATATTTAACCGAGCACTGCCTCCAGTTAATAAAACCCAGTTGAAATCCCTCCCTCCTCTAAGCAATAAATCCTGCCCCTACCGTGAATCTGAATGACAGGGGTTGGGGGAGAAGGGCTGGGTGGGCGACAGCCGGCCGGGAGAAGCAGTGCCTGCGGTGCAGGCAGACGGGGCGCTGGCCCAGCACACAGGCAGACTGCCGGTGAGGCCCTGCCTGCCCCGCAAACCAAGGTTTCGGAAAAGGAACCATCCGAGCATCTTGCAAGGTTTTATGTCACCTGCAGAGAGTACATGACAGCTTTATTAACGCTCAGCATTTTCAGCTTGATTCACTGCCGCATTACTGCAGCTGCGGGCCGAGGGAGCCCCACGCGATGGTAAATCAACAGTCGGCTGAGGCGCGTCCCACTGTCAAACGGCCCGTAGCGTGGGGACTGTGCCCTGAACCTTTTAGGGGTTCTTTATTACCGGACTTGTGCAGCAGTGAATTTCGAGTAAACATCATCTCTGCTGGGGCTGGCTTCCTGGCGTTAAGCTGAGATGTGGCCCTTAGCTTTTAAACCGGAATTAATTATGTAGCCTTTAAGGAGGTTAAAAGATATTTCTGCTAAGTATTTATTTCTTGAGAGGGACTATATGACTCAGCTTTGAGCTTTTGTTCTGATAGAAGCCATCAGAACTTTTGTAAGTGGAAATTTTACGTTAAGTGGGTTCTAGAGCAACCCCCAGGTTTATTTATTAGCACTCGCTTTGCATATGCACATTTTATACAGGCGAATACAAAAAGGTCTGCATGCGAATTAGTTTTGCATTTGATGGCTTGTGTGGACAGAAAGAGAATATCATACACAAACAGCATCTGTGTGCTCAAATTAAGATTTTTTCACTGCTTTCATTCAAGTTCTTAAGCATGGAAAAATTTTGCAAATGAAAAGAGAAGGACAGATATGAATCCCTTTATAAGCACTGGCTTTTTTTTTTTTTTTCTTTTCTTTAGAAAACATTCACAATTTAACCGTTGGTGTTACAAACTTTTGCAATTTGTGCCCCAGATAAAAATAATCCCATGATTTCAAGAGAAACACACAAAATCTAACAAACAAACAAAAAAAAGCAGCAGTGACAAAAATCATATTAGATACATGTTTTTGTGTAGACATATACATGGATGAAGAAGAATCTCTTTCAGCTATGATACAGTTGATCCACATATTTGATGACCACTCATAACTGCATACAACAGCCCAAAGTCTTTGTCTCTTAGGAAGGGCAAAAATTAACTTACAACTTATTTATCAAAACTTGTCCCCTATCTTAGAACAATTTACCTAAAAACAGAGATTCACAGAGCTCTCAGTACCTTTTCTCCTGTGGCTTAAAAGCAATACTCAGAATACAACATAACAACAGAAATGTAGAGAGATCACCCTAAGAACCCAGGTACCTACAACTGCAACCAACAAAAATCATGTCCTTTTCAGTTATTAAGATTGCTGAGGAGACTATCTCCTGTTAATACTGATTTTTATTTTTAACTACAGAGGCACAATTGAGTGGAAGTGAAATCCAGTGTCAAGCAGGTGCTATAGGCACCATGCAGAAGCTCAGCATAAGCTATACATCACTTAATGCAAATGTGCTTGCTTCAACATAGCACTCCTATGGCTGTCTATGTACTCTTATTTCACTCTGTTTTTCCCCATAGGACTTTCTTTCTCACTATACTTGGTATGGTCTATACTTTCCTAGGAATATATGCCAATGTTGCCCTGATTTGCCATGTGAAATTCTCACTAAAGTTGGTGGGATTTCTCTCCATAGGTCAAGGGAATCACATTAGTGTAAGTTTATAAAGGGTCTCTGAAGGTTGGTACTTTATTGACAGAATTTGATTATGTACAGCTGTCATTCTCTTACTCAAAGAGGAAGAAGAAACAATTGCACATCACAAGGTATTCTTCTTTGTCCCATGCTACTATATATTTTGGTATATCTATTTTTATCAACAAATATAAATCATGCACTCCAGCTAGGTCACCAGTAAACCAGTAATTGCTTTCTTCATTGTTCTTGCTACATTACACATGTTATCTGCCATGTAACTGCTACTCAAACAATGACAATGCAAAGGGCGGAATTAAACACATTTTACTGTCTTTACATAATCTATTTTCCAGCCCTTTTTAGCTTTTCCAGATGCAACTCACTCAATTTTTGTGTTTTAAAGCACAGTAATTTGACATTCATTCACAATCAAATGTCAAATGTACTTTATGTACCTGCTGTATAATTATAGAGTTCTCCTAGGTATTGGAAGAGATTGTATAGTAGAGTGAGTAGAAGTTTGCTAAAAATAACATATTTAGAGCTCCTAAACTTTTCTGGATTCCCTCAACAGTAATAGACCTTTCAAGAATATTATCACTCAAGACTGACTATGGCTTCTTTTTTTCACAAGTTATTTTTATAGAATACCAAGAGGAACCCAGTTCTCTTGCAATTCTGGACATGACTACCCAGAGTACTCCTGAATTATACTAAGTTAACCAGAACTGACACTGAAACATCAGATCCAGTACTTTTTCCCAAAGTAGTAGTATTTTATATATCATAACTTCTTCCAGCACAAGCTTAAAACTTATTTTATGGAATCTGCCTTGGAAAGTTTAATGGAGGATCCATCCACTCTGTAGAATCCCAGGCTACCCATCCTATGATAAAAGACTCAACAAACCAGCAGCAAGAAAGATTAAAACCACCCAGGACTATAATCATGGTATTCAACCTGCCAGATATTGCTTCCACAAAATGGTACCTTCCTGGTTACTGGTGGCAGTGCTTCTCCTTCAGCAAGTATTTTAGCTTACTCACCAATTGTGATTGAATCAAATCTATTTACTCCTTACAGTTTATTCATGTTCCAAAATCTCATTCTGTGCTGTGTGATGAAATAAATTAATGCTAGTGTAAAGCAAAGTCTAATGTCAAGAGTTGCACCCTAGTTCTATTATTTTCTGTAGTCAAAAACCTACATCTTCATGTGAAAACAATTTTATGAAGAAAATTTTAGTAACAGTTAATGCTGTGATAGTGAGATTTTTGACATGAAAAACAGGTGTTATGAAATTTGGGTAAGAAAAATCTGAAATTTGGGGGCAGGAGTGAAAATAATAATTTGACATTAGAGTTCTAATGAACTGTATACTAAATCTGAATTACATAATTAACCCTGGACAATAAACACTGGTAGAAGACAATTCTTTAACTGTCCATCTTTCCCTGCCTTAGAACTAATGAGTAGCTCCAGAAGAACATCAGTGTTTTCCCCTCCATATTAAATCCACATTTTGTTTCTTATTGAAACAACAATTTGGTGTAGAGAAATCAAAATATAAGGTAAAGAGGGATGGGCAGGGGAAACAAAAATGTTTCCTTCTGACAGATTATTAGCAATTAAAAAATACAAAACCATATCACAACAAACAGAGTCTAGAGGAAAAAAAACCTCATTTTCATGTATAATTTAACTGTCATGAATTCTTAACAGACCTGTAAATTGGAAAATCAACATCTGCTCAGTGATAGCAGGTGAAGGACATCCAGGCTGCCACCAAATTTTCACCAGCCTCAATATAAAAAAAAAAAAAAAAGGTCTTACCTGGTTGCCTGTTATTGTTAACAAGTCCTGTGGAGAGAAACTATTTTAATTTTTTTCTAAGCGTATTGTGCACATCCTTTTCAAACATAGTTCCCTCTAGATTTTTCCATTTAATATCATCAATATACGAATTAAGCTGTGTCATGAAGGAGAAATAAGTGAGAGTATAAAAAGGTAGCTCCCATCTTCCTTCCATGATCTCCAAAACATAGAAAACTGCAGCGTAGCATAAAGTATCCACTGATCCTTCATAGATAATAGTATAGAAATTAGCTGCTGCCCCAAGACACTAGTTATGAATAGACTTTACACTGCCTTTTGTAAGGCTGTCCTCTGACTCATATGGAAGCTGCTTTGAAAAAGAATAGGCAGTCCTGATATTGCTCTAGAAGCAAGATAGCAAAACGCACACACTGTATAGAAGCTAATGTACTGTAAGCATTAAAGGGCAAATTACCATCCACTCAGCAGATCTGTGCAGAATTTCTCCCTGTGGTTTTCATGGAGTGACACATTAGCTAACAATCACAATTTAGCCATGTTTGATCGTTAGCAGAAGCAAGAAAGAATGTTTTCTTGTCCGTACTTCAAGCTACTACAGTTTTTTGTTAGAAGACTTTGGAATTCAGCCACAGAACAAGCTCCATTTAAATCTCCAGAACACAGATTTTGCATGGGCATTAAAGTTTCCACAGCAACCTATGCAGACAAGAATAGTTACTGATATGAGGTAGCCCCACATGCTCTCATATGGAAGCGTGTCTAATGTCACATAGTTGATTTGCACTGAAACGTCGTAAATTTCAGCCTGATCCATTTTTGCCTTTCCTGAGCTTTTCTCACCCTTCTTTAGATTTAAAAATTATACTGCTGCAGGAGAGAGCATGTGGGTTATAGTCTCACAAGCAATTACAGTGTGGGTGTTGAATTACTGCAGCAATAATATTCTGGTCAGTTGTTTTCTGTTCCAGCATATGAACTTCTGTGGAGCATCTGGCCTGTGTCTGTGAAAAGTTCTCATATTTAATTTCTGGACAGGGCTCATCACCTGGTTATGCAGTAAAACTCAAATCATAAATCTCCCTATTCAACAACAAAGATTTGGTTGGGTGACTCTTAGATAGCAACATCTGCTTACACAGCAAATGAGATCTATGTTCCAACAAAGAGCCTTGTTCTGGGTATCTCAGGGTCTCAAAACTCACATCTGGAACAAATCATATGTTTCAAAGGTAGCTTATGTAGATGTCAGACTGGTCATCATGTAATATACATATACATTTTATTTATTATTTATTTTTCTGGATACTGTTGTTATGTAAGTATACAAGACGTTTTCTGAGCTCTAGATTCCATTTGTGATTACTTCTACCCTTCATTTAAGGTCTGCACTGTTCACCATTAAAGACTGACACTGATTATCTCACATAAAGCAATTCCAAAGAAAGAAGTAATGTCACTAATGCAAATATGAGAGTGACCATATCTAGAAAATATACATTAGAACACAAAGCAAGCCAAAAGGGGTACCTGTCCCTAGAAAATGATGATAAAAATTATAGCCCTGTTTCTTTTTCCTGTTTTAAGTTTCCAACAAAACTCACAAAATAAAATGTAACCTTTCTGGAATGGAACTACCATGTGTTAGGGAAATCATAGTTAATATTGTTCTCATCTCCACAGGTCTTTTGGTCTCACTGGTTAGATTAAAACTTTCATGGTTCATGTCTAGCGAGATTATGATAACCACCTGCAAGATATGCTTTCTGGGAAATAATTTCCTGGAGATTATGCTTTCATAGAATAGAATAGCAAGTCCATGGCTCAGAACTCAAGTTTCTGTGATCCACTTTTACATCACTTTAGAATAGAAATATTTTCAGCCACACTATTTTAGATATTGAGAGAAAATACCTGAAATTTGCACAGGAGCAGATAGATTGAGGTTAGGTGAGAATCTAATTCTTTTCACAATTCATTTCCATGGAAAATTCTTGACCAGCCCTATTAAAAATATTTGCCCAAAACTCAATTTTGTTAAAAACAAAGGCAAAGAAAGCAACATTGTTACTAATAGTTCGCATAAATAAGTAACATTATATGCTGCCATCTCTGTATAAACAATGTAATAATTAGAATAAAGTAAGATATAATTTGCTGATCTGTACTTGAAAGAACACAGCTGACAGTTTCTCTCTGAGCAAAATGTATGCTCCTAACTAAGCACATAAAATGATTTTAATGAACTAAAAAAAACCCCAACTTACTGTTTTTCAAGCGTCAGGCTAGATTTTGTTATTTATTTTTTTTTAAAAAGAGCCTTATCATAAGTGTTATCAGGAATTGGAACTCTAAGCTACCGATAAACCTGTTGTCTGATAAACTGTAAATTAAGATAGCTACAAACTTGTGCGGCTGTAACTGACAAATTCATCCAGCGTTAGTTCATGATTTGGTGTGTTCATTGACGATAATGTTCTTTCTTTTCACACCATTCAAGAGAGTGATAACAAAATGAGATTCCTCTATTCTCTCTAGGGAATTCTTTATCAGCTGATTGTCAATATTGAAAGTCAGTTTTCTTCCCTAGCATTCATTATTCTGTGATGGCTATGGTTTCAAGTCCATTCTTTTATCCTTACGTGCATAAAACAATAACTAGAGAGGTTTAGCTTGCCAGAGTTATCCTGAAGCAAAATCATCCATTCCAAAGCAATGATGAGTTACACAGTACCCAACACCTGTTCAAGCAGTGGGAAATAACCCAGCACAGGTGTTAGTGGGAAGCCCAGTTTGCACAACCGCAACTTCATGCCCTGGAAATTCAAAAGGTCATCATCCGGATTTTACAAAGACAAAGTGATTAGTAAAGAAACTTTGTAAATATTAAATGATAAAAATAATTTTACCAGACACTTATATTTTAAAGAGGATTGAAATAATTTGAATGACACAATTACAGAATGTGCAGGTCTCTAAGCTACCTTTCAGTATGTCCTTAGTTGGTTAATACAGAAAAGTATTCTGGCTTATTGTCTGGAAGTTAAAAACTTTGTTCTAACTAAATTTTAATAAGTGTGGATGTCACCTACTGTCAGAGGTTTGCACAGAATTCAGAGCAACTGAAATATTAAAGAACAAGCGATAATGAAACATACTCAGAAACAAAAGAAAAAGAGCAGCTGATTCTAACTTAATACAAGTAAGTTTAAATTTAGTATGTAAAGAAACAACATGGGTGTCATCTACTCTAAACTCTGCTCTTAGCAGGGACAAATTCAAAGTTAGAGCAGGTTACTTCCTCAATGACCAGCTGAGTTGTAAAAATCTCCTAGGAAGTGGTACTGCAATGTCTCTGAGTAACATTTTCCAGTGATTAACCGCCCTCACTGAAGACTTTTCTTGTTTAAATCCAGTTGGAATTTGTCTTGCTGCATCTTGTGTCCACCACCCTTTCGCTTTTCACTGTGTGCCTCTGTCAAAAGTCCCTCTGACCACCCATTAGGTAGCTGTGCATGGCAACTAGATCCCCCTTAACCCTTTCTTCTTAAGGCTGAACAAACCCAGCTTTCTCAAACTCCTGTGTCAGCTGCTCCAGCCTTCAACCACTCTCCTCTGGACTCAGTCTACTTTGCCAGCATCTACCTTGTACAGGGCAGCCCAGCCCTGGATGCAATAACCCACTTGTGGTCTCACAAGCACCAAACAGAGGAAAACGACTACTTCCCTCAACCTGTTGGCTAAGTTCTTCCTAATGCAGTCCACCCCACCACCAGTCCTAGGGCACATGGTTGATTCATGTTCAAGTTATCGTGCGTCAGAGCCCTTGCCTTTTACTGCGAGCCCCAGAGTTCCAACATTTCCCTGAAGCTGGATCTGGCTCCCAGGCCATGCTGGTGCATGGGGTTATTCCATCCTAGGTGAAAGATGTTGCATTTCCCTTCATGAACTTCATGAGGTTTCTATCCATCCATCTCTCCACTCTCAAGTTTTTTTCTGAAGTGCTTGTTCTTTAGTGTATTGATTGATCTATTCAGTCGGTGCCATCATTCACATTTGTTCTAGGTAAAGAAACTAAGACTGACAAAATGGAAGCTCTGCACATCTTTAAATAACTAAGTGAAAGAAAGCAAACAGAAGGTAGGAATATATTACCATTTCTCTTGGTTAAGTCATATAGGGATATATGCTGAATTCCCTGCTGCACAACATATCCATTACAGGACTGAAAAAGGGGCTAAACAGTAAAAACGTAGCATTTACTGTCAGTACTGAGTTGCCTGCAGTAATGAAGTTAGTGCTTGGTTATGCAGAACTACAGTCTGAAAAATTTGAAAAAATAAAGGTGGGGGAAAACCAAACTCCAAACGCAGAGATCATTAATGCACTCAAAGTTATTAAGATATAGAAAAAAAAAAAATCCAAGATAAAATAATTTATGTTTAAAAATTACTATTGATAGTTGGGAATGGGTTATTTTATGACGCAAATAATTTTGTTAGATTTTTAGATCATAAGAATGGCCTTGCTTGGTGCTCAGAAAATCTTCAGCATGACCGTGGAAGTTCCTATTGACTTTAATGTCCTTTACTAGCTAGTATAACTACCTCTGCCAAAGCGATCTTTGATCTGGTTTGAAGAGTCTTATATTCAGTGTCAAAAAAGCCATTATATGCATAGCCTATCAAGGCCTTTTAATGTAATGCCCATACAATTATCATGGGATGGATTCTAATCCATCTAACTCAGTGATCTAATTTACACTTGAAGTCCTCTTCCTAAAAAAAGTACCAATGCTCCTGATGTAGTTAGCTGAAAGCTGCAAGTGTCCTTAAAGCCAAGCCTGAGAAGCTCAAGATCCATTTAAAGAGGCATGATAGCCATTTTCTGTCATATATTTATCCTTTACCCATAAAGCATGTCATACTTGTGCCTCTTATCATTAGTTATTAGTATGTTCATCCATTGCCTTTTAATGTATTGCCATTAAACTGGATGGCAAACAATGGGCAGGGAAAATTATCTGGTCAGTGCCCTAGGGATGTAAGAGTAATGGATGGATGGACAGTAATGATTCACTTACTGCAATCAGTGCCACTCCCAGTCACTTCTGTGATGCGGTATTGGTTCCATAGGAGATATCACATGAGAGGGAAAAAAAAAAAAAAAAAGGTAAAAGGAGATAAATTTACATAAATGGGAAGGAAATAGCAAATACTTGTGGCTTCAGCCTTTCTGTTTATTACTGTTTTCTAATGTTTTGAAATAGATAGATGAAAATTATAGGAAGCACTAAAATGGAAATTAACATTTAAAAAAGGTTCAAGGTTGCTGTAGACAGGTTTGAAAGAAAATCATCTCTCTCTGCAATGCATTTACAACACAAGGTCTCAAGACATAACAAAGAGAGGTGAAACAAACACATTTAGGTTCTGTTCTTTCCTCTCAGAAAAGCACTGAGTTTCATTGGACCTAGAAGAATTTCTACATACAAAATCAGTCTATTGAGAAAAAGTCATTTTGATATAAGCCTCTCAGATCAACTGAGAATGAGAATAATCCCACTGAATACAGTAAAATTACTTATGTACTCCAAACTGCAGCTGTGCCTAAGTGCTCTTCTGGTAAGGACCTACTGATCTGGTTGAAAGCATGACAAAGTCCATAGGACTTGTACCAGTTTCATTAGGGTTCTGCATAGGCCTTTTCTTCAAATTATCTCTTGACTTTTAACTCCTATATACTGCTAATGCATTACCTGTTCTTAACTTCAGCTATTTCAGCTAGTGGAAGAATAAAATGCTGATTTATATATATACATATGAAAATATTTTTACAATAGGGCACACTGTAGAACGTAAAGAAAAGATAAGATTAAATAGAATTAAGTAGAAAGTTCAGAGACTTTAATGAGATGGCTTTATTTAAAAGCTCATTTACAAAAGAACTTTCTAGTAATTTGATTTTTTAACTTGTTACAAAAAAAGAATTAATTAGTGCCTTGACACAGTATTTTTCAGATTTGTTTTTCTCTTTTGAATGTATTTTGCTGGTGCAATGTCTGGAACAGAAAGCTGTTTTACAAATAGTTTCTGGAAGAATTACTAAGCAAAACCAGATTGAGCAGGAGGTATTGAGAAAGGCATATATTTTTTATTGATAGGAGGATGCAACGCTGAAAGAATTATAAACAGTGTTTAGATAGCAGCACAAGAGGGTTTTCAACTGTTTAATAAAAACACTTTGTTACTATCCACATATAACAAGAAAGAGAATGCTATTTTAGCTTTATAGAATTTAATTTGCTTGTCTTCTGAAAATGGGCAAATATAGCAGCTGCATTTCTAACCTTCAACTTTATAAACTTTGCTCTCGTATAGCAAAACATTCTGTTAAGTTCTTGAAACTGGAGGTAAAGATGCAATTTCTTTACATGTTTAGACATGGAATTATGAAGAAGATAACAACTGAAGGGTTTAAAACTATATCTAGCACACTTTTTGCAAAGCCTAAGTGACGCATGTAATTACATTTTTTAGTTCCATGTAGTATTTTCTAGAATACAGGTACACATATTACAGCTCTCTAGCTAGACATTTATTCTCTGTGCCTTTATCTAATCTAAGATTTTAAAAATACAATTTACAATCAAATAATATCAAAGTAATCAAAGAATATAGATGAAATTTACTTCCCGATAAGGCATGTTGCAGTGGAAGGAGGCCTGTTCCTCTGTAGCACATGAGAGAAGCACGGGCAGAGCAACTACATCTGCTAAAAAAGGGGTTGCTATTACCGCTGCTTCTACCAATTTTCCTAGTAAAGCCACGCCTGATGATCATGTATAAAAACAGTGATTTTTTACTATAAAGATAGTGCAGTGAATCAGTCCAAATAACCAAATTCTCTACCACTCTATCATTTATGTTAAGTCAGATCCACAAGCAGTTATTTATAGGTTAAACTAGATACTTCACTTTCTGGCAAAAGAAAGTTACACATTTACCATTTTTTCTGCTGTAGAACTGATTTCTTTGTTTCTCACGTGAGTTTCTGCTGCATGGTTTGGGAATGCAGGAGGTTATGCATTGCCCTGGAGTTCAATAAGGTTTGGACAGATTTATGGATGAGTGGCATGCTCAGGCATAATATAGACAGAACACAGCACACAGTACTCCCCAAAATCAAAGTCAGTTTGAAATGCCTTTCATTCTTCCCATCCCTTATCAAGAAAAAACATCCCATAGCGTCCTCCAAAGCCTTGGAATTCTTCTGCTTCGTTAAAATCCTCAGACAACCACCTCCCACATATTGCACGTTCAGAGCACTGTTTTTCATGTGGGTGCATGCAGTGTAAGACAGGAAGAGAGGGTCTGTACAAACCTTTTTTAAGAAAAATAATAGAGCAGTTAAAGCAGATTATATATATCTTTCTGCCAGAAGGGAAATTAAAAGTTGTCCATGGTGTGTAGTAATTCAGAGGATTTGAATAGTTTATCAGAAGAGTTGGTGGGCCAAGCTGAAGTGTCAATCTATGAGCCAGGATAACATCTGGAAAGGTAGAGCAATAGTGTTTGGCTTTTGTGAAATGATTAAAATAAGTTAGCTTAATTCAGAGCAGCAGGAGCAACAGATGCTGTTGCCTGAGTTTATTTTCTTTTCTTTCCAGATCGGGTTAGAGAAATAAACACTGGAACATAAAAAAGATCTGTAAAGATGTCTTTCTAGTCCTTCAGCATAGCCCAGCACTGCCCACTACAGTACATACCATATGACTTTGGGTCTTGGGCATTTGTATTCCTCAAGCTAACTTTGCTATGGAATTGTTTTAAGGGCTTTTTCAGAGACAAATCAAAGTAACCAACTTGCTCATCACAGGTCCCTTAAAAAA
>VXBH01008887.1:32935-57641 GCA_013400035.1 Rynchops niger | reverse complement strand
TAAATAAACTAAGCAGTCCTACCCAAAGGACCTTCTTGATCATCCTGGTCACTATGATAGACATACTGAGACATTTCAAGTAAATTTATCCCTGCTTTGCAGAAGAGTCACCTAGAAAGACAGGAAACACAAAAGTGGCAGGAAGTTATCATTTTGCAGGAAGAAATAGGTTCCACACCACTAGTCTGCTTATAATTATGGTGATGAGACTCACATACTTACCTTCAAATAGCTTTTCATTATTTAGTTACTCCATCCAACTAAAAGCAGTGCTCAGCTGTATTGTGCCCTGCAGATGTGAAAAGCAAGAAACAAGTGCTCCCCAAGTACTAACAGTACGAAGCTAAGGCAGACAGCAAGTGTAAAATCAGACAAATGAAAGTCCAATAGTCTTCATCCCCAAATTTCTCCTCACGTCATCAGACTGATCTCCACAGATCAAAGCAATCTTATGCTCCTTAGAAAACCAAATTGTATTTGCTCTAACAGTAATTGTTCCCCCAATACTGCAGTAAGCTATAGCCAAAGAGCATTCTTAACCCTGGTCTTGCTTCTCCTAAAAAGAAATAAATAAATAGTTACAGCTGCCTCCTGGATGAATAGGGTTGTAAATTATTTATTTTTTTATGTTATTATTATTTGCAGGCTAAAAGGGTAGTTGAAATTAAATAACTTTAAAGATATAGTTCTCTGAAATTGTTTTTTTAATTTCCTTTTTGAATGCAGATGCTTAATATCTTTTGAGGGTTCTGGAGCTTTAGACACAGACACAGAATGTTCTTCTGTAGTGTCATTCCACTACAGGGTTGACCGAGTGTCTAAAAAAAAATTACCAAGTCCTAATGGTAAGTGTGTCCATTTGTCTTCACTTGATACTACAAAAGGAATGGAAGAGATGCCCAGAAAGACCTCCAGCCAGGATAGATTAAGGGGAAAGCTCTTTGAACAATCAAACTCAAAGAACAAGTTTTTGTTGATTTAAAACCAACTAACCAACCAGCCAAACAAACAAAAATAATGACAAACACATTAAAGCATTAGCATCAAATCCTGGGAAAGCAATTACATGAATACTACTGCAAGTCTTTCAGTTGAGAATAGACCAGGGAGGAATTCAGTTATGGTGTGACCAAACCACATAGCTGCCCAGAACAAGACTGCTGCATATGGCTGTAAGGATGCTGCTTATTCTGCCTGTGTCAAATCCCTAGAAAATCAGAGCTGCTGCTGCTGAGAGCAATATTGTAGCGTCTGGAGAAACCATTACTGATGGAGTCAGAACAGCTACCCCACTAAAGTACGCCTTCCATCTTTGTTCTGCCTTCATCCCACCCTGTTCATCTAGGTGGGAACAACAGCTCCGTATTTCCCTGCCTTACTATTCCAGATACTCTCCTTCTCATGGGAACCCTCGTTTGTCCACCTGCTTGTGCAAGCCAACCTCAAATTTAAGTCTAATCTTGCCTTGCTGAGAAGCCAAAGGCTGGCATTTGGTTTAGTGTACAAGTAACATCGATTCTTCTAGTGTCATATCTAAAATATGTTTAATTAAGTTGTGAGTTGTTGATTTCAGGTGACTGTTGATCACACTGACAGGAGTAAATAGGTCATTGGTAATCAGAGCTCAGAACATTGGAAGAAGTCTAAGAATGACTGCAATTATGTAAAATCATGCAGAACCAATAATAATGAAAAAATAAATTGTCCCCTCACTCTGAATGTACAGGCATAAGTGGAAACAAAATGGAGAAACAGAACCATACATATTAATGAGCCAGCACCATCTAATCAAAACCCATTGTCTTCTGCCAGCTCAATCAACAAATTATTATGGAGGATAATGTTACACTTAGGAACTCTAAATGTTTATAAACAATCTCAATTACTATACTGCAGTAACTTTTCTTCGAAAGCAATCAGGTTTAATATTTTATCAGAAGAAGAGAAGGAGAAATTTTTATAAGATCAAACAACTACATTGATAAAGACATTTAGTTATGTTGAATAAAAATGCTTAGTTTTAAATTCATTTATATTATTTTTCTGAGTTTCTCAATAGCATAAAAAAATAAACACCAAGTTGCCAATGTTAAAAGATTGTTCAGAATGCAACAGTGTTAAAAACCAGTTGAGTTCCTAGGAATCTTAAAGACATTTCTGCAAACTATTCTCAAAGTCTCTGAAAATGAATACATTTCTTTGCATTCAATTAATCCTGTAAATGCTTATAGGGCTTCTTTCAAATCATTGTATAAATGCTCGTGTCTTATCCAGCATTAATATTTGGAGTTTATCGATTCAACACTTTAAAATGTTCATTTTGTGAAGTTACCATGTTGCCTGCTTTCCTTTCTTCCACTGCCTTTAATTCACAGTGGATACTAGCTTGAGTGATTTTTTTTTTTTTTATTTCTTTTATTCCTCACTGCCCTATGTTGTTTTCTTTTTTAAATTCTCATTATATCGTAAGTTCTAAAGTTGCACACTGCCTTTAGGATTTTTGATAGATTATGTAATTATATTTGATTTTTTTCATAAAGTAATATGTATATGTGTGTCCATGTATGTTAGAGATGTTATATACATTTGCATTATATAATGATTACAGTTACAGTCAACTCTTCTGCAGAGCAAGCATCTTCAGTCCATCCCATGCATCCCTGTACATAGTGTATTTAGCAAGTTAGAAATTCTTCTGCCTGTACATATCTATGCATAAAAAAGCATAAATCTTGTTCAACCTGAAACATAAAAATTTCACATCTCTGAAGATTCCATTTCAACATACTTCACTTTGAAGTGTGTGTGAAGTGTAAAAGAAGCCTTTGTTTCTGCTACTCTGATACTAATTAGGCAGCGTTGGTTTGAGGTTTTTATATTTTATTTTTGAAATATCATATGTTACCATATTTTTATTTTAATGAAGCCATTTCCATACGCAGGACCCCTAGCTCTATGTTAGAGGAAAGGCAAGTAAATGTCAGCAAGTACGGTAAGGAACGAAATAGTAAAAAAATATTTTTTTTTCTTTTATGTCTTAGAACAAAAGTTAGAGGTTTTACAATGAGTTGTTAAACGGAGTTCTTCAGAAATAATAAAAGCCAAAAAGCACCCTAAAATTGTCATCAGCATATTATTGACATTTGTATAAACAATCAAGGTGTGCCAGTCAGTCATAGGAAAAGCTATTCAAGTTCAGTCAATGTGTTTTACCTCTGTAGCCAGTGATGAAGCTCCCACTGAATTTACTGAAAAAAACAGTTGAGCTAACACTGACAGCTTGACCAAATTTCTCTGAAGTGTGTTTAAAAGCTACAAATATATCTTTATTAGATGCAACTTAACTTTCAAGTGCAAGATTTAATATAGAATGGGTTTTTCATTTCCAGTTCCTATGAACCTATAACTAATTGAAATAAGTATATACTGTATAAATAGGTATGTTGTTTGTTGTATAAATAGGTACATGCTGTAATCATTCCCAGCAAGACTAATGCATGCCTCTGTGTTCCCCTTGGCAGTGGCTCTAAAAACAGCTTATCATTGAATGATGAGACTATGAAACCACCTTCGCTTTCTTCTTCTTTACTGTTCCCTTCTCTTTTTTCCCTGGCCCCACAAGACAAATTATCTAGTGACAAGTAGAATTATTCAGGAATGGTAAAGGCCTATCATGTTATTTAAACACTGAAAAGAAGCAGAGTGATCTAAGCCTAGGAGTGACAGCTGTGACTGCTGGGATTTGTTGCCAGCTCTGGGAATGGCTTGCTCTGCAGGCTTGCCAACTTTTCTAGCCTATCTGTAAAATGGAACTAACATTTTTTGATGCCATAGAGCTAAGCATTTTGAAGTACTTTGAAGATGCAAAGAGCTTTAATAGTGTTAAGTATCCCATTTTAGCTACATAGACCAAAGAAGAGAGTTTGGAAATTTTTCATTTTTTTCCCCAGAGAGACCCTATAATGCAAATTAAACCTGATTCTGGCCCAACTATGAATCTGAAACCAGTGATGGATGGAAAAATCATGTTTTCAAAGGATATCCCTCTTTAAGCAGAGGAATATTAGCCTATGGTTTTTTTGGAACTTGTCTTAAGGAATACGAATTAGTTTCTTTTTTTTTTTTTTTCAGTATCTTTTTCTGTCTGTTTCTCGTTATTTTTTGTCCTAGTTCCATGACTGACTCTTCACTTTTACTTTTTATCTCCTCAGAGTTTAAGAAATGTTAAAAGGTGTGGATTGTATGAAATGGACCTTATGAAATTTTTTCCAGAAAGTATTAAACAATGGTATTCTGAGGCCTAAATAGAACTGAAGCCAGCAAAATAGGAAGCATAATCCAGATCATGGAAATTTCCTTTCCAAAAAGATACTGCTATTCTGCATCCTATTATGGACCTTGTTTAGCTTGCTCAGGCATTTTTACGCTCCATTGTATGAAGGAGAATCTCCCTAAAGGAGCTTGATTTGTGTAAACAACAAAATGAAGACAGAGAAGGTGTCCCAGTTTGCCATGGGCATATATTTTTGCTTTAATGCAAGCAATAAACGAAAGGTCTGAAAAACTGTGTTACGGAACGCACACCTAAGCATATGTTGATAATGGTGTAAATGGGCCTGAAAGGCCTGAGTACAGCTTATTTTGGAATAACTATAATGGAGGAAACATAAAGACACAAGGCGGATAATCAAATAACCTCACGGTATCAAATTTAGTATTCCAAATGCAATTATGCGTAATGGATATTTGTAGGAACCTTGTTAAAACAAAGAGTGAAAATGTAGAACAATAACACATGCAAGTGTAACCACTGTACATTCAATACCATAATAAACTGCTAATACAGATTTATTTCACATTTCTGCATGTAATGAGGTATGTAACCAAAAATAGCACATACAACCTTCACAAAAAGAATAAGGCAAACATAGTAGTTCCTCACCCCTATGCAATTTGTGACTAAAGGTGAACGGAGAACAAGATGTGAAATTATGCAGCATCAAATTTCAGGCAAAATGAAACATGTTTTTCCACATAGCACTTAAACTGAGAAACTCCTTGCCATGTGATTATGGATTTAAAAACTGAGACACATAAATGGAAGGAGAAGCCATCAGTATTTACTAAACATAAAATTATTAATACTGTATCTGGCTGAGAAAATCACAACATCATTTGCAGCATTCTGGAGTTCCATGCTCAATCGACAAAGAGAGTATGAGGAGACAGAAATTAATTTCTGAGGATATTAGGACCAAAAGCTAAGTTTAAAGGGGTGCATCCTGGACAACCCACAGGGGCAACCAGCAACCCTGGCAAGAGGTTAACTCCAACATATTCTGGGGAGTTCAATCCTTATGTGTCTCTCCCATATGGATTCCTTGATTGCCTTAAGAAACTTCACCAGCACTATCTAAAATGCATCATCTCCAGGCAGACAGTTTGAAATAATCCACTGAGAGTAAGGTTTTCAGTCCGTCACTTTCTTTTCTGAACTTTGCCTTAGCTTCTTCATTCTTCTGGGAAGAAACTGAATTTATGTGACGTAGTCTCAGTACCAATCCGTGAGATATGGCTAAAACACTTAAGAATCAAAGACTGATTTTAACAAGGGCAAGGTGCCTATTAGGAGTGAAGACCTAGGTGAAAGATAAAGGAATTTCTTCAAACTTAAAAAAAAAAGACAAAAAAACCCACAACAACAACAACAACCGAACAAAAAAAGCAAAACCCAAAAACCTCTGTGGATTTGAGATTTAAGATAAGATTTGAGCTTGATTTTTTTTTTTTTCTGAAACAATTTACCACTGAAAATAGCTGTTTTATAGTTGAAATGCCAGCAGACCTATAATTCTACAGATAAAATTGGTAATGCCATAATATATCATGGTTTTCCATTGAAAACAATTAAGTTCATTTTGCTGTGTTGCCAAATTGTAATTTACAGTACATCTGTAAATTCTCAGAGGTAAGTAAGGATTGGTTATACCACAGCTAATTAGTATAAGATAAATAATGAAATCTCATACCTTGTTTCTGTCTTTTTTTCTTAAAAATATCTTGAAAATGTTGACATTACTTCACAATGGATGAGATTTATGTGTTCAGAGGCTATCTGTATTTTCACCCTTTTTCAGTACTCTGCTCTTCACAGCTGTCATAAATGTTCTGTAACACTTCAAATTTTATGACACTAATTACATCTAAAATGCTGGTGTAACTAATATGTAAGTGTATTGTAAGCTTGTGCACAGTTAAATGAACTTCTAGAGAAATTGCAATGCTTCTTCATTTGCATATTATATAATTATACTCTGAGTTGTATTCAATCTAAAATAAAAAAAAATGCACATACTGTACAATCCCTGAACTTACTTAATGAGTACACATAGTGTTAGAACTGATTCATATTTCCTGCTGCTGAATGGCATAGGAATTACAGAAGATGTTATCTCATCAATCCACCTCAGCATTTTATCAGTGGGTAGCATATTTATTACGGGCAGAAATACCAACTCAAAGGAATTACAAACTGGTTTACAAATGCATTTGTGCACTTAAAATGAATGATTGGTGCTCAAAGTATATTTTGAAAGTATTAAAAGAAATCCCAAACTATTCTACATATTTAATTCAAAATATTCTGTTATTTCTCAGTGAGGCAACATATATTATCCTTTTAGAGCAAATTAGCCTACATTACATGTGAGCAAGATGGATATAAACACCTAAAAAGTCTGGTCAGGGAAGTCAACATTCTCCTATTTTTTGCCTAGCTCATTGTGGCAATCCACCTTTCAAAGCTCTTTGCTTCTCTGAGACAGAGAAACAGAATCTCAATACTCCAACTCACAAACTGTTTGGGGAATATCTAGCTTTTTGGATGCCTCATGGTTTTGAGTTTGTTGGTCTTTGTAATAGGGACAGTACTGACCTTATCTTGTATTTTCAAGGCACTCTTTGAGCCTTTGTCTAAATTCATTGTAAGACTGAAAAGCATCTTCTGCTTACCACAAATAAATAAAACTTCCTCCTCAAACTCCTAAGTAGCTTAGGTGAATGCCTTTCTCACAATCTCACTAATGATTTCAACTTTCTGGTCTTAGTAGGTTTTTCCATAGATCTTTCCAAACACATTGTAGTCTTATTTTTTTTTAAAAAAAAAAAAAAAAAAAAAAAAAAAANAAAAAAAAAGACAAAACAAATGGAACACCGCTTAAAAAAGAGACTGGCTTTTTAAAGTTCAATGCCCTTCCCCCTTGCTCATCTCCCTTGGAAGTTTTCCATTAAGGTGTACCTGTTAAGGGAGGCAAAATAGTCTCACTAGACTCCTAAGGATTTATCAAGCCTAAACTGCTACATATGGCTGAAAAGGTAGGCAAATGAAAGCCCGTCCTTTAGTAATCTTAGAGCCTCTCTGCCAAGCAACTTTATGGTCACTTCTAGTGGATGATCACTGATATCTGTCACATGACTTATTTTTTGCAAAAGCTATCTCTTTTGTTAAGAGTACTTTTCTTGCTTGAAGCTTCTTGATCAGCATACTTGATCTGTATTCAAAAAAAGAGAATATTTCTCTTTTATTAATATTATTCAGTCTGTGCTACAAAAATTAAGATTAAAAGCTATACTTCCAGTTTGGAATTGGCTACTTGCAAGAAATATGTAGAGTGAGTTATAAACACATCCCGAATTCCTAAGTTGTACTGTAGAGACAAATTTTGCCAAATAGATTAAAATATCAGAGTACTGGAAATGATCTGCCAGTAACAGATAATAATCTGTAACAGTAATAATCTGTTCAGTAACAATATTTTGGAATTTCCTATTCCAAGTACCAGTTCCCCATGCAAGAAAAGATATCCCTTCTGCTTTGAGTACAATACAAAAGAGAGGGAACAAGTTGGCCTGCAGCAGCCCCTTTTCTCCTCAGACTACTGTGCTGTTTGTGGGAGTGCATCCCCTTTAGACAGAAGAGGAAAAGGAATGATGATAAAGGCAGATAAACAAAAAAAAAGAGGAAAAAAAAAGAAAAAAGTTACCCTTTCTAAAACAATAATCTCTGCATGGATGAAAGAGGAGCTACCAGCCTGCCCACCATGAAAAATAAAACAAAGGCAGGTGCTACACCAAATATTCCTGTACATCTAGTGGGAAGTAATTGAATTAAAAATAGCCATCCTGAGGTGAAAATAGTTCCTCTGTCTGTATTTGTTGCCCTAAACCAAAGGCTTCTGGCTATATGACACAATTTCAGGAACTACTTTTCCCCCCTCGGGCAATATTTTACAGCTGCAACCTCAAGTTCCAGAGTTTACCTGGAAGATACTAATAATGAGACTTGCGAGGGTCCTTTACAGGGATTGCAAATGAAAACTGGATTGGATAGGATTTATGGAAAGGCAGAGTTCAGGCTGTAGGACTAGGGGCATACTTGGGATCTTGAAGACAAAAGGAAGGAGGGTGAGATGAGAGCCCACAGAGGAAGACAGTCATAAAAAAAGGCTTTAAAGCAGAAATAGGTAGGAAGGCATGCAGCATACCAGAAGGATTCAGAAAGAAAACAGGTTAGTAGAATATATAGGAAACATAAGAAAGGAGGGAGGAAAAAGACAGAAGTTATTATGCTAAAAGTTTTTTCACTTTAAATACAAACAAAATCTTCAATGTGGGCTCTTAGGACACACTAATTGCAAATAAAGTGATCTTTCTTCTCTTTGGAGAGATCTTTCCAGACCATCGGATTGCTACACCACTTTGCGGATGGTTTACATTATCCACACATTTTATTAAAATTAATCACAATCTCAATGTTATTTCTTTAAAGAGACCACACAGAACATAAAGGATCAGCTATCAATCAGACTCGTTTCTTCTGCACTCCATTACATTTTGTCCTTTCAGGACCTTCGACGTCATATGAGGAAGCTTATTCCTAAAGAGAAAAGGGGAGCAGGACATTACAACAGTCCTATACCAATCTGAACGTTAGAACAGATTACTGACATAGGGACACTCTATGCTGCTGGGGAGTAGCCTTAAACATTGGATCCCTGTTAATTGTTATCTTGCTCTCTCACTATATGTTACACCACTCAAACTGGCTTTCTAGAAGACCAATCTATTAAAGTGAGAGCAAATGCAGTGTGGATGCAAGTCAGCCTTAACTGCTTGGTTTCGGAGTCAAGGACTAGCCTTTGATCATCTGTCATTTAGCCACACTGACATAGTCAACAGAAGACTGAATGAAAGAGGAACATTTTAAAAGATGTTAAGGTGTGCAGCAAGTACAAGAGAAGCAAATTAGAAGAAAGTGTTAACAGTAAGTTTGTTATAATAGCACTTTGAAGCCATTGTGCTACGTGTGGTAAAAATGCAGAACAAAAGATAAGTTTGGCTTGCACAAAGCTTGCAATCAAATTTATAAGATAAGAGGCCAAACTAGGATGTTGTCAGACAGCAGATGAAGAAGAAAGTAAATTCTGAGTTGATGCTCCCCAGTAGGATCGGAAGGGTTAATTATTGTAAAACAATAGGTAGTACCAGTATTTTTTCAGGATCTTAAAAGAAAAGGAGGTTTACAAAGAAGGAAAAGCAGTTGAAAGTAAAAAGCAAGTAACAAAAAAGAGAAGAGATGACAGTCATTGTCCTCCACTACATGTCATGGTTTAGGTGCTGAGTGTTTTTACATTCACAAAAGCAGTTCCAAAAATCAAGGAGTACTTTTGTCTTCAACTTGTGAATTTCTGGCCATATTCTCAGTGTTATTTCATGTAACTTTTATGATTAATTCACCAATTGTGAATCACTGAAGTTACTAGTAGGTTTCACTAAATATTTTCCCAATTTTTATAGTTACTTAGTTGAAGAAGAATTAATCTCAAAGAATACAATAAATTTGACAGTATTTCCTTGAACAATTGTATGTAATAAATCTTCTCATATGAAGTTAAAATCTTTATGCTGTTGTTAGAAATAATTGTTATGTATCAAGGGAAAGATGCCCATCAGTTATTCCTGGTGAGATTCCAGGGTATATTAACAAATATTGAATACGCAATCTTCAGAATGCCATTACAATCAAAAAAATAATGAGGAATCTAATTGCTGTGATTTCTGTTGCTATTCAATTTGGTTTTGTTCTTTAGAAGAAGCTACACAATATTGCTCTGATTTTTCTGATTTTTCATGATATTGTTCTGATTTTTCTGATCCTCAGTGATAGGAAGAGTGGATGTTTCTATTGTCCCATCTGGAGGGTCATGAGTGCACTAGAAGAAGCAGCATATGAAAGCACTATGCATTGTATTATTTCATAGAAGAAGGAAGGTTTCAAGGAAAATGCTGAGCAGTGCTTGGCAAACAATCTCAACCTCTTTCTTCACTGGCAAATGCAAGCACTCATGTTTCAGTCCAGTACTCTTCTTATTCCAGTGTCTTAACAGCAGCCAATGCTGAGGCATACTGAGCATGAGCAAGGAAATGAAAAAAATATTCTACTTATCACATACAAGCAATAACAATTAACAAGTGCACAGAAAGTCCCACGTCTGCACCGCCTGTGAGCTGAAGCTGGTCCTCAAGTTTGGACAGTACCATGCACGCAGCTAAACAAATAGTAAAAGTAAGTTTCGGGAATAGACTTTAATCTCCT
The DNA here is from genome assembly GCA_013400035.1 of Rynchops niger. Classification (NCBI taxonomy): domain Eukaryota; kingdom Metazoa; phylum Chordata; class Aves; order Charadriiformes; family Laridae; genus Rynchops; species Rynchops niger. Next base: position 46,987 of record VXBH01008887.1, on the reverse strand, counting down.
TTTGGAGATATATCCAGAAGTATTGCCTGCTGTCCTCAAACAGTGGGTACAGGAGTCATGTGGCTAAGTGTAGGTGGCAATCCCATTTCAGATGCTCCACTGTATCTTCATTTTGATACAAGAAAGAAATTTACACTGAGAATCACTCACTGGAACAAATTCCTCAGGGACGTGATAGAGTCCCCACCACTGGAGGTTTTCAAGGTGCAGTTTGACAGATTATTAGGTAGTCTCATTGGAGCTCCCCTTCCCACAAAGGTTTTCACACTAGATGATCTTTCCACATCCCTTCCAACGTGGGCTTTTCTATGATTCCATGATTCTATGTCTCCATGATTCTGTGATCCTATGATTCTATGACTGTATCTGTGGTGGGTTGACCTTGGAGAGCTGCCAGACACCCATACAGTCACTGCTCTCAACAGGACAGAGGGAGAAAATGAGGTAAAATAGCTCACTGAGGATCAAGATAGAGATAGGGACATCACCTACCAGCTACCGTCATGGACAAAACAGACTTGACTTAGGAAAAATTAATTTAATTTAAAGCTAATTTAAATATATTTGGATAGTGAGAAACGAAGACAAAATTAAAACAACACTGGGCACCACTGAGAAGAGTCTGGCTCCATCTTATTAACTCCTCCCTATCACACAGTTATAGAAATTACAAGACCCCCTCTGAGCCTTCTCTTTTCCAGGCTGAGCAATCCAACCTTGCTCAGCCTCTCCTTGTGCATCAGAGGCTCAGTTCCATTCATCATGTTTGTAGCTCTTTACTGGACTTGCTTCAGTCTATGTTTGTCTTGCACTGGGGAACTCAGAACAGGACCCAGCATTCTAGGATGTGTCTCATCAGGGCTGAGCAGAGAGGAAGGTTCACCTCCCTCCACTCTTTTTTGTTATTAAAACCAAGAGTTATTCTTGCGTTCTTCCCCAGTTTTCATGACCTTGCAAAAATAATCAAGAGCGGCCTTGCATTGACATCAGCCAGCTCCCTCAGCACTTGTGTGTGCATCCCATCAGATCTAGGTTTTTTTTAACTGTTCCCTAACCTGATCCTCCTCCACAATGAGGGTAAGTCGTCTTTGCTCTGGACTTTCACAGTGGTCTCAGGGACCTGGGATTTCTGAAGACCAGTCTTACTAGTAAAGACCAAGATGAAGAAGAGTACTTCAGCCTTTTCCGTGTCCTTTGTCATCAGGCCCCTTATCCCATTCAGCAGTGGTCCCATATTTCCCTTAATCCTCCTTTTGCTGCTGATGTACCTGTAGAAGCCCTACCTATTGTCCCTTACCAAATTCACCTCCAGGTGCATCTACTTTGGCTTTCCAAACCTGATTCCCTCATGTTCAGACAGCATCTCTCTATTCTTCACAAGCCACCCGTTCCTGCCTCTACCTCTTGTACACTTCCTTTTTATGGCTAAGTTTAGTCAGTATTTCTTTGCTCATCCAGGCAGGCCTGCTGCTGCTGGTCCTGCTCAACAGTATTGACCATTTTTCACCTTGAAGAAGGTGAAGCCTGAATATCAGCCAGGTCTTCTGGACCCCTCTTCTCTCCAGGCCTGTACCAGTTGCAATACAGAAACCTCCTGGATTGCTGTGCCCTGTTGTATTGTTCTTCCAGCAGATAACAGTCAGCCTATATCACCTTAGGTTCTGAGTTCACATTAGGTTCCAAACTTTTAGATATATAAAAAGTTAGGCAAAATGAATTCACTTATTTGTCTATTACAGGATAACCTGTAATTCCAGAAAATCCATAGAGCTGTTGTTAGTCCTGGGTTTTTATACAGGAAAACATAATAAATGGAGCCACTGTCCCTTCTCCTTTCCTATCTTCCAGCCCACCTTCTGTGACCAGAAGAGAAAGGACTGTCAGGAGGCATCAAACTATTGTTTTTTTCATTTTTGAGTGCACAAGTTCAGGAGTCATCAATTTTTTGTCTTTCATTATCATGAGATGCTACTTCCTATCATAACTAACCTTAGTTATACATGTATTGTCCATAACAAAAGTTCTTTTTTTCTATCTGAATTCCACTTTGGAAAAAAAAAAAAAAAAGCAACCAGGCTTGTTTATTTCCAGGGAGGTAATTCTGAACTATGTGATCCTCTGAATCAATAAAAGCATCAGCCTGAAGTTAGAAAGCTGTAAGCTATTTATCTTCTGTACTCTTCTGTAAAGGGTCTGAGAGGTAGACACTATTTTAACATATTGCTATTGTCTCCAAAAACTGAAGTATATACACAGTAACTGTTAGTAATTGTTATTAATTTTTCATTTAATGACTGTATTATGAAGGGAAAATAAAGTACTGTCCAACTACAACAAATCCAACTCCAAATCTCAGAGTTAGATTTGAAACATGAATATGTTTCCCCTGAGCTGTAATTGTAGGAGTTGGATAGCAGTTTGATGGGAATCATCTGACTTTGTCTCTCTTCCTCAGCTGGCAGGCAGCTTACTAGCAGCACAATCTGTAAGGATTTCTTAGTTTGCACGTACTATCTGCACCACATGAATCAGTTCCTTATAGTGCTGCCCTCAGTGGACAAGTACTGCCAATATGTACTAGTTCAGAAACCCAAGTCCAGACCTTCAAAAAAAAAAAGCACTCTTCAGGGAAGAAAAGGAAGTACTGATGATTCATGGTTGCTTGTGCTCTAAAGTAAAGGGTAAAGGTAGAGGTAAGCCTGAGGTTATCATTGGTTTATTCCAACTTCAGTCACTGCTGTCTATCAGTAACTAAGTATAGTCAGGCTAGTATTTCTATGTGCTCCAACTATAACTCAGTAACTGAAAATTGCTGTATATAATAGGTCTCTCTCTTCCATACCAGTAAGCACTAAGTTCTAATTCAAAGCAATTTCAGTGTTATCCAGCCCCATACACAATAGGAATTGATGATCTGCTCTTTCACCTGTTTCTGTTCTTCGTGACAAATTGATCTGATAAACCAGAAAATTAAACCGTGTCTGGAAGAGCCAGGCTAAACTCCATAAAAAAAAAATAGAAAAAATAGGATAAATACTTATTTGGATCAGACAAGCATTTTGATGAAACCTTAACCTTAATTCAGTGACTGATAATACATAACAGTGTTCAGAATGACATACAACACACTGTTAAACACAGATGTGAAAAGGAGTCAGCCCAAATTCAAAAAAGAATAAAAGCAGAAGTTATAAACTTGTAAAGCATGTGGTTAAACTTTTAAATACGTAATCTACCTGGAAATCTTCAACTGAATTAAAGTGGGCATACTGCTGCCTTCTCTAAATGCTGAAGAAAAAAATATCAACAATAACACAGCAGAAACTAGAAATCATACCAATGACTTAGGTGACAAATTTTGCACCTGGAATAACAAACAGCAAAAAGAACGAACAATTTGAGAACATCATATATACCGTAAATTGTCTACTTATAAATAATACTTAGATATACTAGCAAAATAATGGATAAAATGTGTTAGAAGTTGAAAAACCTCAATATGGAACTGTTTATATATTGTCAAAGCACAGAATTTTCCACATGGACCTGAGTTACTAATATCCCAGAAAAGATGTAGTATTCCTGAAAAGAGTGAAAAATGCAATAGCTACCTGGTTAGTGAGGAGGAAAATATTTCCTGTTTCACAAAAGGTACCATTTTATGTCTTGAATAATCATACAGTATTGCTCTTCTCTTTCAGAAGTTATTGGGACTAAAGAAATTAGTGACTCCTTTTAAAATTACTTCATTCCCCTGAAAGACATAAAGTGTTTAATCCTACAGTATTCTTCACTTAGGAAATTCCACTGACTTCAGAACTCAACTCTGGATATACACAAGAATGGTAACTTTTATCCATTTTTTTCCCTATGGATCCTTTTTGAGGCTCGCCCAAGTGTCATCTGTCTTTCCTATCAGACCACAGAACACAAAAATCAGTGCCTCAGAGTCTGAGCTTCGTCTGCATTCATTTCCACTGTGTGCAAGAACTGTAATGAATTTGCATTGAATTTTGATTTCACTAATTTAGGAAGAAAGATTAAAAGTCTTCACCTCACTGAAGCCCTGAGTTACAGTGCAGTAATTTCCTTTTTAAACCATGTGCAGCAATTACTCTGCATCATAGCTGTAGCACTGGAAGGCTAGTTATGTTTTGATTCTCCTCACTGCTAATAAGTCTTTAACTTTCAGACAGATATTATTCTCCTAGTATCAGGGACTTTAAAAAAAAAAAAAAACCAAAAACATGAGAAAGAGGAAATGTCTGCTTGATTATAGTATGTTCCCTTAGGCCTTTATCCAAAGTTTACTGAAATCAATGGATAGAGTCCTATATACTTCAGAAGGCTATAGGCCCTTATTTATCTGTTCCTGGTGCTATACAAGCAACCATCTTTTAAAATGGTGAGACAGGGTGAAGTTGGGTGAGTAGAGCATTCCTGTTCTTTGTGAGGAATCCAGGCAAATTGGAGCTTCAGAATGAAGTAATATCAAATGTAACTGGGGAAAAAAAAAATCAAACAACAAAAAGAACAAAAAAACAAACCCGACCCACAACGTACAGTAACGCAGCTGTCATTGTCCTTGGGAGAAAACAAAGTTAAAGTTATAGGCGTGAAATGATTGTCACTCAAAACGTCTAATCATCCACAGTGTTCTTCCAGCATACCCACCACGCTTCAAATGTCACAAATGAGGATGTTACTGTTTTTTAGTCCTTTCTTCTAAGCCATCTGAAGACACTAGAAAAAGCACTCATCCAGATACAGAAATTTCCTGAACTGGCATGATGAGAAAGTTCAACTTCACTATCTCATTCCCCCTTCATCACCCCCTCAAAAAAAGCAGAGAGTTACTTGTATTTTGCAAAGAAGGTTTCTCTTACTATACCTGTCTTCAAAATGAAATATGAAGGGAAAAAAACCCAAACTGCTGTTTTGCCCTTAGTTCAGAGCAAGAGAAACATTTTTCACCAATCACCCACTGATTAAGATTCTGAGAGTTTGCTTGTTCACAGAAAAAAAAAAAAATGTATAACCAATAGGAGTATTGCCAATTTTTAGCACTATAATTTGGCAATATAAACTTTATGTCAATCAGTCACCCTCTGCTACTTCATATGAACATGTCTGTTGGGAAAGGCCTTGATCCACCCTAACACCTGAAGTTGAGAGAAGTATCAAAGTCACTCTACCACAGAGATGAAAGTGAACATTCATCTGTAACACAACAAATAGAAATAGATGATCACAGAAAACAAGACACACAGGTAAGCGCTTTCCCATATCTAGTATACATAAGCCAACTAACTGGTGGCATTACATTCAACAGAAAAAAGGGGAGTCTTTGTATTATAATAGCTATTTGCAGGTGCAGAAATAAGATGACAGATGGAGGAGGCACGGTTCTATTTTTTTATCCTCAGAGTGTAGAACGGTGAGGGAGATGGTACAGCACTCTATTAATTTCTGTTCTGAAAGTGTTAGTCTTGCTCTTAAGTTAATATGGTAAATACGGTTCATGGTAGTGTATTACAATATGCTACATAGCCATTGGTTATTGCAGTTGGTGTTGCAAAAGCCATTCCAACAGAGTGGCTATATTGCTTTCCCTGTACATGTGATCTTTGTTTTTGACAAGGTCAGGTAGAAATAAGAGCATTTATGTGACTCATAAACTACAAATAAGTTAGCAAAAATTTTAAAAATGTCATTTCAATTGGAGTCAATGTTTATTTTTCTACCAAATGGAAAAGATAGTTACAGATAATACAATAACAGTAAGTCTTCAGGTACTGTAGACAATATATTACAGTTGTACCTGGTGCCTCCCACATCCAAAATTGGCTATGTATGTGCCCTGAGACTCATGATACTCCTGTATTAGAATATAATGGACATTAGTTTTAATGTACATTAAATTCTGCTGCAGTTCCCATGATGCCAGGCACTCCAAACACAGTAATTTATGAGAACTCAAATCTTTTCTCAGGTCTTCAAGCAAATATCGGTATGGCTCACAATAAAGATAACTGGCTAGCAACATCTCAGTAAAACAGGAGTGACAGGAGAATCTATGGAGCCATAAGAAATTCTGTGTCAGCATGGACCAGAAAACATGTTAAGCCCTTGTAGATGATTATAAAGACAAGACTGACCAAAACATTACACATCTTGCTGAAATTGCTAGGAAAAATGCATATTTATGAGACAACCTGCAGACACTGCTTCTATTCCAACCTCATAGTAAACAGGATGCACTTTACGCAGAAACAGCAACTGCATCACTCCAAACGCAGGAAATGTTCACTTGGCAAATTAATCCGTTAAAACTTCAGTTATCATATTTCTTAGGATGCATCAGGATCAAGTTGGAATGTTCAGCTTAAACAGTAAAAGGCAGGTCATACAAATGCAAAATATGCAAACGCCCAGGATCATTTTTGAACTGAATGCCATGAAAGTACCTTGTATGCATTCTTATACATGCTATAGAACGTAATGTAAACAGTAAATTTCAACAGCATATGTTAAACAAAAAAGGGCTTTTTTTCCATCCTACTTGATAAGGAAACCATTAAGTCTTGGAATAGGTTTAATCAAAGTGAAGAGGCAGCTTTCTGGCTTAACAGTTAAATGGGAAAACAGTCACCATTGTCTACTGCAGAGTTCTATTATGGTAAAAATATTCCAATATGAGGAGCTCCAACTATTTATCTGCAGTAGAAAAAAATTAAATCTTACTCTTCAGAGGAAGAATCTTCCTTGACATCTTCAGCATCTTCCTACCCTATCCTTATTTAATACCTTTTATCTCCGTTCTAGAGCTTATGAGGTTTTCTGTGCCGAACTACAAGATTTGTGAGCTTTGGGGCATGGTTTCCAACTGTTAACCATAGGTAAGGTCCCATGCCAGAAAGAACTAAGATAATTCGTAGTAATGATTAGTAATCACAGAATCACAGAATGGTTGAGATCGCTCATTCTAACCTTCCCTGTTCAGAGTAGGGTCAGCAAAATCAGACATCTCAGGACTCTTTCCAGTCCAGTTTTGAATATCTCCAAGGGTGGAGACTCCGCAGTCTCCCTGAGAAACCTATTCCAGTGTTTCACCAGTCTCACAGTAAAATATTTTTTCTTATGTTCCTGTATTTCAGTTTGTGCCTATTGCCTCTTATTTTTTCAATGGGCACCACTAAATTTTGTCTCCATCTTCTTTATTTCTCCTCCTGCCCCCAATCACCTATTTATGCACATCAATAAGATCCTCTTGAGCTTTTTCTTCTCAGGGCTGAGCAGTCCCAGCTCTCTCAGTCTCTCATGTCTCTGAGGTTCCAGTCCCTTCATCATCTTTCTGGCCTTTTGACAGTATGTGCCTGTCTGTATTGTACTGGGGAGTCCAGAATTGGACCCAGCACTCCAAAAGTTTCTCACCAGTGCTTAGTAGAGGGAAAGGATCACCTCCTTCCACTTGTTGGAAATAGTCTTCCTCATGCAACCCAGAAAGCTGTTGACCTCCTTTGCTGCAAGTTCACCCTGCTGGCTCATGGGCAACTTGCTGGCCACCAGGACCCCCAGGTCTTTCTTTGCAAAACTGCTGCCCAAACAGTCAGTCACCAGCCCTGGTGCATGGGATTGTTTCTCCCCAGGTTCAGAAGGTCTTGGCATTTCCCTTTGTTGAACTTCACGAGATTCTTGTTTGCCTGTTTCTCCAGCCTGTCAAGGTCCCTCTGGATGGCAGCACAACCATCTGTCATACTAACCAATATTCCCAGTTTTGTAATGTGATCTGCCTTCCCCACACACAGATTACTTATTCTTTTCTGGACAGAGGAAGTACTCCTGTAGAAAACCTGAAAAACATTGCAACTTAATCAAGAGGTATAGAGGCTTCTTTTCATTTGCCTATTTTGCCTTCATTTGTCTTCAGATACGAAATATTTTTGCTGGAATAGACAGAGTATCTATCCACTGTCTCTGCTGGGAGGAATTAAAACAGACTTGTAGCCTAATCTCAGGATATTTTCCAAAATCTTTTGGGTAAAGACCCCATCATAACCTTCAGTAAGTGGGAAGATTAACTGCAACATATGCCATAGACTTCAAGCTACTCTTCTACAAGTTTTTATTCCCCTGCAAGCATGCCACTTCAGAGACAGGATTAGATATGGTATTCCAGCTCTTAAATTGCTGCATTGTATCACCCAGACATAGGCTGAAGGAGTAATTTTTATAAAGACTGTACTTAGTGAATACTTAGTTCCTAGACCAGGAAAATCTTCCGCCATAGAAACATGTTATTGGAAAATGTACATTCCACTTCGTCAACTCAAAATACTGCATATCAGGCAAAGATCTATGATTTTAGAAGTCTCTGCACTATTTATTGTCTCTAAAGAGGACAGGATCTACCTAACAGCTATAGATAGGTGTTGTTCTTTGATTTAATAACATTCAGGTTTATTGCATTACACTGGTGCAAGTATCCTAAAAGCACATTTGTATCAGCAATTTTGATTAAAATTTCAACTCCATCCTGAAATCTTTACAGCCATCTCTTGCGGTTCATGGAGCTTCCACTTTCAATAGCTCTCAGGGTTTCAGTTTTCGACTCAGTCTTTAATTCTTTTTTTTCAATTTTCAGTTTCACGTTTCCTTTTTTTTTCCATATTCAGTTTCATTTCAGTCAGTGCAAGTAGATTGATGAACTTAGGTAATATGTTATAGGATCATAGAATCATAGAATCATAGAATAGTTTGGGTTGTAAGGGACGTTTAAAGGTCACCTATTCCAACCCGCCTGTGTTAAGCAGGGACATCTTCAACTAGATCAGGTTGCTCAGAGCTCCATGAATGAAGTGTATCTGATCCCATCAATCCGTGACTCTTCACCAAATAGGTATTAGAAATAAAGGAAGTCTTTGTCTTATTTTTATCTGTTGTCCACCATGTGGTGTAACTGGCTGTTGTTAACAAAGAAATTTTAGTCTTGTCCTCTTAAGAATCATTCTTGAAATCATATTCCTTGTATTGGGTTTGTGTAGCAAGGGTTTGGTAGCAGAGGGCTACAGGCATGGCCTCTGTGAGAAGCTGCTAGAAGCTCTCCCTGTGTTCGATAGAGCCAATGCCAGCTGGCTGCAAGACGGACTCACCACTGGCCACGGCCGAGCCCATCAGCGATGGTAGTAGCACCTCTTAGATAACATATTTAGGAATGGGGAAAAAAAACCCTGTGCGACAGCAACATCAGCCAGAGGAGTGAGAATATGTGAGATCCACAACTCTGCAGAAACCAAGGTCAGTGAAGAAGGATGGGGAGAAGGTGCTCCAGGCACCAGAGCACAGATTCCCCTGCAGCCCATGGTAAAGACCGTGGGGAGGCAGGCTGTCCCCCTGCAGCCTGTGGAGGTTAATGGTGGAGCAGATACCCGTGGATGACACCATGCTGGAGCAGGTGGATGCCCAAAGGAGGCTGTGATCCTGTGCAGAGCCCACACTGGAGCAAGCTCCTGGAAGAACCTGTGGCCTCATGGAGAGAAGATGCCATGCCAGAGCAGGTTTGCTGGCACGACAAGGATACAGTGTACATCCAAAGAGTCCATCCAAGAGGCACAGCTTGAGACAGATGCACCTACGCCATACCTCATGCAGTGACTGAATTCCCAGTCGTGAACAGAAATGGTGCTCCTGGGCACGTGGACAAAGAGTGTCAGTGGGGGTCCCATGTGAGCCTGCTCAGGGCCATTATGGCCTGATGCAAAGTCAGGGAAAAAAAAATAAAATTACCATGTCATCAAGTGTTTTAGACTTTTTACAAAGAAAAATGTAGAATTAACATGTGTTCATAATTGCAGTGGTTTGGGGGCAAAAATGCACTTGTCATATTGCACACAGTTGTAAAAAACTATCTACTCATTTAATTTTTTTTCAGTCCAAACAAAATCTGGATTTATTTTCTTCTTAATTCTGAAATCCTTTTCCCTGAATTACCTAAGTGGAGATAGAAAAAGATAGAATCCAATGTATCAGATAATTTTTCATGTGACAGTTTTAATTAACTAACACAAATATTGCAATTTATTAGCACTTTTAATAATGTGACCTTCAACTGTTCCTCAGAGAAAAACAAACGCTATAGACAAAGACATTTGTTCTAAAATGACAGTCACTAGTGAAACATTTTCTGTTCTTGATGTACATACACTCTATTTCCAAAAGAAGCATATAATGTTTTTATTTGGGAAAGATTTATGCACAACACATTATTCTTGTACGGTAACTAACAAAAAAAATGGATTTGACATTTATAATACTGTTGCATTACCAAGGGGGGTAAATAAGTAGCAGACTGAGCTTTGTATTCATATATGATGATAAACAATAGTACTTTGCACTTACATGTTATTTTTCATTCTTAAGATGTCAAAATCCTTTATAATAAACCCCAAATTTTTATTCTTATTTTATAGATGGAAGTCCAAGGATATCTGATGAAAACAGACAGAATTACACAAGGTAATACAGCTGTTTATGGGAGGTGTAATTTCACTATATCAACTCTGTGAGATCAACAAAGTGAGAGCAGAACATAGTTGTGCTAACCTCAATCAAGTCCTAGCTGGAATATAACCTTATAGCATGAAAAAAACAGAAAATTGCTAGGGTTTTGTTTTGTTTTGTTTTGTTTTGTTGTGTTTTGTTTTGTTTTTCCAGTAGCAGGTGTTTCAGGTCCTCAGAGGTGCAGCTGGTAGCTATAACATAGTTACAAAGTATAGCATTGGCAGTGGCATGGCAACCTAAAGTTAATGTTTGTTTTACTAAAGGATAAGTTGGAACTGGCAATTTTCACATTTTCTTTTTAATGGTCAGTTAATGAGAAACGTTAAAGGGCATCAAGTGCAGTTCATATTGCATTGAATCCTTCATTCCTGTTTAACAGTATTTAGAGTAAGATAACCACACTTACAGACTCTTTGGAAGGAAACCAAGCAATGAGCACAAAGGTGATTTGTTTCCACAGGACTTTTCTGCACAGTAATACATATTCAGTGAAAAGAAAGACCACAGGAAGCTCAGGAGGAAATCTTAGCAAAGAAGTACACGAACACCCACAGTAATCCTGCAGTGGAAGTACAGTTGTCAGCCAACCTTACATTAGCCATCAGAAAAGAAAAGATCTTGAAAGTATGGAGAAAGTTAAGGACCCCATGTCCAGCTATACTAAGATCTTGGACACTCTCTCTTGGTTTCTTTTCTCCAGACTTAGAAATGCATTTTGAGGAACGGCTATGGATGTTGTTCCAACATGGTTCCAGCTCCTCTTTCCACAGTTACGGCCTCTGGAAGCTCATCAGCTCCTACGTTAACATCAGAGAATATTGTTGGTGAATACCTTGGATTCTGAGAGTACTATGCTATCCAAAATGCTGCCTACTCAACAGACAGCACCACTGAACATCTTACTGTATCAAATAATCCACCTATCTGTAGCATTTTTTCCAAGGACAAACAGTGCCAGCAATTGGAGCTAGTTTAAACAGTCAGGTGAACCTGTGTTTTTAGAGATAAAATGACACCTGATACATGCTTTGAGATGTTTACTCTTAAGATTACACTCTCAAAAAGACATAATATAACTAAAAGAGCTAAGCTATATATGTACATGGCTGGACTTTATCCAGAAAATTAGTCCCACCAAAGTCAGTAAGTCAAACATGAGTCAGTAAACCAAATGACACATTGTGGAATCATACCACACAAAAAAGAGGACAGATAACTAAGGTAGCCAGCAGTGAATTCATTCTCCTTCCCCAGATTTTATTTTACTGCTTTGATTTTGTATATAGATTTATATTTGAAATATTGTCCTTGGATATTTTGATTTAATTTAATGTAGCAAGCAGAAGCCTCATTTTGCTGGGAAAGTGGCAATGTTTCTCTAGTGGTCATAACCACTATAACTAAATAAAGGGATTTGGATTATTATTTGCAAAATTTATCAGATTATTTTTTTTTTTTTTTTAAATTTAGAGTGTTATACATAGTGGATGTCATTCGTTGTAGTTTCAATTATTTTGACAGATAACTCCTATTCCATTTGTACCAGGAAATGGTCGATTTTTTCTCTAATCTATTTGAAGTAAGCAGCATTGAGGTCCTTGTGTATTGTGTGCTATTCATAAAATCTTCATGCGAAGGATAGAGAACACAGTTCAAACTTATTGTGTTCTTTTCACTTTGGATAAGCATCCAGATGCTTACCTGGGGTTTATCCAGCCCTGTCTGTTCAAGAAATCAGCCAGGGAATCTTAAAAGAATGTTTGTGCTTATGTGATTTCCAGTACATCCTATTTTCAATCCATTTCATAACAAAAATGAAAAAAGTTCTTATGCTGTAAGCTCACAGATCTGAGATTTCAGAGTAACTCACCTGTGGTAATCAACCCTACCATCACACTTCTGTGTCATGAAAATATTTCACTTCCATTTTGCAAAAAGGTTGAGTGTTTTGCTCACATACAAACAAGTATGTAACAGAAAAATGAGCAGCGTATACACATAGCTCTTCTCAGTTTTCACTAACAACTCGAAACAAGACCTGCAAGCCCACCTGTCTGAAATAAGTCTTGCATTTTTCTTTTCCTTTGATTAATTCCTGAAGCCATTTTAATCTTTGTGGGGTTTGGTTTTTTTGTTTGTTTGTTTGTTTGTTTGTTTGTTTTGTTTGTTTGTTTTTTTTTTTATAAATGGGAAAACAGCTACTAATGTATACTTTTAAAGAGTGAAAATATTGTGGCTATTAGTCATGTATTGCTTCTTTGGCAATAGATGGTGAGGGGAGATGCTGAATACAATAAACTTTTCTCTTATAACCTTCCAGACAGAATGCACATGCCTAGTTCTGGTAAAGTCACCTTTAACTATGTGGTACCTGTAGTTGTGGAATAGCCATGCTGAAGTCCTAAATTATAATTTTGACCTACGGATGACAAAGAGATTTTGTCATTATCTTCAGCATTGGAACTTCAGCCTTTGTTTTTGGAAATAATATGTTTTACTCATCTAGACCTTGGGCAGTTTAAGACACTGATACCTTTACAGCTGTTTGCCCATGAGGTTACAGCTGGCACAGCAGACTCAACAGAGGAAATCCGTACTTCCACCTCAGTCAGTTCTCTATGAAGTCCAATTGGTGTTTTGACCCCAGATGCCGGATTTGCACTAACAGATGCTAATATTAAGGTGAAAGTTCCCTTTTGCTGAGTCTTTAGGAGGGCAGAATCCTGCATTGAAAGGTTCACAACAGATGGCATGGGAAAATAATGACTTAAACCAACAGAACTTTACTGTTGAAGTACTAAGGTCTAGAAAAAGCACCTTATTATTGGGAAAAATGAGTTGCAGAAGTTAGCCAAGCTTTCTTTGATTTTACAGTTTAGTTCCGTCAGAGTTTTATTTTTTTTTATTTCACACACACACCATTTATCCAAATTTCTACAGGAATTTTTACCTTTCCTGAATTTCATGTAGGGTGGAAAAAAACGTTAGGTAACATAAATTACTTCAGAAAAACTTTCCCTGAATTGATTAACTAAATTTTTGTCTCTTCTCTTTTCCAATTCAGTTCAAACCTTCACAGTTTCCTGTATTTGTGCCTTGCAAATATGACAGCAATTACATTAAACCCCATAAATTTTCATACATTTTACATATTCCATTGGTCTTGACCATTAGCATAGTAAAAAGAAAAAGAAAAATTCCTAAGGATATTTATTATGATTTTACATCAGGGTTAACTAAATTTATACACTCTCGGTTAATGTCTTTGCTGATTATGCGGACATTTTCTATAGATTTCTCCTAGCCCTTACCGTACATTGTACACATTGCCTTTCTAGAGAATTTAAGGCCAGGTTAATGTTTTAATAGAATTATTCAAATCAGGTCAAATTACAGTAAGTCTAAATAAAATGATCCTTTGACTATTCCTATAACTTTCTTAATAGTCTGCTGTGTAAATCAGCAAAAGTAATCCTGTAAAAAGGGGGGGGG
>VXBH01008887.1:0-32914 GCA_013400035.1 Rynchops niger | reverse complement strand
GGGAAGATGACTTCTGAAGCAGAGATATAAATTCGTGGGACATTCACAGTCATTCCCCAAGCCGCAGAATTCTTATTGTTGATAAGCACACCGGTGGTGATTAGCAATCCAGGTGTCGTACCCTCACAGAACAACAGTTTCAGCAGTTCTGACGCTAAAGCAATGCCCAATCATCAGAAGTCAATCGTGACATTATTTGTAATAGAACAAGAGAATGAAGGGAACACTAGAAAGTGATGTAACATACTTTATGGCTTATTTTTGTGCTTTTGTTTTGCTTTTCTCCACTGACGATCTTCAACATAAAAAAATAACAATACCTAAGTTAACACTGAAAAAAATATACTAAATGTACTTAAAAGCAGCCAACCAAAAATAAGAAAGCCAAAGCTTTGAATTTCTTTGACTGAATATGTGGTTTTGAGATTTCATTCCCTCTTCATTTCTCAGTTTATTTTCTAGGATTGGCATGCTGGATCTGGTTGGAATAGAATTAATTTTCTTCACAGCAGCCCAGATGATGCTGGATTGGATTTGTGACTAAAGTAGTGTTGTTAACCCACTAGTGATTTGATTAATGCCGAGCAGTAGTTGCACAGCATCAAGGATTCTCTTTTTTCCACTCTGGCCCTGCAGTGAGTAGGCTGAGGGTGGGAAAGAATTTGGGAAAGGACACAACCTGGACAGCTGACAAAAATTCACATATTTGGAATATTCCATGCCATATAGCACCATGCTCAGCAATAAAAATTGAGGAGAGGTGTTTTGAGGGATACTAGTCATCGCTCAGAGACTGAATGCTCTTTTGTCTACTTGGGACATGGTGAGTGACTGCCTTTNGTGTGTGTGCTTGTTTCTCTTTTTTTTTTTTTTTTTTTTTTTTTTTTCCCCTTCCTTCCTCTTTCCTTTGCTTATTAAACTGTCTTTATCTCAACCCATAAGTTTTCTCACTTTTCTCTACCTATTCTCTCCCTCATCCTGCTGGGAGCAAGGACTGAACAGGCAACTGCGTGGTGCCTAGCTGCTAGCCAGGGTCAATCCACCACAATTGGCATTAGAGGTTTTTTAATTGTCTTTACATCAAAGAAGGCATTTCTTACTATCTTAGTTCCTCCACATCCTGTGCATCGGTCTGTGCTCAGCGGTTCTTTCCTTTCCAGCTTCCAGATTTATCATCAGTTTTATCTTTAGTGCATGCTGAAATTTGATACTGAATTCAACACATCCAGCAAATCTGAGTTCTGCCAAAACAGTCAGGAAGCAGAGATTATGAGGATGAATCTAATCTTATAATTCTATTGCCATAGTCCAGGAATATCTTGCAAATCTCGTTCACGTATGATTTTCTCAGTGAAGTACCACTGCTGTAGAGTCAGTAATTTAACAGAAGAGGCATAAACAATCAGGACAAAATACCTCAAAAAAAAAAAAATTACCGTACACAATTTATATGATAATAAACATAAAGGACAGTTTAGGCTTTCACTTGAGACTAATTTTATCTTTCATTTAAAGAAGTACTACAGAGTGCTGGATTGCCTCAAAACTGCTTCTCGTAAAAGCCACTGCATTTCACATGAGGGCAGGAAAACACATAGACACACACAGAGAGAGAATAATTGGGTGAAGGCTATAAAAGATTCAGCATAATGATAGGATAATAAACACATAAATTCACTTCTTCCTAACAGGTAGTTCTTCTATTGGTGACTAAACAAAATATGTCCATATAACACTATGAGAAATGTACATTTTTTAAAATCAAATTGAGGTAAAATTTAGGATTGCAAATCCAAACATGTGGTCCCCCAGAATCGGTCCAAGCCATAGGCACTTCCAGGTTGACTGTTGTGCATTCGTGCATTGCTGTCACCTTGGCCTCTACACCTGACTGAGTCTGGATAGGTCCTTAGACGAGGTGTTCATTTGCCTAAGTCCTAGAGAAGACTTAACTTGGTAGGCACACATAAAACATGTATAACCCACACCAGCCATGATCCATACAAAACGCTGGTCACACACATATGTCCATTTTGATTCAGAACAGAGGGAAAAATAAAAAAAAGAAAAAAGTGGGGAGATGGTACTTCCACATTTTCTTCACCTAACAGCTCTTGTTCTGGAAGGTGGTCAGGACTCACTATTTTCCTTACAACGAGACCATTCAGTCAGTAAAGAAGAGCTCAGTGTCAGTGCTGATTTTTTTCTCCAAAAAGTGTTGGTTTTCTTTATTTGTTTCTTTCTATATTTTTTTTTCTTTTTCTTTTTCTTTTTTCCTAGTGACAATTTGAGAGAGCCCTAAATGCAAAACCCAGCATGATCACTCACCTCCTTTTCAGAGACACCCACAGTACCTGAACTGAAGAGCGGTCCATCTTCTTTCCACTGTGATGAACAGTGGATTGGTTTTTAGAAACGTACAAAGAGGTGGTTTAGTACCTTAACTTCACTAACCATTTTTGTGGTTAGGTCATCCCTTTGGAAAATGTTACTTGTGAGTGCTAATGAAGGAAGAATTGCAGGGGGGTTCTTCCTTTAAATCTGACCATTTCCAAGCAACTAATTTTTTTGGTAAAAAATATGGGACTCTGTCACTAATTTTTAGAAGTGAGAGCTATGTCTTCAAATGAAAATCTTCCTTTAGGAGAGGGTTTGAGGCTTGAAATCTCTAATAAAGTGCCTCCCTAGGCTTCCTGTGTTAAGTGTCTGTACTTTGAAAAGGCATGAAATGCAAGACTGGGCCTTGAACCTGTGGGTGAACCAAGTCACTTACAGATGACTTTCAGGCAAACCTGAAGACTATTAGCCCCCTTTCTGAAGCATTTGTCCCTCCAGGCTTCCTAAACCGAGGATGGGTCACCAGGTCAAAGATGAGGCACCAAAAACTATGGCTTAGTAATGCTAAGAAAAAAACTCAGATATATTCCTTCAGATCTACCTAGATCTTTCTTCATAAAAGCCACCTCTGGAAAGCGGCATACACCCCTTCAAGTTGGTACTTGCATACAAGAATTAAAACACATAATAAATTAGCATTTTTAAAAGTGTGTGGCAGTTGATAGTGAAAAGGTACAAACAAATAATGAGAGGCAGATAAGTGTCACTGACATACTCATTACAATTCTAACTACCAATGGCAGCGTATCATTTGCCTTTTCTTTCCCTATGATGTATGAAATTCTTTAGGTGACAATGCTCTTCTCAGTTTAAATTGAGTGGGAAGGAAGAGAATGGAGATAGATTATGGCACAATACATAAACTGCTATGGAAGGTGTCATCTACCAAGGTGAAGGGAGTCTCACCATAGTGTAGATATTACAAAACCAGCCTTATGTTTATACCAGAAAGATAGTGAAAATGGGCCAAAGGCAAAATCATGGAAGCGCAGAATTTACCTTCTAAGCAATATTCTTTAAAGTCATAACAATGTGGGGTATAAAAGTGAATATTTTTTCAGGCTCCCAGAAAGTGGGCCTGAGGATTGTTTGGCATGACCTTCTGTTAAAGAAATGTGTTGAATAACATGTAAGAACAGAGCTGTCATAGGATTCCACCTAAGTGCTCCAGGGCCTGTAATGATGACTTTCTTAGGGAGCTCTAAATGTTTGTTCACTTCTAGGCAGAATTTAGACTAGAACACTATGCTATAGTTTTCTTTGAACTACACTGCATTCTGTAAATTATGAAGAAGTGATTTTTCATTCAAAATCTAGTTCAGCCCTATGCAGAGCTCTACTGACTTGTGAAGCAAAAAGCTGAAATGTGGATTGCCTGGACAGTGTTTTGAAAAAAACTTCACTGCAGATATTAAATAAATCCATTTTCAAAAGATACCCCAGAATCTAAAGCTGCCTCTAAGATGCAGAAGCACTCCTAAGCTCCCAGTATAAGCGGAAAACAGCCACCTCCAAGGTGTAAAAAAAATCTGAAACAAAGAAAAGCAGTGCAGGTATGTTGGCTTGGTGGGAATTATAACCCAGATATCAATTTGGGCAACTAATACATTCATCCTTTGAAGGGCACTAAAGGATCCTGGCACATGACAGCTGAGATGCTGTCATGGAGAACAATGCAAAGCTGCAGGATAATGAACTATTTCAGATGTGTGGCCTTTGCCTCCTATGTTAAAAAATCAATTTCTTCCATACTAGGCTTCCTGACAGAAGATGTGGTGCACTTTGAGAATTTCCTCTTGATTTCCATAAGAAAATACAGAAATTTATTATTCTCAATAATTGAAATCTGAGATAAAACATTTAATAACTCAACTGTTAAATACATAGCTACATACTAAAATACAAAGATATTTTAGTTTTAAAAAAAATTAAAATCCAATGGTTACATGTTGTACATATTAAAGTATTTTTCTACTTATATATCTGTATTCTCTTCCAGCCAGAAACTCCTCCTTTTGTGAATGCTTTGCCTCTAGCAGTTTAAGAAATCTTAAAACTCTACTTTTTTTTTTTCCCCCCACGTTTTCTTTCTACTCCTTAGAATTAAGAAAAAAAAATATGAAAAGAGAAAAAGAAAAAGTGTTCTTCAGTAAGGGCAGTTATAGTACTGGAGCGCAGTATTTTAGTTAAAGAAAATAACTTATCTAGGGTTATGGAATTGATTACGTCAGTTTTCAAGCAGAAAAAGCTATGCCATGCCTTGTGCTTGAGAATCCCTAGTACAAATGATCTCCACTACTTTTCTTTAAACCACTCTCTGAGTTTATTTTATGTGTATGAATGCTCACCATCAGATGATCTGTTTAGCAACGTCATAATAATTTCACCTATTTAAATTTAAAACTATGATTTTTGCATTGGCACAGTGGTCTCAGATCCATATTCTTAATACTCTTTATACTTTCTTAATATTTTTCATACAAGGTGATGAAATGTCAAATACAATACCCATATAGCAATGGAGAGCACAAAAAAGTTCATTGTCAAGGTAGAACAATAGAGTGTATTTACTGGAATGAACATTTCACAATGATGTCAGAAACTGCATGTTGCTGATCCACTCCTACCTTCTCTACAGTTTTAAAGAACCATGCCAGTATTATACAACTTCCAGAAACTGTCACTTTAAAGTAAATTTCCAAATAATGAAATCTGATTATTTAAGGAATGTACTCTTCATGTGTGTTTGCATGCTTCAAAGGGCTAATGGAAATCTTCTATTAAGATCTACTTAACATCCCCTACATTATTACTTATACAGCACTATAAATGTATAAGGCATTTGCAGATTAATAAAACAGAGAAGGAGCTTACAACTTAAGGGGAAATGCTTTTTGACTTTGCATCTTTTCCTAGCAGCATCACCTCTGTATGTAGTCAAAGGGAAGAGAGTTCCTTCATTGCCTCTGCAGAAAATTAGCTTGTGCTATTCAACCACAAGCAAAGACTCTTCCTCTGCTGTTGTTGGCTCAACTCTTCAGGCTGCCAACTTGTGGGGCAGCAGCAGCATGCAGAGTCATTTATTCTCTTTATCCAACTGCAAAAAGGAAAGAGAAAGGGAAAGAGGATTCTTCATCTTATCTTCATTCCAAACCATATATAACCTAAGGCTTTTGTGTCTCTTTATTTCACACACCCCTCCCTCCATTTATTTAGAAAATAAATATAACCTTGCTTCAATTCACTTAATTGTTAATCATTCAGAACTTCTTAAATTCTTTAAAGAATGGAATATTATTTTCATCTTCTCAATACGAGGCCCAAGCATAAAAATATCTTTTCAATCTCAGGCAATGAATTATTCATGGTCCCCCAGGCAGTGTGCTCCATATCATGAAATAA
Source organism: Rynchops niger (assembly GCA_013400035.1). NCBI lineage: Eukaryota > Metazoa > Chordata > Aves > Charadriiformes > Laridae > Rynchops > Rynchops niger. Next base: position 27,115 of record VXBH01008887.1, on the reverse strand, counting down.
ATAACTGTATTTGATAACGTCATTATCAAAGAAAGCAGTTTTCTTGATGTGAACAAAGCATTAAAGATAGATTTATCAGTGCTCTTTTCACTCTGATCCCTGTCCACAGTACCAAGAGGAGACCCATATCTGCACACCCATCTTGAGGAAGTACTCTTAGTGGGGAGCTTTCAAAAGGAGATAAAATGGAAGGAATATCGGAGGACCTGCCGTGATTCTTGTTTCATCAATGTGAAGTACTACAGCCATTTTCATCAGGATTAAAAAAGGGTACTTTACGAGTGCATGAAGTTTTTGTGGTTTAATGCACAGGGGGACTTCTTTTTTGGTGTAAATTTGGTGGAACCAAGGCTGAAGTTGCATATATGGGCATCATGTAGAAACCACAATTTGGAACATAAACAAAAGACACTCCGGCTCTTAGCACTTTAGACACGTGCAGCACATTCTTGGGCCCTGCAACTGGTTCACACTTGGCTGGCCACGGAGATGAGATTTGGATGTACTGTCCTAGAGAAATAATGAAGCGCAGCAGGCGAGAAACTGACCCTTGGGAGACTGCATCAGTCACTAATCAGTTATTCAGCATTTCTGTTACAATATTAAGATTAAGATGAAAGTTTAACTCTTTTTCATTTTCTTTTAAAATAAATCAGAACTCTTTCTTTCATGTAAGAATTTTTTTTTTTGCTTGTTTGAAGTACAGCGAGAGAGTGGAGGGAAGGACATCTTTGGCTTTTTACCAATCAAAATGAAACAAACTCGGTTAGAAAAATGTGAAGGCATATTTGAAGAAGGGGGATATTAATTACCTGATTAACTTCATTAAGGATTTCTCTTTAGCCATAAATAAATGTACACTTCAGTTAGACAGGTACTTAGACACTTCTGTCTAGAAAAATGACCTCTTTGCAAATAACGAATATATTTACAGATGAAAGATAGAAAACTGGATAGACAGAGTAATAGCCTAGCTGAACAAATGCCAAAGGAACTCAAAGCTGTTTTTTTATGTGTCATTTTATTTTGTTCTCTGTTTCTAGAATCTCATGATCCTACAGGATTTCCTCCTGGCATCCTGCTGAAAAAGACCAAAACCACTAGCAACAGGCTGAATCCTTAAAGGTGCATTCAAACATTTTGAGGGTTGTCCATACAGAGTGTCTGCAGGATGCATTGAATTCTCACATTCATGCCATTTGTTTTCACTAATGCTGTTTGGATCAGCAGGTTCATATGGATTTAGACCTTTTGAGTAGAGCAAGATGTCAACTAGTGCAGATATGCAGTTGGAACATTATACCTTTCCAGAAACAGGTAGTTGAGTATTAAAACTACCACTAAATTTCATCGCAGTCGACTTATTAATTCTGAACACTTGTACAGTGCCCTTAATGCTTGCAGTTTGGAAATAAACTGGTCTACATCTCTGAGTACCAGAATCTGACTTTCAGAGTCCCAGAGTACTTGCAAACCCATTTGAGGTGTGCAATGCCTGCTAATGCTGGCCACATCATATAAGCCAGAGTTAAGTATTTCATGTTAAGTAGGTAAGGTAACACCCACAAGACTTGATCACAAAGACTTGTGTGGTAAAACGGAACTTGGAATTTAAATGTTTAAATGCACAACTATGCAGTGACTTCCCTGCTACTGTAGAACCTTAATGGGTTTATCCAAAGACCACTGAAGGTAAAATACTTAAACAGCTGTTTGAATAGAGTCTTGGACAAAACACTTTTTCATTCAGGTGAATGTCTGAACCACTAAGCTAGAGTGATGCTTCTCTTGTGTTCACTTTTGGTACATTATTCTTCAGCTTTGTGTTGTGCATCGTCACAGTTTCAATGGGAACAGCTAAAAAGTGCCATTGCCTAGCATAACTTGTTGGCTTAGTTAAAAGGTATTGTGGAGCTAGTCATACCAAAGTGGGAAGTGAAGCCAGTCCTATTCTCTCTGGGTGAATAACTTGATTGTATAAAAAATGGGGAGCTTTTGTGGCTTGAATCCTTTTATGGATCTAATCAATGTTATTAAACTACTCTCTCTTTAATTTTCTAATTGTGACTCAGTCACAATAAAGATCCAACAAACTCTGTGATTGCTTTTATTATCCTTAGCTATTAACTCCCTTTCTGCAAAGGAGAACCCAGAAAAACACAGGTGTCTTTACAAAAATGATGCCAGGACAGCAGAGGAAAAAAGACATCATGGAAGGCACTTGTTGCTGACAAGAAAACAGGTTGTAATGCAGCAAGTGCTTTGGCAAACCACGAGGACCACATGGGGTGTGTCAAAATGTACCCAGCAGAAGAATTCTGTGTGCAAGCAGCCTGCGTACAGGCAATTATATTACAGGCATTGGCACCAAGGGACAAAATCAACCTCAGAGGAATGAATCAAATAGAGCTCAAGGCACATGTTGTGAAATTGCCCCAAGAAATGGGCAAGCAGCCAATAAAGCATAAGGCAGCATGGTCAGAAATGAGTTGTGTCATGGCCTAACATATGGGATGAAGACAAATCGGAAGAAGAAACTCCTTTCCTGTCTCAAAGTCTGACACAAAGGATAAAGGTATGTCCTATCAGTCTCTTTCTCTAAGTGCCTGAGTGTTTATAATATGATTATCACTGAAAAGACTTTTTTATCTCTCAATTGAAGTCTTCCTGAGAACAGAGAGCTACATAAAATCATTTAATGCTTGTAGTAAGAATCCAACTATTTTATATATCTCTTTGTAGAAAATACATGGAGAAACTGATTGAATGGTAAACATCCACTATTTGTTTATAATAGCTATTTAAATTTAGCAAAGGTATCTCACTGTTGTAGAACTACAAGACAGTTGATGCTCATTAATTTTGCAAAAAACTCTGTAGTTTTCAATGAGTGTTATGAAAAGAAAAGGTTAAACATTATATATAAAACCTATAGAATTCTTCAGAGATTGTAAAAATACAGGCATTCTTTCAGCGACAGCTCTGAAATGAGAGCGGACTATAAAACCATAATTTCTCATCTGTGTTTTTCTTTTTCACATCTACATTACAAATTTTTCGTCTTGATTGATAGATTAATATTTTGAATACATATCAAATATAGACTCAAATGTACATTTCTGGAGTTTTGTCCCCAATTTCTTTACTGACTAATGGAGGAAATACTTAGATCCAGTAGGAATAATGACGTAGCTATGTCCTACTTTGTAATAAGGAGGGAAAGGTTTGGGAGGGAATAACAGAAATAAACTTATGCATTCTATGTGTAGTGTGTTTTTTTTTTTTCTTAAACAGAATAGAAAACAAAAAAATTAATTTGTTATCCAAGTTGAGAAAAAAAAAAGAAGCGGGAGACTTTCTAATTTCACAAATGGGCCAAATGGGCCAGCGTGCAATCCAAAGCTCTCAGAAACTACTTCAATGCTGCATGCTGCATAGCTGTCCAAGTTTAAGGCTGTTTGCACTGACTGAACTGTCATTTTTTTGAAAAAAGCAGAATTAAAAACTACATACTGGAAAAATTGTTTGCCTTTAAAATATCATTGTCTGGCAGGGAAGTGAGGGGAGGGAAAATAACACAAGGGAACCTTTCCTTCATTATGGGTAAAGTGAAAAATCCCTTAAAAATTTCTAGGCAACCAATTTCAAGAACCAGAAGAGCCAAGCTATGCAAAGGCTGGCTTTGCATGCATTTCAGGCAGAAGCAGGAATATTTACGTGGGTAATACTGTGTGTGCCCCAGAAATGGAACCGTTACTTGCGACAGCAGCTGTGTTCTGCATGCAAGCCACAACGCTCCTTTGTACAAGGTCAGTTCCTCTTTCTAATTCTTATTATTCTCAAAACAGCAGTCCAGCTCATTGATACGGTGAAAGAGTAATGTCAGATGATTGGCAAGTGTCTCACCAGCAGGAAGTTAGCTGATAAGCTTCTTAAGCAGTGAGCTCTGGTAAGCAGGAAGCACTGGAGCCAGCTCAAGGAAGTTACCCTTAAAATTGCTTTGCTCAGACCTCAACCTCAGCAGCCTAATTAGAAGTTGTTGAAAGGAAGAGTCTCTGGTGTGCATTTTTCTATAGACAAGACTCAGGAAACGTGTTGCTTGGGCGGCAGTAAACAGACAGGGAGATAAATGTTTAAAAGCTACCATAAAAAATATCAGACGGTTCATGAGTACAGGAGTGGAAAAAACAGCCTAATATAAGTGGCCACTGAAAGGTTTTGAAGCAGCCTGGGACAGGTCCCAGTGGAAAAGCAGCAGGCAAACAGGCGAGCTATGCAAATGAATATTGGCAATTTGAACATTTCCTATTTGTGGAACCCTATCAGGCCCAGAGAAAGGAATGCTGCATAATGAGGATTATCATATTTCTCCACATGACATGCTGGATAGAAAGAACACTAACAGACCTTTTCTTTATAGTGATCTAATCATTTAGACAGGCACTCTCATTCTTTATGGAAAAGACAAAGCATATTAAATTAGGAGCATTAGATTGATCTAATGATAGGATGGCAGCGTGAACAGAGAAGGGCTCAGAGATGGAAATGCATGATCTGCTAAGGCTATTAAAATAACATTCTCCTGAGTCTTCTCTCCCTCTACCCAGAAGTAGTGACTAGGGCTGCATCCTCATAAAATTATGAGATCTCTAAACTCACGAAGGCACTCAAATTATTCAAAAATCCTCTCTATAGAAGTATTTATGTGTCTGTATCCATATATATGTTACAAACTCTGATTATCCAATTATTTTCAATATAATTCAAAAGAATTTTTGTTACTTGGGATTCTTCTTCCTTCACATGTGCTACTGCCATGACACACCCCATCCCCCCATTAAGAAGTCTCATTTCTAGATCCAAGAACAATTCCTTGGGGATACAAATGTTATCTAGCTGGGGCTCGTTTTGAAGCTGCCTTCTACCTATGGCAGATACAGCTTTGTTGCTACCACTGTTGCTGATGAAAAATCATCACATGCCTAGTTAAACATCCAAAGCACACACCATTAAGTACCTTGCTCCACTGGGCAGGCAGACAGGTTCTAGCACCCACAGATGACACCAGATAGTCTGAATTACACATTTTTCCCTCATAGCTAATTATCAGTATTGTCACGTAAGTCCATCATAGATGCTACTGGCAGCAAGTCTGTCTTATTATGGTTCTCTACCACCCATTTCAGCTGCCCTTAGGTTCTTAGAAGAAACATGCAGCTGCCCCCCCGGCCCAGCAGCTGCCTTCTCCCCTTTTCATAAAAGCCAGGGGACTTTGCAAGTGAGAGCACAGCCACCACCAGGCCCAGCTCCATTAACTCTGTAGCACTGACATCCACGATCCTTGGCAGAGGATCGGCTATCAAACTCTCCAGGATCCTCCCTGCAACTGCAGGCTAGGGAATAGGAACTTATCATATTTAGTGAGGCTTGATGAGAAGACAGGAGGATGACTATGGCATGCAATGGATCACTGGACATTTGTGACATATCAGTGGAGTTGGCAGCTTGCAGTTTAAGTATTAGTGCTCCCATATACACCTCCCTTTTTACTCCCCTGCTGATGGCACTGACTCATTCTACAGCCCTTCGAGATTACTTAACTTCAACGCATAGGCACAGCAGGGGGAACTAAAGACTGGGAGAGGGAATTATCTCTGAATACCCGCCTTGTGTGGGTAGATATTTAAAAGCTGTAGACATATACATGTATATATGCGAAGATACGCATATATCTGTATGTATAGTAAACGTATCAAAAATATGGATCATAAATGGAATTTCATGAGACAGTCCTATATTGTAATTTGTGGAGTATATGTCACAGACACAATAGAAAGTTAAAGCTTAGAGGCATTATGGGCTGTCATGTCAAATCATACTTAGAGAGCTTTAATATGGGGATTACAGATACATTAAACCATACTCTCCCCTGACTATTATGTCAATGGGACTTTGCATATTTGAATAATACTGCAGTGTATAATCCTAGTACTACACCATGCATGCACAATAGGTCTGGGTATACCTGAAGTGAGTAGAAGTCCAGAATCTTTACCAAAACTTTAGTTATTTTTAATGCATAACCAGAGGGACAGATACCATTGCTTTATGAACTCCCTTTATACAAAAGTTAGCAATCACAAATGCACATTTATGATAAAAACCTCTGTGTGTTTCAATAAAACAAAATAACATTTTTCCCCATTCATTCTCTTTTAATTTTCAGATCACTAGTGCACTGGAGCCGAATTGAAGATCTGAAAACAACTACACTATCTTAACGACTTCTTTTCCTCTCTGCCCTCCAAATGGGTCCTCTCCGTTCCCAATTACTGAACTGTCCTTTCATCTTCTCAAGGGAGATTCAATCTTTCCACATCTCTACCTACTGATGCTTCCTCTCTCAATCATTTATTGAATTTCATCACCTCCCTTCCACCACAAATTCTAGCTCCCCACAATTTCACAAAGAGCATGCACTTGTGCCTAACTAACTTCCCCTATACTTACTGATTTGCTACTTGCAGCGTGTTAAGAGCAGGACGTACAGTGGGGGAGTGAACAAAACAAAAACAAAACGAGGACGGTGTTTCCAGTGCAAAACTTTATTTCTGCAAAACTGATTAAAGATGGTTGAGTCTGCATTAGCAGTTTCTATTAGCCAATAGGAGCGTATCTATCGAGTGTAACAGCTGCTGCTGAAATCTGATGTCCATATTACATGTATTTTGTTGGAGATTTACTTCAGACTAACTCCAGTCTTGCACCTTTTACTGACTGCAACATAGCAATTGGAACAATTTTGATTGATTTCATCCAAAAGTAATTCAGTTTATGGATTCTTAAATCACTCCACATTGCAAACCAAAGTTACAGCTGGAAAATTTGCTACAAAGGTCTTCCTTATCTGAGTTAAAGGTTAATGTAGAGGTATACATATCAAAAATGGTAATTTTTTACCAGAATCACCACGGCTAACTTTGGGAAACAACTGAAGTGTCAAATGAATTGCGAGTGTAGCTGTTGGAAATCCTTCCCTTTTCACAGCTGAGAGAAATAGAGCTTTCCAGAAGAGAAATCAGTAGCGGGCCTATGCTACAACTTGATATTGTTTGATGCAAAGAACTTAAAAAGATTCAAGGAAGGATTAGAGGTTTATAAGAAGAACATGAATATCTGGAGTTTATGTAGGGAATAAAGCAAGATGAGCTTCAGTTGTGAAACAATCCCTAACTTTGAGGAAATACATGGGACTTGTACGGGAGCAGTTTATGCAAGGTTTGGCTACTACAGGATTCTTGCACTTTTGTATCAACAATAGATATCCACTGTCGGAGCTGGTTCTGGACTAGAAAGATGATAAACCTGATCTCATAGTGAATTTCTAATCTGTCATCTATTCCATGCTTGACAAGTAAAGGGTCATTCTCAGCCTGAATCCTAACCACAGCTGTGCAGCAAAACCTGCCTTTTGAAAAAAAACAAAAAAAAAAAAAAAACAAAAAAACCCCAAACATTTTCTTCTTTCCTCAGTGTTTCTTTCTGTCTCTTTGTTCTGGTGTTCTGTCTTCACACTTCCCTTTGGCTTTTATTTTTGTATGGTCTCCACAATCCTCTGTTTCCTTCTGTAGTCTCAAATTTATATGAGCACCTGTTGAGGTCTCTATTTTCCTACAATTTATGTCCTCTAATTTCCTTCCTCCCTAATTCTGAGTTTCCTTTCTGCCCTATTCTTCTCTTGAGAGATACTGTCAAACTATGATTACTCTGGGGTTTATAACATTTTGTAAAGAAGGAGACACATCTATAGACTGCTTGCTTATTTTTGAAGCCATGAGGCAGCATCGACTTTTCCATAGTTTTAGAGTTTTGCCTTTTAGGAGGGACACTTGTTTTTTTAGCTAACTTTTAATAACACTCAACCTCTCTATCTAAAAAGCCACAAGTGCACTGCCTGTGATTGCAGTGCTCAACTTTAACCATTGGTTTGTAACAGCAAATGGCTGAGGGTAGTTGCCTTCACAGTGGCTTGGAGTGGATCACAAATTTCTTTTCTTTTTCCCTACTACAATAACCATCACCTTGCGCGTGCTTTCCTGGCCAGCGAATCAGTTGCTCATTTCTGATGAAACAAAAATGTATGTAAAGTGAATAACAACAGAGTTTAGGCTCAAGTCTTGGACATGGTAGCAATATGAACACAGCCAAAAGTATTCAAAGAAGAGGCATCAGCTTGTAAAAACAATCCACAAAATAGTGGAGAATGCACTGATATCATCACCTCATGGTGAACCAGTGATCTCGTTTGATGTAGAACAGAACCTGGGCCGGGCTGGCCACTAAATGAACAACAACCTGATAAGGACCACTACGTGGGTTTAGGTAAGAAAAGGATGACAATGGGGAAACAAAATTATTTTTGGTGGCTCATCACCCCTGTATTACCACGACAAACTCTTTGCCGCCGTATATGAGTATGTCCAAGTCATTAACAAATCCTAAAGGTTTTTGTGACTAAGAATTGTTTTAAATACAGTGACTATTTTATATGAGCAGCAGGATTTACCAGCCCATGTTTAACTGATCTATTAATAGGTACCTCAGGTGACTGAATATGTTTTGGCCTATAGCATTATGCTTCACAACATGCATTCCTGGTTCAATAAAGTATAACCTCTTGTGTCCTGTTGCTCTGTTTAATTAATTTTAAAGTTCTTTCTAATTATTAACCTGAATTCTTTATTATTTTCCCTCTTTAATGGATGATTTAACACAGCTTTCATGCCTGATCCCACCCCCTCTGACTCATGTGGAAATACAGTCTGAAGGAAAGCTGAAAGCTTAAGCCTTGATGCCTAACCGCCTGTTTTATTTTCTGATATTGGATTAGTCTTTTGGCACTTAGATCAGTATTTTCTCTGCATTCTCTAACTGGATGAATAAATTCAACATGACTGTGTGGAAGGGGTTTTTTTATGTATATATGGGAAAACAAGTATCATAATAAATCAGTTTTTGAGATAGTTATCCTGTAGGTTTTTTTTTCCATTCCTGTGGAGATAAAGACTGTGATAGTTTAGTTATAAAATTCTCTGTTCATAACTTGTTCCCCTGTATGTGCTTTGAAGACACGGAACAGTATACACACTAAAGCTGGGTGGTTGTTTGTTTTTTTTTTTTTTAAGTTTGTCTTTGGTTTTGGCTATTTTCATAAACAGTGTAATTTATTCCACCAATCTCCATAACCCTTCAAATTACAGTACGGCAATGAAACGTTCAGGCTTCAGGAGAAAATTGCTCCTGGGGAAAAAGTCAAACCTTCTGCCCTGTTATATGATACCAGAGTTTAATGAGTATGTAAAGTATCAAATTAAAAAATGTTAGCAGTTTATTATAGCTGAGCAATCACTGAATGAGAAACAGGTTTCCCTTTCATTGAGCATTAAGGACATGACCTGAGGCTGATAAGCACACTGCTGCCTCAGATTCAACATTTGATTTAGGGCCGGAGTAGTTGCCAGCCAAAAATCAACCTAGGTTTTGTTTGTTTGTTTAATCAATACTTTTCCAAGCTGCTTATAGGAAAGAAGGATTGTAATGAATTAAGAAATTAACTAGGTTTAAGTTATGCATTTACATTCATCACACTGTTTTTCTCCGAGCCACTGCAATACAAATCATCCTTTGAAGACAGCTAGACCCTACAAAACAATTCCTTATGGTTGTATATTTCACCACAGTTCTGCATACTTTTGGTGGCCATTTGTCTCCTCTGACACCTGTTCCTCAGTCCCTGCAATATATGTTGTTGATGGAGAAATTACCAACAAATTACGGAGAATGGAGGCAATGCCCTTTAATTCCTATGTGGTACCCCAGGCCACCTTGTGGGGCTTGTGAAGTTCTTTCCATGTGTCAGGACTCCCAGCTATTCTCTTACTGGGACCTCATGAGTTCAACGTTTTGCAAATACATTATCCCCAGCACCAGAACATGTTCCCATGTGAAGACCTCTGCCAAAGTCCCATGCCTGCTATGGCTTGCATGAGCCATCTTCAGTGATCACTGCAGCTTCCGCATAGGCAAGTGTGCAAGTTCTCTTCTGCGCCAGCAAGGATGAGTGGGATGACTGGTGTGTGACCAAGTGCCACTTGACGGGAAGTTGTAGTGTGTTGAGGGAGTACTCTTAATTATAAACCTCAGAAGCACTCACAAGTCCCCCAGCCTTAACAGGGCTTCTGCTGTTAAACCCTGCACTGCTGTTTTGTGGAGTCTGAGGCCCTCAGCCACCCTGAGCTGTCTTCTGCTCAGTGACAGACCAGAATGTAAGCCTGTGCATGAGTGGGGGTCAGGATCGGGCCCAGTGAAGGGAACAAGGGTCAGACAGAGCCCTGGGATTGCTGAGCAGGGCCTTGGGGACAAGGTCTGGACCCACAGGGTGAGGTGGCAGGGCTGGAGCTGGGGCGAGGCTGGGTGAGCTGCAGCTGACAGCAGCTCCCAGGGCTGGGAGTGGCCAGGTCTCAGCATCCCTCATGCTCACCATGCTGCCCAGGAGCCCCTCCCTAGGATCAGCAGTGGGAAGAGGCTGCTTTTGTCTGGCCTTGAGCCCTGGTAGCCAAACCTCACAACACCGGATCCACAGGACACACAGAGCTTTCTGGGCAGCAATGTGTTCCTCTCCATCTTGCCTCCACAGGTTTTCCCTAGTACTCATAAGCTTTAGAGAAAGATTGCACTCCATACATGAAAGATCATGGAGCAGATCATCCTGGAAACTATACTAAAACACATGGAAAATAAGAAGGTGATCGGTGACATCCAACATGGCTTCACTAAACGCAAATCATGCCTGTAGAATTTGGTGGCCTTCTATGACAACGTTACAGCATTGTTGGATAAGGGAACACCAAGTGATACCACCTACCTGGACTTGTGCAAAGCATTTGACACTGTCCAACATAACATCTTGGTCTCTAAATTGGAGAGACATTGGATTTGACCAATGGACCACTCAGTGGATAAAGAATTGGCTGGATGGTCTCACTCAAAGTGTTGTGGTCAACGGCTAAATGTCCAAGTGGCAAGCAGTGATGAGTGGCATTCCTCAGGGGTCATTACTGCTTAACATCTTTGTTGAAGACATGGACAGTGGGATCGAGTGCACCCTCAGCAATTTTGCTGATGACACCAAGCTGTGTGGAGTGGTTGACATGCTGGAGGGAAGAGATGCCATCTGGAGAGACTTGGACAGGCTTGTGACCCATGGGCCCATGCAAACCTCATGAGGTTCAACAAAGCCAAATACAAGGTCCTTCACCTGGGTCATGGCAATCTGAAGAAAAACTACATGCTGAGCAGAGAATGGATTGAGAGCAGCCTTGAGGAGAAGGACTTCGGAGTGTTGGTTGATGAGAAGCTTAACATGAGCCAGCAATGCACACTCACAGCCCAGAAGGCCAACCATATCCTGGGCTGTATCAAAAGAAGTGTGGCCAACAGAGATGATTCTCTCCCTCTACTCTGCTCTTGTGAGACCCCACCTGCAGTATTGTGTCCAGCTTTGGGGTCCTCAGTATAAGAAGGACACAGACATACTGCAGTGAGTCTCGAGTAGGGCCACTCAAATGATCAGAGGGATGGAGCATCTCTCCTATGAAGACAGGCTGAGAGAGTTGGGGTTGTTCAGCCTGGAGAAGAGGAGGCTCCGGGGACACTTTATAGTAGCCTTTCAGTAACTAAAGGGGGCCTACAAGAAAGCTGGGGAGGGACTATTTGTGAGGGAATGTAGTGATAGGACAAAGGATAATGGTTTTAAACTGAAAGAAGGTAGATTTAGATTAGATATTAGGAAGAAATTCCTTAGTGTGAGGGTGGTGAGACACTGGAACAGGTTTCCCAGAGAAGCTGTGGATGCCCCTTCCCTGGAAGTGTTCAAGGCCAGGTTGGATGGGGCTTTGAGTAACCTGGTCTAGTGGAAGGTGTCTCCACCCATGGGATGGGCTAGATGGTCTTGATGGTCTCTTCCAACCAAACTGTTCTATGATTCTATGAAAGTTAATGTTTTATACACAATTTTTTTTTTTTTTAAGTTATCAAAGAATAACAAAGTATAAACAGTCCTATAACAAAATCAAACAAGCAAGCAAGCAGACATTTCCCTTCCACACAGGCAATTTAAAAGTTTTGTGAAAATTCAATTGGAGTTTAGAATAACTAGGACACAGTGTTCCTAACACATTTTTCTTTCATTAATTTATTCTTAATGCTAGGAATTGATGTTGTTTGTAATAAGGTTGCTTTTTTTCCACTTGTGTCTAATGGAAACATACTACAGAATGAACTAGAAAAGAACTAATATGAGATACATCATCTGGAAAGGTAAATTTCTGAGAAAGACATTAGCAAGCAGGAAATACAAATTCTCAATAAAATTATCATCTCAGTCTTAATTACATTTATTGACACAATAGTAATATTCTTCCCGTTTCTCAAGCTTCATCCCTGACTGCTGTGATCACAATGAGCCCACAGTACAATTTGTTTGACCACACTTTATTGCATTTTCCATGTAAGTAATCCCTGTTCTGTTGCATTGTCCTTCCTAATGTATTCTAATAGAGAAGCAGAAATACTAATGCAGAGTAGTGGAGCAGGTGGTGGTGGTTCCTTGACTTCCTTCTTGTGATATCTGATCAGTTCAGCCTTACGATTTTCTACAAATTTGGTTTTTTTGTATTTTTTTGTTTTGTTTTGTTTTTTTGTTTTTTGCTTCTATTCAATAAATGTTCCTTCTCTGTTTTAATTTTATTTTTCCTGAGGCTCAGTGCAGCTGTAGACGTTATCATTTATAATGCAGCAGTACCCAGAATGTCGAGTCAGAACTTGTATTATAGTGGTTGAGGTTGTAGAAACCCATGAGAAAATGGTATTTACATGAAAAAACCCAACCAACCAACCAACGAAACCCAAACCTTTTTCTCATGGTCCTGATGAAATAAGCTTCCCCAGTGAGAAAAGTAATGGCGTTTGGAAATTATGACATCTTGGTTGCTCTTCACTCTCCACTTTTTCAAAGAGATTTGGCCAAATTTCAAGCCTAAATAAGGGACTAGAGTACAAATTTCTTTCAATTTTATTTTCAGGGAGCAATAGGAATTCAGTGTTGTAGGGATGTTGGCTTTTTTAAGTCAGAATTACAAGTGTTTTGGCAGAATACTATCATTCTTCCTCCCCCCATCCCCAACCCCCACACTCCTTTTTCACAGCTTGTTTGAACCTGAGCTTTCATTATGCTGTTCGTAAGATGCTGCGCTCAGTCTTTACTGCAGACTTGGGATAGGAGTAGTACTTCTGCTGCTTCCAAGTTCACACTCAGACAGTACCAGACCCTTTTGGTCCTTTTATATAAATACATCACTAGTAAACTGCAAACAAGAAGCACTGCTCCTGGCTCTCTTTTTCTTCTTTCCCATCTTTGTCAGCTGCAGCCCAGCCCACTTGTGTTTCTCAGAAACTGCAGATAGTGTTTTGTTATGCTTGGGTCCCTTCAGCACAGCATTTTTCTTTCTCTGATGCTAGTCAGTATCTTTCTCATAATCAATGAATGCCATTCACATTGGCAGGTTATTTTCATTCATCTTTACCAAGAATTCATTAATCACTGGAGGAGTTCTCCATAGAACATCCTGATTAATAGCCTCTCTGCTTTCTGGTTGAGTAGAAAATTTCTGTTGCAGTTGGTGAATTTCTCAGTCATTTAAGCACAGAATCTTAGAAATCACAGAGCTGAAGGTATTATCTAGTCCTACCTGCATACAGGCAGGACAAAAACCACTTAGACAACACTAAAAAAAATTTGGATTACCTCTTAAAAAAAAAAAAAGCCACCAAAAAACCCAACAACACAAAAAAACAGCCTATGCAGACACCTTATTGTATTGTTTCACTAACCCTTGGCTTTCAAAAATTTCCTCAGTATCTAAACTAAGTCTTTGCTGAAAATTCAGCTATTTTCTCTCTGGCTTAGACCTTATGGTCACAGAAAGCAATCATTCACTGCCCTCATTATAACTGCCTTTTACCTAACGGAAGAAACTGTTGCTACATCCTGTCCTTTATTCTTCTCTCTGCTAGACTGAATAAATGCAATTATTTCAACCTTTCTTTTTCTTCATGGGTCACATTTTCTAAACCTCTTATCATTCTTACTACTTTTTCCAACTTACTACAATCTTCTCTAAACTGTGTTGTTGGACTCTGTTCCAGCCATGGACCTACTAAAGCCAGGAAGAGCTAGAAAAAAATTGCCTCTTATGTTTTACACGCAACAGTCATCTCAATTCATTTCACAATGAGATTTTCCTGTTTTGCAAGAGGATCACACTAATGACTTATATTCATTTTGAGATCTGTGATAAGCCTTTTATTTTTCTGATCCAACTACATAGCCAGCTAGAACCTATTTTGAATGCATATATCTTATTTCTCCTTTCTAAGTGCAATGCTTTGCACTTGTCTAAAATCAATCACATGAAATTCAAAGGTCTTTTCGCAAATCCTCATTTTGACCTCCAAAATGTGTTTGCCACACTTCCTAGAGTGACTTCTGCTATAAAGTTTGTATATATTGCATGGATTATACAAAGACTCTTATACAAGAATAATGCATTGACTTTCAAGAATCTAATTTAAGCAGGTTTATGTGATTTACTGGGTCTTCAATGATCTTTTGTAAAAAACGGCTCCTGCTAGAGCAATTGTGTATTCACAAAAGTTGTTTTCTCAATTGTCATTTCTACAGGCGCCTGCTCTGCAAAGCCAGTCACTGTTTTCTTTCTTCAGCAGATTTTTTCTTCAGTTCAGCAGACTGTATTCCATGAGTAGATATCTCTACTTGCTGCTTTATGTTCCTAATGACATAGAAAGGGATATACAATCCTATCCATGAGGGATACATCTGTTGCTACCACTTCACTGGTTTCCAATCTAATTCCAGCATCTATTTCCCTCCAGACTCTCCTGGATTCCACTGATGCTGTATTTACTGATGTCTCCTGCAACCATCTCCCAAGGGCTTTGCACAGTTCAGTACGTTAAACCATCTCTCTCACATTTCAGTAGGTATCTTGGTTGCCTCACCAACATCTTGGCTGCTATTTCCTATAAGGAATCAACCTTTGCACACATTATCACTTTGCATCTGGCATTCAGACCTTCAGTCTGTCAAAGCTTGGAATTTATTCAGTTCAATGCTAATTTCTATCACACTGAGCATTTCTAATTGAATTTGGGATGCTTTCTACAGATTAGTTTTCCTCTCTCCCACTTCCATCTTCGTGTTTGGCATAGGCAGATCTAGCAGAAGGACTGACAGCATACAAAGACCCATTACATACTTCCACACCTTATTGCAGCTTTTCGCTCTGCCCAGGATGCAAAAAGTTAAGTACTGGAATAACCTGAATAAGTCATTAATATATGCGTGCCAAAAAAATAAGGAACAAAGGTAAGTGCAGCAGGGAATGGCTCCAGTTTACTACTTGACTTCCAGAAAGGGGAACAGAATGACTTCTGAAAAGAGATTGCATTAAATGAGTGAGCAAATTAAAAATTGGAAAGATGATAACAGAAAGATTTAGGAAGTCTAACAATGCTTTGAAATCCTCTTAGTGCTGCTGTCACTGCTATAACCAGCCTGCTGCTCTGCTACTTTGCTAAATCAGTCCTTCTAAATGCAGTACTTGTCGGTGACACTACTTGCAATTTGGTGCCAGTTCAATACTTAGCCAAATAGGTAAGCATAGCAGAAAAAGCAATTGCAGCAGGAAGTTTTCTTTCCAAACCTGTAGTCATACGATATGTGGAAGTCCAAGGTTGTCCAAAGTAAATCAATACATTGGTTAATTGTCAATAAAATGAGGCTAATGGTACCGACCTTTACGAGGATACTACTTACAGTCTTTAATATTCACACACTTTACATTAATTGGTAATCACCATATTGCAAAGATAAAATGAAGGGTCTCCCAAGTATCTGTTTCAGTCTTTATTTGCTTTGAGTGTTATCATCCACTTCAACATATATTGGCAACGTATGCCTACTTTTTTTAATAAAACAGACCAACATCAGTGAAAAAGGTTGCTTGAGTTTTCCTTAAAGCACACGAACAGATTTTTCTGTGTTCCTAGCTTAAAGAGCAACATAAGAGTAAGCCATATTTTTATTTCCCTTTTGCCTATATTGAGTTTTCATGTGAGTTTATTGAGTAGAATCTGGTTCTCAGTATTGGAGCTTCTCAAACCAGTAACAAATATTAATTTAAGAAAACATTTCCATAAATGCTTGATTATGAGCACATGCCTAAATTTCTATCAAAGTCAACATGACCTAAGAATATGCTTAAAATTTTGCTAAATAACAAAGGACTTTCTTATATTTTTAAAAACTAAATTAGAACCTAAGAGAAATTATTAATTAGAAAATAAATTCTTAGTCAAATTTTGTGCTTTAAAACATATTTATGCACAATGTGATCACATATGATAACTTCCCATAGAGTATTTGCATTAGCTACTTTATGATCTTGCTCTAGGAAAGTAACATTCATAACAGTAACAATGGAATGAGACAAAAGTACATAAATAGTAAAGAGTTTTGACTACCTTAGATTAAAAGCCAATAATGTTAACAGTAGATTCTGTCACTCAAAGATGATACCAAAGTGGTTTACATATCATCAATAGCGAGAACAATCCACCCACTCCTGACATACAATTATCTCTGTGGGAGAAGCGTGGCATTCCATGATAGCAACCACATACTCTACCAAGGTAATTTGATGCAACTGCAACCTTAAATACTTATATCCAGCAAGCATAAGTGTACAAAAAATTCTCTACAGAAACAAATACATATATAAATGTTTCTAGAAGAGAGGAGGGAAAAGGTCCTTTAAAAATATAGCTTCTACATTTATTTTTTTCCTTTTTATTACTATTTATTTTTCATGGGAATGCGATAAAAAGATAAAAAGTAAGTTCCTTCAGGTTTTGTATAATCAAAGGTAAGCAAGACTTACAGAACTTTCATTCTCATCTCTTCTGCTCACCTCTGTGTTACTGTGTTTTTACTTAACTGCTAAAAGGATATCAACAGTTACCAGTAGTTGACCTGTTTTCTTCCTTTATTTTCCTCCTTTCTTCATACTGATACATCAAAATGATCGGTAGTTGATAAACTGCTGTCCCTGGCTGTCTTAAACAATGAATTTGCTTGAAGTATTACAAGTGTCAATACAAGTCCTGTATATTTACCAACGGTTTGGAAGTCACCAGGAGCATCTTGAGCAGATCTGATTAAAAATTTGTTCTTCCAGTTTATTGCAATAGCTTTTGTGCCCAAAGGACTGTTGTGATGCCAAGCTGTGTGGACACATGAAATAGCAGGGGAAGATGGAGAAAGAGTGAGTTGTACGTTACAGAATTTGCGTGTTATTCACACCTACACTTCCTTTTTTGACCAAATCTACAGTTTGCATGTGAGAAAAAGTTATTTCGTGAGAAGACAATATTCTCTTCAAGATGAAAACCATAATTTGTCAAAAAACCTAGGGAACCTGATTCATCACTCTGTGATTCAATGCTATAATACTTTAGTTCCATTGAGTTCAACCCCACTATGCTGTTCTGTTGGAAAGGCCCCTTTTATCAGCACACATAATAAATACAATTTAAAAACGCGCTCTCTCATATTTTCCTTCTCTGCAGTCCATCATTTATACTGACAGTTAAGTACTGCCTATACATATATTGTACATACCCACAAAAATATGTTAAGAGAACTTCTTAGGCTGAGTGCTCAATCGCTTGAAAATGTCAGATTTGAGGTTACTACTGCAATGTTAATTTTATCCCTCATACATATGTATTGTGTTATAATCTTTAATTACACCATTATATAACATCTTTTCCACAGGACCTCAGCCTCACTACAGGCCATGAATGTATGATGCTCACTTAGTGATCAATATGATGATCAATATTTTCTTTTACCCTCATTATTCAGTGTGTGACCCAAGGCTTTACTTACTTCATACAATTCAAACCTTATTTTTGAATAGGAACTATGATTAATTCCTCTAAGGCTGCTCTAAGAAGTTCATGACGAGGGTATTCCAGTGCTTCATAAATATGCAAGTACTTATTTCTACAACTACCCTGGTGAAAAATATGGTGACATCACTCTTATTTTGGGTCAGGAAGCTGAGATACAGAGGTCAAATCCATGCACTAGCTGGTGACGAATTTCAGAGTACAAAGCATTAGCATCCTTCAGCCTTCAAAACTCAACACCAGTGAAATGCTACAAGAGTCCGGTCCTTGTGCAGATGTGGTTTAAGTGCCTTGCCCAAAATTAGATGGACACTATGGTAAGGACAGGAATAGACATCAGCTGCCACAGCAATATTTAAGCATCATTGCTTTAATACCATTATGTTTTTCCTCCTTGCAAGTCATTCATCGCATACTTTTATTAGGGATTTTGACTTTTTCATTTTTATAAATGGACTTCTAAAATTTCAAACATCTTTCAAAATAAGAAAACTGTTTCTCATTCACTTTAAGAATAAGCACCATACCTGAAAATTACTGCCAGATGCCAAAATCACCAGATTAAATACAAAGATGAGCAAATAAACCTAAGAGACAGTGTTAGTTCAGATTTTGGATTCCTTCTGGGTTTTTTTATCTAGCCCAAGCAATTAAATCTGCAAAAGTGATCTAAAATAACAAGCACATCATGATTACAAGGCCAGATGCATACAATGTATTTTGTACACATTCTTTAAAACCCTACAGCTCTATGTTCCAAGTTTGATGGTTAATATCTATAAGTTTCCAGAAGCACATTAGTAACTCAGTCTCTGCTTTCCTAAAGGCCCTCTTTTTCTTGTGCCTCTAACAGGAATTAGATCTCCAATCAAAGTAAATAGTATTCACACTTTTGTACATTCAGAATCCTTTTTTATATACTGGTACACTTTTCCCAGTTTGCTACACTAAGACATAGATCTTTTTCTATGTATAGATCTACTCCTATACGATACAAACTATCAGAATATTTGCCATATTAATTGAGCTTTTGATTAATAATAATAAGAAGAATCTCGTTATGGCAGTGTGAATGTGCTGCTCCGTGGGGCTTTTGCATTGTTATAAGGGGAATCCTTTGGAGAAAATCTGTGTAAACAGACTGTTATGGAGTTGCCTTTCAAGACAGGGAGCAGTCTAAATAATATCAGGCACATAAACGTACATACATGAATTCATACGTAAGTACGCTTACAGAAAATACATGGTTATAAAACTTAAATAAACATGCATTGTTTAATAAAAGACTTCGAACCTTCTCAAAAGCACAGGTAAAAGATTCTTCTTTATATTTTCTCTTGAGAATGAGTTGAAGGTCAGCTATTAATAGATATTACAAAATAGACTGTTTTAATTCAATCTGCTGTACTAAAAGAGTCTGTTATTTATTTGACACCTAGACTTATTTTGCTCAGTTACCTAAACTGAAGTAACCCAATGGCAGTAGTTACACAAGTTCTGGTTGTGAGAAAACTGACATTGACTCACAAACAAAGTGAAGTTTTAAAAAAAAAAAAAAAAAAAAAACCAAAACAACCACAAACTGTTATTTGGGTAACTTACTGTGTAGAACACTCCCTGTGGTGAGTGGCTCATTTCTGTGTATCTTGTGTCTGCTTTCATGGTTTTCCCCAACAGCTAAATCAAAAAAAAAGAAAAAGGAAAACTACAAAACACAGAAGAAAAGAGCACTGCTCTGTCAGAAAGAGTCATTTGTGCCAGCACACTGTATAATGCAGAGATGTGTGATGTTACTGGCAACAGCATCCAGCTGCATCCAGCCCCATAATTAACCCTCCACACATCAATTTGCCTGAAAGAAGTATCACCATTGCTAAACCTGTTTCCCAGAAGAGAAGCTCATAAAGTAATAGTTTGGCACTCTTTATGTTTATTTTGCATAATTTCTTCTCCTTTCCACCTTCTAGCTCAGTCAGTTAAACATCATAGCCTCAGCATGCTACTGCAGCAGAACAGCTTGACTGACTTTTCAACACTTGTGCCCCACCAAAGTAATTTTAATCCATATATTTGAAAGGGACAAGGAGACAATCAGCTAGATTTCACATTGTGATGTGCAACTCATTACTCAGCAGATGAGGGAGAAATAAGTTTTGAAGATTATTATGGTTTTATGATAACCATGCTTGTGTTTTCTAACATCTTAAATTTTGCATCAGGCTTTTAGTAAGGTCACTGTGATGTTAATAGCATTAGTGCTTTACAGATAACCACACTTTTCCCTATAGCATTATTTGCCTTCTTAAAATTTGTTCATTAGAAACCACCCTTCAGTGACTGAGCCAAACGTGTCATAGAATCATAGAATGGTTTGGGTTGAAAGGGATCTTAAAGATCATGTCAGCTTGCTTGCTTGTTTGATTTTGTTATAGGCCTGTTTATACTTTGTTATTCTTTAATAACTAAAAAAAAAAATTGCTTGTGTATAAAACATTAACTTTCATAGAATCATAGAACAGTTTGGTTGGAAGGGACCATAAAGATCACTTACCTCCATGGCATGGGCAGCGACACCTTCCACTAGACCAGGTTACTCAAAACCCCACCCAACCTGGCCTTGAAAACTTCCAGGGAAGGGGTATTCACAACTTCTCTGGCAAACCTAGTGTCTCACCACCCGCACACTAAGGAGTTTCTTCCTAATATCTAATCTAAATCTACTCTCTTTCAGTTTTAAACCATTACCCCTTGTCCTATCACTACGTTCCCTCATAAATAGTCCCTCCCTGTCTCTCCTATAGGCACCCTTTAGTTACTGGAAGGCTACTATAAGGTCTCCCCGGAGCCTCCCCTTCTCCAGGCTGAACAACCCCAACACTCTCAGCCTGTCTTCATAACATAGGTGCTCCAGCCCTCTGATCATCTGCATGGCCCTACTCTGGACTCGTTTCAATAGGTCCCATCCAACCCTCATGGTTTGAGGTAAAAGAATCTAATGTTCTTCTCCTTGGAGAATGAGGTAAAGAAGCTTCACTAAACAATGTGCAACTGCCTGTGGATGCTGTTCAAAAAGGACCGAGGAAGATTCTGCATCGTGTTAATGGTTAAATTCTACTCCTGCTCCCACAGTCTCCTAAAATGACTGAGTGATAGGGCTGTGCTTTACAGTTTGAGGGAATCTTAGAAAGTAATAAAGTACGTAGGTGTGTGGCAATCACAGAAAAAAAAATATATTTTATTTTTAGATCTGAATAGATAAGGTTTAAAATTCTTGTCCTTACACAGTCTTTCTAGTTTTAGTTTCCTGTTCTTCCACAAATTGTCCATCTGCATTGAACAAATTGCTTAGCGCAAGAGACTCAGAGCATACAGAGCCACCTACCTTGATTTCAATGGAAGTGAGGCTCATATGCGCTTTTGGAATTCAAGCCTCCATCTTCTGATATTACAAAAAGGTATTATAGCGCAGAAGTGCCTGAACCACCTGTCAGCCAATGTCACAAGGAGATGGTATATCCCCAGAGCGATGGATACTGCCAGAAAGAGCTACCAGCTTGTGTCTGAGAGTGGTGCAGCAACTGTGGTGGTGTGGTGCCTGTCAGATAACAAAAACAGCCTCAGAAACACCACCATGCTGAGACAGCTGTATCCCTTTCCACCATTTTGGCTAGTTCCAGGGTCTCTGCACTAGTTTAATCTTACAAGAGCGCTCAAAAGTAGCACAACTTAAATCTTGCGATTTATTAGCAGGAACAGATTCCATGACAAGATCCTGAAGGATTTGCCTTATTAAAAATAATGTTAACTGCTACATTTCTCGTGCAGTTTTCCTCTCCTCATAGATGGAAAGCATAGATAATAACAAAAAAAATCTTGAAGTTCAGGTGTATTCTGATGTTCATGCCAGTATCTGCTTGTAAAACTGTGTTACAGCTGGGAATACTTTGACAATGCTATAAAAGCTGATTTTCTGGCACTGCATTAGCTTGTTCCTGGAAGAACTGTCTTCCATAGTACAGTACTTAATATATCTCAGAATAAAGATTTTCAAAACACCGGTTCCATGGGCACAGTTTAATCACTCAAGCATTCAGCTATTAAAATACCGATATATTTTCAGAACATGTATATAATTCAATAATATACGTTTCTCTGTTAAAAAAAAAAAAAAAAAAGAGTAAAATAATGTGCAAAGTTTTATTTTTATTTTTTCTCCACAAATAACTGCCTACTCACAATAACAATTCTGAGATAACTCAGAAATGTATAGATAATATCACCGCCTAACCACTTTCAGTTGAAAAGTAAAGTATACTTCTCCTCTACTATAAACCTCTGTAGCACAGTCCACATATTAAACAAAAATAAACCAGCAAAAATCACTTCCCTACACATATGATTCTTTCCTCTGGGAGAAGATGAGGGGAAGGATAGACCACATTTGAATTCATCATCACATTTCTTATTGGAAAGACACAAGATGAATGTGACATAAAAACCCAAATACATTACTGCAGTAACTGTAGCTCTATTCTGGTGGGAGACAAATATTTAATTGCAATCAGACACCAAGGAAGAGACAGACCCAGAAAATGATATTTGAATTGACTTTTAAAATTAACCCCAAATTTGGGGCTTACAGGTCAGGCCATGTCTAGCAACTATACACTTAAATTTTTTAGATGTCTTTATGCCCACTTTTCCCATGACTTAGAAGCACCTTCTGTCAATATCCAGGATGGCCAAAATAGACATATGCTGCGTGAGACTTTATCTGTAGCATTTCTGTCTAATGTATGCTCTCTAAAGCAGTTTTCTTTGGTCATATCTGTACCATAGTTCATTTCAGCTGTGAAGGGAAGAGCCAACATGATTTCTGGTTCTAATAAGAACAGTCATAAAACATTCAGCTATAAAATATTAAAGCTAACTTTGCATCCTTAAAATTTGTTTGCCTGTGAGTGGGTGTATAATAGAAAAAAATAGTTATAAATAAAGTTATTTAAACAGCAGCAGGATTCTTTCTTTTAACCAGATCCTCTAGCCCAGTATTCAGCAGCTTACATATTCTTTCAGATAGAAAGGGGAAAGAGTGATAATGGAGATGAGTATGAATCATGTGGCCATGCTTATTTCTGAAGAATCATTTCAGAATCCTGTTGTCTAAGCATAGGAGGGACCAGTGAACGGGTATAATTTAATTTACTCTTACAGCCAGGCTTCTGTCAAGCAGTGCTTGTCCCAAACTCCACCACTTCAAGTTTTGGAGATGCCTGAAGTTATGCATACTGTTGCATTCATGTAAATTCCTGATTACCTGCCCTGATTTTACATCCATTTATGTATTCTGTCCTCATCTCAGATTAATGGGCACCTTTCCCTAAAACAAGTGTTCATCAAAATGTTCCGATAATATAATTTTAAGTCTTGGGAAAATTCATACGTGCTTTTGTTTTGGGCATTGTCATGCACAGGTATTTTCTTTTGAGGCTCCTGTTGTTTCTTAAAATAATGAAGAATGAGTGTTAGTAGCTCTAGTTTTAGTAAAATTTTCATAAGAGCAAACCCTGGTCTACAAAGACAAATTCTGAAAGAAACACAGGACCTCCACGTACTTCGGTGCCTTTGCTNAACAGAAATCAAAAGCTCACCACCTGTCAGCGGCATCAGCATTGCTGAAATGGGTTAACTGGACTACCTTACACAGGTGTCTACTGTACGGAGTTGTCAGCAGCTGGCCAGTTCATTGTTCTGCAATGCCTAATCCCAGCAGGCAGCTGTTTCACTTTCATTCATGTGAAGCTCTGCTCCAATACACCATACAATTTGTACGGACTTTACTGTCACTACTGAAACGTTCTGTTATGCATTGTGGCTCCCTGATGTGTCTAATTGTGTTGCGTTGTCAGTTTTATGAAATCTACTGCAAAAAGCACTTTATTCTTCTGTCTTTTCTGTGATGTTGTGCTTTTCTTTCTTGTATTAAGTGTTTGTTAGTTTTCTATTAGATGTTTTCTACTTTAATTAGGTGTTTGCAAGTCTTCTGGCTTTAAGCTATGCAGGCTATAATCAAGCTGCAATGCTTGATTTTGACATTTTTTTCTGTCAAATATCTAGTATGTGCTTGAGTAGTTTTGGAAGAGTGCATGTAACTAAACTGTAGGAATACAATATGCTAATAACTTCCAAATAGAAAAGACATACTCAAATGGCCATGAATATAAAACACTTTTCCCAGACTTTTTTTTGGAAAATAATTATTCTCAAAGTAAATCTAATGTGTATTACATCAGTAGATACTTAAGAGTCTACTTTACAAGCATTTATTTGATAATGATATCTATGAATATAAATTTCCAAACCTTAGATAGGTATGCGTTTATGCATTTTTTTATCCTTGTCAACATATGTAAAAGGCTTATTTATGTCCGATTATCATAGTTTTAGGCATACTGTTTTCCTACCTTTTAAATGCTTTAGTCCTCTGATCACACTAAGAATTTTTTCTTAGACTTCCCTGGGTAGGTATTCTTTATATACTCTGACATATTTTTTCAGTGTAACACGCAGAGTAAAATGTAAGAGAATTCATACAAAACTCTGACTGTCTCTAGCTTTTTTCTTTAATAACACCTTTCATACCAATGTGGAGAAAATGCCACTTTAAATCAGAAAATACACATGGATCTAAAAATTATGAGATGAGAAGGCACTACATATTAAAATCAACATAGGAACATTGCTACATTTGAAAAAGACCTTTTGTTTTTAAGGCAATGCTTTATAAGAAAAGAGAAGCTCAGATATTTTAAAGATATATGGAAGGAATACTGAGGAGAAAATGGGGAGAAAAAAAAGTCAATGGCATTTAAAATATGAAATGTATTTTACTGCCAGCACAAAGATTAGCTGTGACAGGGACATCTAAATACATCATGAAGAGCTGCATGTAAAGAGCTGTACATAGAGAATCATTAGAAATGCATGAGGACATCTTCTGTTGATCCAGAAAAAACTATGAAGAGTGCTTTAATGTATCTTCTTCTGTAATGTCTCAGGATTGTCAACTCATGAATTTTTTGTAACTCTCACAATATTCTATGGGTTTTTTAAAACCTAAACTACTTTTCTCAGACAATTGTTTATAAAAGAAGTGTCTTATTTTACAAGTTTATCATCTTCAGGTTTGCTAAGAAAAGACTGTAGGTGCATAGATTCTGAGAGTTTAAAATCAAAATAGCAAAGAAAGTCCATCTTCAAATTATTACTATTTAAAACTCATTTTAAAATCATGAATCTTTGGTGTTTGAGTCATATTTTTTGAATGTTCAGAGATGGTAACATTTCATCTATTGGTATATAAACCTACTAATTTACACATCCACACACAGAGTCCTTTGAAGAACATTCTCACAACACACAGTATCTATGGAAATCTGACTCACTTCAAAGAATAAACAACCTTCCCACGTTATACAATGCAATCTAGGTTGCACTGAAACCCTCTTAAAAATTAGGAGCCATGCTATGTTCACAGTATCAGCCTAAAACAGCCAATTTAGTTGCACAGTCAAATACAGAGGAAGAAAGGGATTTACATGTGATCTTTGACATGACTGCTCTTTCAGAATTAAAGTATTTATTTAAAAGGCTTTGAAAGAGCTTATCAGTGGGATACCCCACTTTTTTTAGTTCCTTAAGAGTTTGGTTTCTTCTACCTCTCCCCTCAACTGTCTGCATCTTTATATCCTATAGGTTTGTTTTTAAATGGGTTGCTTTTTTAGAATTCCTTAGAGAAGACAGAGGTGTTTCCTCAGTATTTCCAAGAAGGATAAGAGAAGGCTTTGTGATTCTCCCCAAAAGATCACAGAGGATCTGTTGTACACACATCATCTAGCAGAAAGGGCAAGGATAGGCACACAGAATCTGTAATCAGTTAACATAAGCTATCCATCTCATTCTGAGCAAAGGAGTGGAAGTATGAAACCACTTTTCTGGCTGCCAGGCAGTGAATGCAATGAAGAAGGTAATGTGGGCATTAAGCCTTTCCATATGGAGTTCTCATCTGCATGCAGGAAAACGGGAGAACATGGCCTGGCAACACAGTTGCAAGCCAGGCAGCTTGCAAAAGAGCCATAAGGTATACAAAATCAGGGAGAAACATGCCTTTTGTACATTCATGGCCTTTGTCTCTATTCCCTGACTGAGATCACGTTTGCATAACAGATGTAGCTGAAACAGAGGTCCAAATGCTCTAGGAGCCTATTGGTCAGGGGATTTCCAGAGGGCTTTCAGGCCTGGTCCATTCTATAGGGTTCAACTTCCATACAAAGGACAGAATCACCTAAAAATTATCATTTCCTGCCAAATGCTATCTCAGAGAAAGAGTCTTGTAATCAGCCTTCTCTGTAGTTTCATAAACTATTGACTTTTTTCTGCCAGTGAGCCTGAGCCCTTGCAAGCAGGTCCATGCTCTATGGGAGATCAACTTCAGCTGCAGAATGAGAGATCCACTTCTATTTTGTATAGCAGTGAATCAGATTTGAAGGGACAGGAAACATTGCATATGACAATCAGATCTAGTTGTTGGAGTATGTGAAATTTATTTAAACATCAGCTCCCCCAACCTTTGGGAAAGGTGTGGACAAAAGTACTGAGATGGACACACGGAGAAGAATGGCTGTTGTAGTGAAATAGCTCAACATGAACTCTTTGGGAAGAGCCTGGCGTATGCACCAGAAACAGAGGAGAGCAAATATATTTTAGGGTTTTCCTATGATGAGGTTTGCAGAGTGTTCACCCATTACAAGGGCAACTTCTACATGGGGTTAAAATCAACAACATAAAGACAGTCCAAAATGTTCACGGTTAGCTGAAAAGACACCATTAAAATATCTTTTAATGGGAGAGGATCTGGCTGTCTTTGAACTTTGACTAGACCATTGCAACCCTCAACTACAGTAGCACTAGTATGTTGTTTACTGAATATTCATAGAATCATAGA
>VXBH01008886.1:172334-183204 GCA_013400035.1 Rynchops niger | reverse complement strand
GGCCTCACCGCGGGGCGGGGGGGGGTCGGCAGCAGGCCCGGCTCCGCGGGGGTTGCGGTGGTGCGGGGAAGCTCCGCCAGCGGCCGGCAGCTCGGGAGACGTTCCTCCCCGTACGGGCGGTGAGGGCTGTCAGAGCCCTGGGAGCGGCTTGGTTTGGGGCAGAATTACGGTCCTTTTGGGCAAGCGACGTGGGAAAAACAAGCGGTGGGAGGCTGTGGTTGCCGCGCTCGGCGCCTACGGGTGGGCTGAGGCGATTTATTTGTCTTCCTGGTCGACTTTATGAGGGGTTTTTACCTTGTTTTGGGCCAGGAGCCTTGATTTCAGGCTGCATTTGAAATAAACTTGGGGGGGGGGGGCGGACACTAGCGAGGTCTGTCCGCTGTTTATCCTGGATTTAATTCTAAAATTAACTGTAAAGTTCCTTTCCCTGGTTTTAACTAGGTGGAGGCAGGCTTGCCGTTTACATTGGTGTGTTGGGGGCCGGCGTAATATGCTGCGAGTAAATAGAATTTATGTGAAAAATTACCATCATCCAGTTATAATCAACCAGGGGAAATATGTTTATTTTCAGGCTCTGGAGATACAGCCAGAATTTTTCGTTCACATGGCAGCAGCAAACTCTACTCCACCTGGCTCTTTGGATCTAAACCAGCCTGGATTTGCAAAGGAGATCCTGGGAACTAAGCTGGAGGTCAAATACCTCTGTTCCGATTGCAAGAATATATTGAGGAGGCCGTTTCAAGCTCAGTGTGGACATCGCTACTGTTCCTATTGTCTGAAGAAAATTATAAGGTAACTTTTGTGCCTTCAGGCTGAAGACAAAAAGCTTGAAAAGGCATTTTCAAGCACAACAAAAGGAGAGAAAGGTCTCATTTGCAGGGCCTTCTTGGTGAGGGAGCTGTGTTTAATCCTTGAGGTTCAGCATCAGACCTTCCTTAAGGGAATGTGTAATCTCTGATTTGGTTTTATTGTTCCGCGAGTTGCGTCAAAGTTCCCTTTTCCAGAATCTCCCAGATTGTTTTTGCTGTTCAGGTGGCAATCCAGGTCGGTCACCCATTTCTTTCAGTCTTCAGCATAGCTCTTGAAGGAACTGCCTCCTAGAAGTCATGATGTGGTGGTTGTGACAAAATGTGAGAAATTAAGCACACACTGGCTTGCAGAAAAGGTTCCTCGTGTCCTGTCTCACTCTTGCCTTTAAGTGAGGGAAGTTGAATAGAGCGGTTAATTGGGAGAAGAAAAAAAATTAGAATCAGAAATGGCTGTCAAAAATACACCTGAGCAAAGGCTCAATCCGTTGTTTTAAAAATGACAAAGTGCTATCGTTTTAACACGGTACCAGAAATCCTTTCGTCATTAGGTCATAAATCAGTCTTTTTTTTCTTGTGTTTGATGATTATTTTTCTGTTTGCTAGCGCTGGACCTCAAAAGTGTGCCAGCTGTATTCAGGAAGGAATATATGAAGAAGGAATTTCTATTTTGGAAACAAGCTCGGTAAGTAAAAGTGCATTTTAAAAAATAAAGCAGCTGACCCATGTCATTAATACCATGTCCAGTTCTTGTTTAAAACTCAAGTTCTGAGAATCCCTTATCGCTAGGAAATGTTTTCTTCAGTAGTAAGAGTTGTGATTAATGTGATGGACTCCCCAGCTTCTAAAATCCAGGTCATGTTAATGTAGTGGTAGCCTACTTAAATGCTGTAATAACGATTTGTTTGCCATTAACACATCTCTGAGGATGTGATGTGGCAACTGGCCTGGGAGGAGCCTTAATAAAGTCATAATAAAGAACTAAGAGACTGGACTAAAACTGCAGCCCCTCAGTGATTTTTGTGGTTTGCTTGTTTGTTCCATTTTAGGCTTTCCCAGACAACGCAGCTCGCCGGGAGGTGGAAAGTCTGCCTGCTGTCTGTATTAACAGTGGCTGCACTTGGAAGGGGACTATTAAAGAATACGAGGTAAAGACGAAAGCAAGGCTTTCGATGTCTGCGTCCTTTTTCTTTCCTCGGTGTTTGGGGCAGGCTCAGGTGGTTTCCCTTGTCCGCTGGCAGTGGTGGTGGGAGCTTTCACCTCCCTGGACTTCACTGGGAGCAGGAGAGGTTTCTTGGCTGAGCCAGGTTTGCCCTGCTGAGGGCACAGGCTGAACTGAAGCAATTTCAGATTCGCTTGTGACCGCGGGCACCGAGCACGTCCCTCCCATGGTGGTAGCCACCCGCACTCTCTCCAACTCCTTTCTGCTATAAAAGACAAGTGAACTGTCAAGAAACTGTGCTGTGCCATGAACGTGTTGTGAAGTTCTCTGCGATATGTGAACCTAAAACCTACTTCAGACCCATAAGCTTGGGGAAAGCAGCCTGGCCACAATCCTATTTCCAGCCAGCTGCCCCCATGGTTACCAGGGCAGGGGGGCCGGGCGTTGGTCACGGGCTGGCCACCCGTCTCTCCGAGCTGTTCTGGGCCACGAGCTGCTGGTCAGGATGGTTTTTCCAACCCTGCTCTTCCCGAGAAGCCTATCAACTTTTTAATCTAGGCCTTCTTTTCGCGGCCCTGGGCATTTGGCCTTTAGCATGTGTACACCTAACATGCCTCCTGAGAAGTGTCGTCTTGCTGAGGATGGCAGTGGGCCACATCCTTCCCTGGGCTTTCCAACCAGTCAGCTCTGCTGTGGCAATTTGCATCGTTAAAACGCACTGGCAGTTAGTAGTGAATGTTTATTGACCTGTGAAGCTTTGGTGCTCCTGAAAGACGGCTTTGTCATACCTCTTGGAATGGAAGAATCACCACGTGGAGGGGCCTGAGATAAGAGGAATAAATTTTATTTCCCTCTAACACTCGCCAAAGGTAAGGATTGTAGCCCTGTCATTCATGGAGCTGTGGTGGCGACTGAGATGTGTATCAGGAAAGTGTTTAACCTCGCTCTGTCTTAGATTCTCTTGGCAATGCCACTGCAAGGTGGCAGGAAGAAACAGCAGCTGTGGATCACACCTGAGTGTTCTGCCTAGCTCGTGGAGCCTGTTACAGAGAGATGCTTCTGCGCCTCTGCTCCTTGTCCTGCTGTCTAGAACCTTCTGTGTCTTTATCCTGAAAGTTCAGCTCAAAAGACGAGGGGATGTAGGGTGCTAAATGGTTCTGCTGCGGTGAAACGCTCATTCATAGATGAAGTGGCTCATGGTGTGGATGTATGACTGAGTAAATGTCAAGTTAAAGGCTTCACCCTGATGCAGCAGAGTTCGGGAGTTGTATTTCAGGGTACAGTGTGTTTTATGGAGGTTCCAGGTTCAGGCTGAGCTGTTGGTGCCTGCAGATTGTCTGACCCATGCTTTAATTTCTGCTGATGACTGGTGACTAGAGGTCTGATGCCTACCGCAGGGTTCAAAATGGGGATTGTAGTAAGCGAGCTCATGTCTGTTAGATTAAATAAAATTATATTTGTCAGCAGCTTCCAATGCTGTTGATCGTGCTGTGACTGATGAGCTCTTCTGAACTTTTCCTCCTGTGTTTAAAAAAAAAAAAAAAAAAATTTGAAGAGTTCCTGCAGGACTCAGCAAAAATCATCAGCTGCCAGAGGTCCTGCCTGCATGGTCTTACAAGTGTTTGAACACGGGCTTGAGTCCAGCCAGGACTTGAACTAGAAGTTCAAAAGGGCACTGAGCTGTCCTGGGCTAAGTCTGCCTTGCGTGCGCGTGTGATGCTCTGGGATCTTACACACAACTGCGCAAGAGTATCTGAACTGATAAGGTTGTGCCTCACTTTTTTACTCTCCACCTAATCCTCCAAAGGTCCCGTTTAGGTGTTTTGCTAAAACAGAGTATGTTTCGTAGAGGTGCGGCTCCGGAGTGCTTGGGTCTGCAGCGCCGGTCGTGGCTGTCGGGTTGGTGGTTCTGCGCGATGAACGGGAGCGGGGATTTTGAGCAGCGCGAGTTGGTTCGTCCTGGGGTTGAGCTTATCTCTCTGCCTGCCGCGGGTGCATTCAGTCCAGCGGGGGTAAGGGGATTTTGTGCCCTCTTGGGAAAAGCTGATGCTTTCCTGGGAACTGGTGGGAGGAGGCAGGGTCTGGCTTGTGTTATCTCTCCTCCCAGCTGCCTGCCAAAGAGCTGGGGCATTTAATCAGGCCTGGCTGTCCTCATGCGGTCGGAGCTTAGGAGATGGTATGTGTGGCTGAGGAGGAGGGCTGGTGAAAGGAGGCGTGAAAGGACCGTGTTAGCCCAGAGTGTCTCTTGGTACCGTGGGCTAACGCTGAGCCCTGCCTTACGGGTGGGCTTGTTGGCTTAGTGCCACAAGGTAGAGGTTGCCTCCTGCGGTACGGTTGCATCTGTAGCCAGCAATGTCTGTAACGTCCCGCAGCAGCTCAGTGCTCCCACTATGGAAAGTCCCTTGCTGTGCTATTTCCGACAGGACATGGAAAGTCCCTAAGAGCGAATTCATTGTTTGCTAATTTAAAAATCCTGTGTTCGTACTGAGAGAGACTTACTCAGCTGCTATCCACTTACATATCAAGAGATACTGTCACTCCTGGTTTGCTAATCTTATCAGGGCATGTACAATGAAAAAAATGTTCTGCATCTGAAAAGCTCTATTCTTCAAAAAAAATTAATAAAACTGATTTCAGTTTTGCTTTCTGTTCAGGCAGACCAAAGTTCAGGTCTCAAAGGGACATCCAAAACTGAAAGAGCGCAATCTGCTTGGACATGACTTGCACTTCTGCTTAAAGCTGTGTGAAGCGTATGAAATGTTTAAGTGCTTAGAACATGTTTGGGTTTATAAAGGCATTTTTTTGACTTCGTAAATATTGTAAATATTTAGTGGCGTTCAGGTAATGCGGTTTGTGGTGGGGCTGCAGGGTTTTTCCTTTCAATCAGTAACCTCTTTTCCTGATGAGTCTGCCTGAATGTACGTACAGAAAAGCAGGCTGTGGGCAGGAGCCTTTAGATTCAGGTGGAAAGTCTGAGGAGGGTCACAGAAACTAAAACTAGCCTGTTGGAGCAAAAGCAAGGACCAAGAGAACGTGCTCTGTGATAGCCAGGTAGAGGGAGTTTGTGGTTTCTCAGCCCCGGAGCCTTTCTTTTCTTGCCTTGCAGTACCTCCAGTTGCTTGCGTCTCTCTTCTGTTTTATCAACATATCTTCAGTTCTCATATACTTCTTACTTATGCTTTTCGTACTGCCAGCTCCTTTCTTTGCCCCCCACCAGGACTGAGATGGGAGGAGGGGGCTGCAGAGGGGTGTTCACGTGGGCGGCCTTGGCATTTCCATTTCTTACCCAAATCAGGGTTTTAACTATGCCCCGGTCATCTCAGCAGGTAGAGAATTGTTTGAGACATAAGGAAATGGCATTGCCTAAGTTTTGGAAGGAGAACTAAGTTTTAAGCTTAATCCTGACAGCAGTATTTAAACTCAGTTGGGAGGGATGGTTTCTAGGAAAACAGATGAGCTCAGCCGATGAGGGTGGGTGACTGTCCTCTGTGGTGATAACCTATCCTAACTGCAAGGGATGCGATTTCCTTGTAGTCAGTTGTCACCATGGGTTTGAAGAGTTCACTCCGATTGAAGCCTGGAAGGCTGTGGAAGATGCAAAACTCAGAACTTAAATGATGTTACTCCAAAGCCCGTGGTGTCGGAGAGTATGTCTGCATCTCCTGAGTTACAGGGCTTCCTGGGGCCCGGAGCACAAGGTGACTGGGCAGTCCCTTCTTGCCCAGCATTCCTGCTGGGAGGTGCTGGAGAAGCCCTGCTACACCTCGTGTAGAAAAAAACTGCCTCTCTTCAGAAATGCTACCGGGGGCCCTGAGCCAGGGGGTCCTCCTGCTTCATGGTGCTTCACTGTTTCATGCCTCCCCTTTCCATCCGTGTCCAGGGAATACCCCAGTAGTTTTCGGTGGTGGTTTTCGGCTTCAGGCTTTTGCACATTGCTTAGAACACAAGCTCCTCTTGCCTCTGAAGTGTGCTTCTGAGTGGTTTCCAGCAGTGTGTCTGCATGGCATATGGCATTTTAAGCGCTGTGACAAGCACATTTGATGATGCTGTAGCAGGGCGACCAGCCTTCCTTTTAAAATCAGGTACAGCATTTATTGTCTTTTTCTGAAGGTTTTGGTTCCAAGTTACGGCGTGGTGTTGAAGCGCAGTTTGCAGCCAGCCTGATCAGCAGTTTGCCCCAGGACTAGATCCCTTTCTTGTGGGAGGATCCCTGACTTGCACATGCAGGTGACCAAAAAGGACCTGCTGCTTTTTGGGAAGAGGGATCTGACACACCTTTACTTTCCAGAGTCCCCACACCAAACCCAGCCTCCCTTACAGTCCCTGCAGTAGAGTCTCTGTGTCTCGCTGCCCAGACACGAGGCGGTTTCCCGTCCAAGCCCGTGGTGGGAGGTAAGCCACGGGGAGTGCCGGAGAGCACGCGTGGGAGGGGGTTGGAAAGCCCCGGCTGTAGAGGGTCTGCTCTGAGCTTCTAAAAACAGCTCAGCCTTCTTGTGGTGACCCACCTCATTAACAGTTTTGGCATCTGCCCCTTTGAAAATGGAAAGCTGTAAGTCGTGAGCTTTGAAGCTGAGGTGAGTGCTGCCTGTCTCTTCTAAGCCATGGTGAAACCCCTCAGCATGAGTGCGGCTTTGGGGGTTGTGGGGCAGCACTTCACACCCAGGGAGATGTTCCTTGAGCTCTGTGTATCCAGCAGGAGCCAAAGCCATGAT
Source organism: Rynchops niger (assembly GCA_013400035.1). Lineage (NCBI taxonomy): Eukaryota > Metazoa > Chordata > Aves > Charadriiformes > Laridae > Rynchops > Rynchops niger. Next base: position 176,524 of record VXBH01008886.1, on the reverse strand, counting down.
CATGCGCCCTCTGGTAACAGGTAAAGAGGCACTTCCAACTCTCTGACAACCTAGAGAGATCAGGTTTGAAATCAAGCTGCTTGCCACACGCTGGACTTCTCCAGCCTGTGGAAGACACTGGTCCCAGTTCTGATTTTTGTTTCATCTCCCCTTTTCTGGGTGCCAGTGGTGTTCTCAGCCTTGTGCTGTCACAGCCCTTCTCTTCACAGCCCACACCTCCGCGCTGCCTGCAGGGCAAAGGAGTCGGCATTGCCCCTGCCCACCACCTGCAGCCCGCAGAGCCTGACCGCTATCGACGTCGCCCTTTCCGATATGAAGGTCAGGCAGACCACTGAGAGGCTGCCCTTTTGCTCTGAACGATTAAGGTGAAGCTTTGCGTGCTGGCGAAACTACTGCTGGAAGGGAGGGAGATCTCTTTAGGATGGAGAGACCTGGTTAGCACAGACAGTGCTTTCAGTGTGCTTGGAGCACAGCCGTCAGCACCACAGCATCTCCTGCAGTTAACGACAGCGGTCGGCCGTCAGAAATAACTGCTGGAGGTGAATCCAGATCAGTGCCAGCGCCTGGCATCCTTAGTGTGATGGTATGACTGGTATTTGCTCCCCGGTGACGGGTTGTTCTCAAGCAGTGCCCTCATTAGGTATGAACAGCACGTCTTGGGTGTTTTTCACACGACTGTGACTGTAGCTGTTAATTGTAGCCTAGAAGGCCTATGGAGTTATCTTTGATCTGATGTTCCTGATTGCTTTGAACCTTCCTTACACATCAACCAGCTGTAGTCCCAACACCATAACTTTTAATTTTCTTGGCAAGCGGATTTAGTCTTTTGGTTTTGCAATGCAAGTAGCCACATCTGAGGTGAGGGACAGTGGTGCAGGGGTTCAGCTAGCCGTGGGGCCATGTCAGGTGCAGACTCAGGCTTATCTAAAATGCTCTGTGGCTCCATTTCAGGGTAGAGTCTCCCTAGGAAAATCGTTCCTCTGGGATGATGGAGGGATTTGGAAAAAGCAGTATGGAGCATCCCACTGCCTCGTGCTCCTGTAGTTCAAAGCATCCAGGGAAAGGCAGAGCCTCCTAGGGAACGGTAGCAAACCTGCTGCTGCTTTCCAGTGTTTCTTGTACCTTCGGCTTTCTTCAAAACCAGCTCTTGCTTTCACATCTGTCTGCAATGCAAGAAACGCTGCCTCTACCAATAAACCCCAGTGTCCCTCTACCAATAAACCCCAAATCAAACGTCTGTCTAATCAGCCCTAAAAGCTGATGAACGGAGCCGTAGAAAGCTGAAAGCGGAGGTTGTTCTGCGGTTTCTGAAGAGAGCCGTGAGCGAGGCCCCTGGGAACCCCTGACATCTCTTCTGCCAGTTTTTGGCCTTAACTCCTGTGGACGCCGTGGTGTTGGACAGCAGAGTAAAGGCTGGTTTCCCATGCCATCGCTGCCATATGCGTGCCCCACAGCAGTTACTGATGGCAACTTAATCTCTGGTTTTGACGCTTTCTTTGAGGTTTAATTATTTGTGATAATGCCAAGTAAACTTGCTTGGATCCCTGTCACCAGCATGTCCCAGCAAAGGGAGCAGTTTATGTCTGGCACTGGGTGATCGTGTCTCGGAAATCTCACGTTCCCAGTTGGCACTGTGAATTACGGACTGGGTTCCTGCTTTCCAGCCCCGTGTTGCTGGGCTCCATGGGACAGCACAAGGACCGTGTGTGTGGTAGCCGGGCCCAGCTGTGTGGGGAAAGCTTGGAGCAGGTCTGGCTTAACACCAGCCTTAGGACTGCCCTGACGAGGAGGAGACACAGCAGGGAGGGGCGTGTGGCCTTCAGAGGAGCACGACACCCCAAAGTACCTGCGTTGTGTGCCACATTCCTGTCTCGGGGGCTCCGGAGCCCCTGGGGACCCGGCAGGGGTGCACAAAGCAACTCACGCTCCTTGGTGCAAGGGATTCAGTTTCCCTTGAAAGCTAGGCAGGCTTCTCTTGCACTGAAGACCCATTTTCAGTGTTTTTTCTACGATTCCGTGGGCCTACCCTTTTTCTTGTAGCCAGGCTCAGGTGCCAAAGGAGCCGCGTGCTGGACACGGCAGTGCCAGGGGCTGGGGACTGCCAAGGCCCTGACAGCGCTCCGGCGTGCTCTGTGCCGCTTCAGCTGGCTGTCCTCTGCTGTCCTCTTTGTTGTTCTTTTTGTTGCTCCCTTCCTGCTGCCAAGCCTTTCAGCCTCGTCTGTGCTTAACGGTTGCTGTTGCCGTGCTCAGAGGGCACTAACAGACTGACTTTCAAAGGTCGACCTGCCGGAGGGCGTCTGCGGAAGAGCTGCGGTGTGCACCATGCCTCTCGTGCTGCGCCTCATCCCTCTGCCCGCCCTGCCCTTGGCGATGCCCTTCCTGCGGGGCCCTGGCAGAGCCCGGGCAGCAGCTGTTCCAAAGGTTGCTTTTCTCAGCCCGCCTTGCCCCTGAGTGTAGGAGGAGTGTTGTGTCACGCTTACGGATTTCCCAACGCAGCTGCAAGACCTCCATAAAAACGGACGTGTGCTGATACGGCGGGGTATAAGCAGGGCAGCTGGGGAGCGGGTGCACCTCCTGCTCTGCCACCGCGGTGCGGGGATAACAATTTTCAGCGGTAGCCTCTTCCATAGTTCAAGGCAAATTTAGCAAAACCCTGAGAGGTGAAACAGCGATCAGATTAAACTGCAGTTTTCCCTTTTGTCTTACTTATACAGGCGCAGCAGAGCAGCTCATCCCGGCATTCCTTAAGAAACGATCGTTGTGCCTTCCAGGGATCAGCTGCTGTTATTAAATCCCACTTTTTCCCTCTGTGTGCCTGCACTTTTCTGCATGGCCACGTTGAACTGTGCTGCCCTTGCTGTCGCAGAGCTGCCGTGAAAGAACAGCCCCTTCCCGCTGACCGAGTGCTAGCGGCGTAAGGGGTGATCCCCGAGAGAAACCTCAACTGCAGATACTCCAAATCACTTTTCCGCTTCCCTGATGCTGAGGTACGGCGTGGGCACAGGCAGCTCTGTTAGCCAGCAGGCCTACGGGCAAGGGGAGGAGGGCTCAGCCCGTCGGTGCTGCTCCCGAGGGGAGCACGAGGAGGGGCTGAGGGCTGAGTGGCCGCAGGGGTACCCTCGAGTGCTCGTAGGCTGCCCTGGTCCTTCCGAAGGCGGCGGTGGGGTCTGGTTTTCCAGTCTCCCAGGTGGGCTCCCGGAGAATCGCCTGTTCTGACGGCGGCATGTGATGTACAGGCTGCTGCCGCGTTGTCTTGCTGTTTATCTTTAGGGAGCGAAATTGATGTGTGGATCAATTGGCAGGTTTGGTTTTAACTGAGTGGGAAGAGCGAGGTGTTGCTGTGCAGGCTGTTAACTCTGCCCAGTTTGATTTTTTTTTTTTTTTTTTTTTTTTTTTTTTTTTTTTTTTTTCCCTGCTGTTGGGTGCTGCAGGCCGGTCCGTGCCACAGTTTACAGTTGCTGGGTGAGAAGTCGGTTCTGAGGTAACGGGAGGGTGGCCCTGAAGGTCTGAGCCAGGCCGTTGCATTCCAGCTCCACTTTAATTCTTCTCTTGCCATGCCCCCTCCCCGACCCCCGTCTGACTTGATTTCCAGCACAGGTTCACTCTGGGAGGGTGACCCTGCTCTCGCCCAGCCCTCCTCACAGGGACGGCTGTCCAAAGCTGCCTAATGCAGCGAGCGCTTCAGCATCAGAGATGCTCATCCCTGCTGCAGAAGCTCATGGATGTGGGTTTGGGAAGGGTGTAAACAGGAGGATTGCCCCATTCCTGGGCGAGTGTGGCAGATCGGGCTGGAATGCCAACCCCTGCTCTCCGGCTCCTGGGTGGGGTGGATTTCTTCCAGCGGCAACACCATCCCTCTCTGTTTGGACACCCCTGTAGGTGGGGGAAGGAACAGGGGATTCCAGCAGAGCCTGAAACTGTTTATACAAAACTGCTCGTCTGGAGGTTTGGAGCTGTGCTGGTTAAAGCCGATGCTTCTGGGCATCTCAATTTACATANCGTGAGTTTTTTAAACACTCCCTTTTTAAATAGTTGTCTCTACAGTGACGTTTCCTTCCTTCAGCCAGACCGTCTGTTCTTATGCCAGCGCTTTGTGGGTCGTGGGGAAGATGCTATCGGGTGTTTCTAGAACATGAGAGCAGTAGGTGGGCAGAGGAAAGGGTTCAGCCCCTCCGTGTGGGATGAAGGAG
>VXBH01008886.1:150980-172235 GCA_013400035.1 Rynchops niger | reverse complement strand
GGAATGCCAACCCCTGCTCTCCGGCTCCTGGGTGGGGTGGATTTCTTCCAGCGGCAACACCATCCCTCTCTGTTTGGACACCCCTGTAGGTGGGGGAAGGAACAGGGGATTCCAGCAGAGCCTGAAACTGTTTATACAAAACTGCTCGTCTGGAGGTTTGGAGCTGTGCTGGTTAAAGCCGATGCTTCTGGGCATCTCAATTTACATACAGCCCAGTTGCACTTTCAGCGTCGCTGTGCGGGGCTGGTTTCCCTCCTCGCCTGCAGGCTGGGCATGCTTCGCAGGGCTGCCCGCGCCTGGGGCGGTACATCGCGGTGCGGTACATCGCGGTGCGGCGTGGAGTCGGGATGGAAGATGAGTGTGGGGAGGTGGGGGAGNCCGCCACCTCTGCAGCAGCAGCGCCCGGCCCGGGCTGGCCCGTCACCTTTGCAGGGACAGCGCGGGGCGGCTTTGAGTCTGATTACTCATTTAAAGTATAAAAAGGAGAGAGTAACTAAGAAGCCAGAGCTGAGCCACTAATGGGTTTCACTTTCCAGTTTCTGATGTGGTGACAGTATTTGTTTGTGCATGTTCCCCCCCCCATTCCGAGAGTAACTTGTTTTAATAAAGAATAAATGCTTCTGCTTTTTTTTTTTGCCTGTTACTACCATGGCAGGATACTTCAGTGCTCTTATCTTTTAATCTGAAATTTGAACGGCATATTCAGGGATTTAAGACGCCTTGTTCCAACCGGTTGATGTGTAGAAGAGAAGGTTTAAGGAGTGTGGAGATGACACAGAACGCGGAGGCACGCTCTCGCATCCGGGGTTTAGCTAGTATCCCTGGCCCTAGTGTCTGCTGAGGACAGAGATGTCGCGTTGCCCTGATCGTTCGTTCAGCTCCTCTGGCTGCCGCGCGTGCCGCAGGGGCGGGTGCTTGTGTGCAGGGGCTATTAAGTGAAACAGTTTTAAAATATTTCTGCTTCTGTCTGAAAAATGGTTTTCTGATTTGAATGTGAAGATGCTATCAGACAGCTCAGCCCAGCGTGTGATGAGTAGGCTAGGGGTTCATACTTGAGCTGGCTGCTAACCATTACAGTGGAAAAATTATACAAATTGTCTTGCTGAGATAGTGGCTTTCTTCACTCAACCTGCCCGAACGTGTGTTTTCCTGGCAGAGCCATAAATGGAGTTTCCTGTTTGATTATCTTCTCCATCAAAGCAGTCATTTTTAATTTTTTTTTTTTTTTTTTTTTTTTAATTTTTNTTTTTTTTTTTTTAAATTATTATAGCAGCTTTTAAATTGAGGCTGAGGCTACATAGGCACCCACAATTCTCTAGGCCTGGAGATCGCACAAATGAGTCAGCGTGCAAAATTGTCAGCGTGACCAGGATTTGAGTATAGGTTGGTAGAATACAGCGCTCTTCTGTAATAAAGTATAAAACTACCCCCGTTGAATTGTACTCATCATATAACCTTACTGGAGCTTTCATTTAGAGCACCAACTATTCTCCTGTCAATCCCTTTACAGGCTCATGACGAAGTCTGCCCTGAATTTCCGCTGACTTGCGAAGGCTGTGGGAAGAAGATTCCCAGGGAGAAGGTGACTGTCGGTGAACCGCGTGCCGCGGTGGCGGTTGGGGTCTTGGTGGGCTGACACCAGCATTCTCGGAGCGGGGAAGAAAACCAAAGACCGTTAGAGAGTGGAGTGGGGAAAACAATTAAGTGGCAGCCGTTAGTACAGATGTGACCTTTCCATACGGCTCAGAACGCTGGTAGGGTGTGAGCGAACGTGACTCATTGACACTTGTAGCTTTGTGTTCGTGCCGCTGCCGCCACCTCCCTTCGAGCGGCGTTGGCCGCATTTGGGGGAAGAGCACGCCGGCGGGTTTGAAGGGTGCTTATGTCCTGTGTAAACAACCATATCAACCACTGCTGCAATTATGGAAAGGGAGCCCCTCTCCAGCTAAATTAATTTATTTCTAATTCATCATGTAATGGAATCTATAGGGCCTCCATGCTGCCGGCTCCTGGGGCAAGGCTCAAAAGTCGGAATGTCGAAGTTTTGGGAAACATCTCTGAAAAGCACGTTCGTCTGAAACCATCCCGCCTGCTACGGGCAAATATTATATATATATATATACATATTATATATATAACGAAGGGCTTCATGCTGGGACCTTAGGACACAGATCCGCCGGTCTGCAGGCTGGAGCTAGAGCCCAGCAGAGACTAGGCTGGTAGGATTCCCGTAGGTGATCTGTGCTTTGTTCGAATATTAACTCCCGCTTTTATCTCTCTCCAAACTTTTGTTGATTAGCTGCAGCCATTGTAACTCAGAGTAACCTGACTCATTAAGCCAGCCAGATGGGTCTAGAAGCTTTTTTTCTTAAAAAGTGGTTTAAAAACAGTTTTAATTGACATCTGTTGTAGCAGATGTAGGTGTTAAATGTGGAATGTGGTGGTTGTTCAGAACAGACCACGGACGTCTGCTGATGAGAGGTATATCAAAAACAAGAGGGTAATGTGCCGGTGCTTGTTAGCGTTAATCATGCACTGTGTGGGAACCCAAACGAGTCAGCTTGTCAGTTGGGGTGTTCGTGGCACTTCCCTGTAGGAACATCCATCGTTGGCCTTGGTTCTTTGTGGCAGCTGCCACGAGAGGTGGCCGAGGTGCGGTGTCCTTCGGCACCCCAGCGAGGGGATGCTGGGCCCAGCAGAGCATCTTCCCTTGCGCAGGCAGACCTGCAAGAATCGCTATAAATACTTAGGCGGGACCACTGGGAAGATTTTTCTTCTCAGATTTATAATGCTTAGCGGGAAGTAAAAATACCCAGCTGTGGCACATCCTGAGCGAGGTTACATGTTGTTCCTCATGCCTCCCCTTCCTCTGCCCTCCGTGAAGCTTCTTCCTCAGCATCCATAACGTGTACCTGGGCGGTTTGCTGCTTCTTTCTTGCATATGCAGCTGAGAAGAGAGACCTCTTAGCCGACAAAGAGAAATAATACTTCCTTCCAGGTGTCAGCACTAGATTTATATTACCGTGACAGGCACACCTGTGGTAGGCAGTGCCCAGGTTTAACCACACGCTTTGGCAGCCAGTGCGTAGCGACGGCTTGGGTATTCTTGAGATCATCTTCTGTTTCCTAGATGTCAGCGAGATGGAAAGGGAGCTACCGGGAACACCTAAGATCTAACGCTGCCTGCCTTCCTTTCTAGTTTCGGGACCATGTGAAGACTTGCGGCAGATCTAAAGTGCCTTGCAGATTTGAGGTTGTCGGATGTGCTGAGGTGGTAAGGGCTTGTCTGTTGATGTTTATCTTGGGACTTGTTTTCGGTTCCAGTGTTGGAGTTAACCTGCAAACTGCTGTCGCCCAAGCTGTTACACGTGTTTGGGTTCAGATGTCTGAACAAAGTGCTGTTTCACACCCTTTGCAAATGGAGCTTAACATCATCCGCTCTCCAGAGTTTGGGTATCCAGAGAATGAACTCAATGTGGAAGGAAACCTCCTCCTCCTTGAGGAACACCCGGAGTGCTTTGAGACTCTGGTGATTACGCTGCCGTAAGCACAGCTCCTGCTAGAGCTTGGGCCAGGCCGTATTTCTCCATGTGGCTTAGTTTTCCCAGCTCCTACTGGTGATGTTCATATAAATCCCTCCTCAGGGGGACTATGGGAGCCTTTGTCCCTTGGTGCTGTTAAGTGCACCTGACAGAGCCCTTTTGGGAAGCAATGGAAGAAGACAGAGCAGAACAGCGTGTACAGCTGGGGAAACGTGAAGCATCTGCCATTGTATGTGATTTGCTGCATTTCTAAAATACCATCACCCCACCCACCCCCAAAAGAGTTGGTTTTTTTTTTTTTTAACTATTTTCCTTTGGTTTCTCTCCTTTATAATTCAAAGCTAACTTTGTGACTTCGAGAGGAGGAATTTGTTCTGTGGATGGTGACAGCGTAGATTGAGCTTGCTGAAAGGGGGATATATTTCTCTTCATATAGGTGGAAAATGAAAAGCTACCAGAACACGAAAGCAAGTGTTTGGCGGAGCATCTCTACATGCTACTGAGTTTTGTGCTCAGCCTCAAGGCTGGGTCTGGAGACCTGAAGCCCCTTCCTACCCTTTCCTCGTCGCAAAACAACTCCCCACTACTGGCAGCAAACTCCCTGTGCTCGGAGTCGGAGCTCTCCAGGTCCCTGGAGCTCTTGGGAAGGTGTGAGGCCCTTGAGAGGAAAACGGTGACCTTTGAGAACATTGTCTGCGTGCTCAATCGGGAGGTGGAAAGAGTGTCTCTAACAGCCGAAGCCTACAGTCGGCAACATCGACTAGACCAGGAGAAAATCGAAACACTGAGTAACAAGGTGTGTAACCACTGGCTTGGGCTTTCCAGCGCTCTGAGCAGAGCCTTTTTTTGGTTTCCTTTCCATGTTACTGGCTAGCAAAGCTTCACTGCCTGGCCCAGAAACTTCGCAGATCTTAAATATCGTTTCTGCCTGTGCCCACCCCTCAAAAGTCCCCTGGAAAAGATGGGAATTAAATTAACACGCCTAAAGCGTTGAGATCTCTATTAGTAATCAAGTTACGCAGACACCGAGACGTTGTTCCTAGGTGAAGTTTTCCAATGAGAGACAGAGCACCCGGCCTTTCCCCGGATCTCTCTGAATCCGTGGGGCTGCTCACCTTCCAGACCTTCCAAAGGAGTGTCGCCACTGATGCTGCGCTACAGCGCTGTGCCAAGCACGGTCTGGAGGCGCGAAGCAGCTGCCCCCACCAGCATGCTCCAGCGTGGTCCCTGCTGAGCGCTGCAGCTGGGGGTACCTGTGCTCCCCCTGCAAGGGGCCTGCCCAAACTGCCGTGACCCTACCTTAGCTAGCAGCGATTCACCCTCTGGAGACCTGTTGCCTGGGTGTAGGCTCTTCTCTTTCTCGATCTAGTTTTGTCACAATGCTGGGTTGTTTTTTGTCCCCGCCACCCTCACTTCTCGTGCTGCTAACGTCACAGAGCTGCTCGTTGGGAGGATTTGTCTATTCGCTGTGGGAGAGTTTCCAGCTCAAGCACTGAGTCGTGTCAATGCATAATGGCAGGGTTCAAAAGGACCCTTCAGTGACTTGGCTTACAATGATAAATTTCTCTCTCCCGTGATTCCTATCAGTTCCGGAGAAGGTCTTGCACTAAAGAGTCATCCCGAAGGGGATGCTGGTGTCTGCTGGCTTTCTTGGGTCTCACAGCAGTACGTGTTTTAACCAGGCTGCACCGTGTGTCCCACTGAGCAGGTCCGGCAGCTGGAAAGGAGCATCGGGCTCAAAGATCTGGCCATGGCTGAGATGGAGGAAAAGATCCGCAACATGGAAGCTTCCACCTACGACGGTGTTTTCATCTGGAAGATAACAGAATTTGCCAGGAAGCGTCAGGAGGCAATCACGGGCCGCTCTCCTGCGATCTTCTCTCCAGGTTATTGCCCGCAAAATTGCAAAAGCCTTTTGTGTCTCGGCTGGGTGTGGGATTTGTAGCGGTGCCCTTAGCAGGGGAGATGGTGGCTGTTCAGATGTTCTGTCTTCTGTCACAACTTCTGTCCCCCTTTCTCCTGTGGAGCCTGAACTGCCTTTTTTTTTTTTTTTTTTAACATTGGGCTAAATGAAACTGCTGCTGAAAGAGGTGCTTTTTTTGATTGCAGAAGATCTTTTTAATTTCTCATAATGGAGAATATAACCCTCTTAGCTCTGGAATAGCCCTGAATAACCCTTTAGTTAGAATTAAAATACTCAGAGATCGTAAAAACAGCAATAAAATGGTTAAGGAAGGGAAGAAATGTATACTAGAGCCCCCAAAATATCTTTTAGTACCTAAACCATGACGGTGCAAGAGACTATGTCTCAATAAAGCCCAAACCATACCTAGGAGAGTGCTTGAATATGTTAGATAGAGCTGCCCCAGCCCAGCACCGCTCTTCCTGTTCTTCAAAAAGGAAGTCTCGGGCAGTGAGCAGGACGTCATGATTTGGCTTGTTGGCTTAGGAAAGCGCTTCCCAGGCTTGCCGCTGTAAGGTGAAACCATCTCTTCGCACGATGTCATTGCTCAGTGGGGATCTCACCTCGCAACAGAATGGTTGAGGAGGGGAGTTTGTGGTTTGCTTGAGCAGGAATCGCTTGGATCTGAGCGTGCCGGAGAGCTTTTTCATAATGCCCAGAGCTGCACGTAAACCTTGAGCGCGTACCTTCCTCCTGCCTCCTGGTGCCGTGAAAAAGCAGACTGTGCCTGGGCCACAAGATAAAAGCAATTGGATTTTTAAAACTACTTTAAAATCTGTTTTCTGGGTGAAGGCTGTCCTTTTTCTCTTGAAAAACTGAAAGAAGAAAAGGATTCTCCTTCTTGAGGGGAACTAAACTGCTACTGAAACTGTGCGCATGCAATTAGCATTTCCTTTTCAAAGTCAGCGGCAGCCGTGGAAAACCCCCGTGTGCGTCCCCTTCGGGACTGGCAGCGCTTCCTTCCTTTTCCCAAGGCCGATAAATCTGCTTCAAATCTATTTTGTTTGGCTTAGAGAGAGGAGCTTAAATCTTGCATCCTCTCCATCTCCTGCACCGTGTTCGAGAGCTGCTTGACCTGCATGTCCCCAGGGGCTGCCGTTTGGAGCGAGCAGAGTCTCCTTTTCTGGCCATGGGTGTCCCAGCTCCCTCTGCCCCACCTCGGCGGCTCCTCAGGCCCCTCCGTGGGCTGGTGCCGCCTGGGGTCCCCATGATGGGGTGGGATTTGGTTTTCTAGGTTGGAGAATCAAGTCAGCTGGTGGAGGGATAAGTATCAGCGTCAGCCCAAGGGAGGGAGAGGGGTGAAACCTCTCTGAATGCAGGAGGCTTTGTACGCCCAGGCGTTTGACGGGCCGTTCTCTGACGGCACAGTTCCTCCCGGGGCTGCAGCTCGTGGTTGCTGGTACCTCCTCCATGCTGCGTGCTGGCCAGTCACAAATATTTCTTGTGGAGGTGTGTGGTTTTTTTTTTTAATCTTAGCAAGTGAAGCAAATAGACTAGTGCTGCTCAGTCTGGGAAGGGGAGAGCTGAGAGGAGAGAGGTCTAGGTTGTGAATGGGATGAAAGGTCAAAAAGGGAACTGAGTATAACTCTTTGGTTTGCATTCAAACGTACGGACGAGGAAATACCAAATGACATCAGTGTTAAAGAGAAGGAAGCAGAGTTAGCACTCGCCTGCGTTGTAAGGACGTGACTGCCACAGGATTTTGCAAAGGGCAAAATTGGAGTTCAAAAAGGCAAATCCACGTGAGAAATGTTCATCAGGGGCATGAGCTGGGACAGTCTGAAGTGAAGCTCCTGCTGGAAAGCCACCTGCTGCTGGCTGTCAGACACCGGGGCTGGCTTTCTGGGACTTTTACTTCCCTTCCGACGCACTTGGCCTTTGCTCAGGCCGGTGGGAAGCAGCGTGCCCTGATCTCCGCTTTGAGCTGGCGGCGTGGGGCACAAGGTGTTTAGCACTCCGGCTGCCTGGTGCCTTCTCCTGGGTACTCCCACCGCGCTGGGGCCGTCCTTCCTCCAGTTGCCCACCTGATCTTGCGTTCACAGCGTTACAAGGAGCGCTGAGAAGCCCCGGGCGGGCGGTGAGGATGTGCTGCTTGGACTAACAGAGGGTGGCATCTGCCCTGAAAGTCTTCCGGTGGAGAAGAAGGACTGGAGGAAGCCGGTCAGGGAGTGCCAGGAGGGAAGCGGGTGACAAAGCCCTGATCTCTTGCTCCTCGCCCCGTGGAAGAGCACAGTGTCTCACTAGTGCCCGTCTGCCTGTTTATAGCAGTGCACTGAGTCCCGCAGTGCCTGCGGTGGCTGGGGGGGAGCCCGAGGGGCCGGCTGGTGCCCTGCTCTGTGCCGCAGCGCTCTGTGTCTTGGCTAGACCAGGGCCTCGTGGCTGCCTGACCTCCGGCTGTCCCCAGGCCAGTCTAAGAAGGCATCTGACTGTTGTTTGTACCTGGTGGCTGCCCAGACCACCTCTGTGGTGCAGGTATTTTAAGACACAGACCTGGCTTCTTCCAGGATCCAACCTTTAGAGTCCTCAGAGTTGAAAGGAACCTGCTGGTGCCAGGCTTTGCTGGCTTTGATGCTGACTGTGTCTCTTTTGCAACTCTTGATAGCTTTCTACACGAGCAAGTATGGCTACAAGATGTGTCTGCGTGTTTACCTGAACGGGGACGGCACCGGGCGTGGGACCCATCTGTCCCTGTTCTTTGTGGTGATGAAAGGACCCAACGATGCGCTTCTGCGGTGGCCCTTCAACCAGAAGGTAGGTTTGGGACAAAGCCATGTCCAGCAACGCGCCTCTCTAGTTTTCCACCTGTTTGAGCTGAGCATCGTTGGTCTGGCCTACTTAGCAAGCAGAAGCTGTTGTTCTTGCTTTGCAAAGGAAGGACTTCGATATGTCGGCTGCCCTGGGGATTCCCCAATCGTGCTGAAAGCACCGAGCGTGCTACGGGGCAGGGGCGTGAGACGGCAGAGGCTGCAGCAGGGGAGCAGCAGCGGGTTTGGAAAGTGAGCGGAGCCTCCGCGTGAATTTGGGGTGAAGGAAGGTTGTTATAGCCTTGGTGCTTGGGGCGCAGCTGATGCTCACTCGGCATCAGAAGCTCCGGTTGCTGTTCCCAGACGCGGCAGGTTTGCGAAACACTTCAAGGCTGAGCGGGTGAAGTCCTGATGCAGAGAGAAGGGGACGCCTTTTTTTTGCAGGGGGACGGCAACCCTGTGACTTAATGAAATACCTGCGTGGGGTATTGGTGTTGGGAGCAGACGTCACCCTGGCCAGTTGTAGGTTTTCAGAGTCAGTCTGACAGTCCTTTGCTGCCACACAGCAGTTTCCAGTGACAGGGCAGGATGTGGGAAGGTTTCTGCAAAATGTCACCGAGATGAAGTTCTGGGCTGACCCTGCTTACAGGCATTTCTCAGGTTTGTAGGCACGTGATGCGGCTGTGCTTGCGTTGGTACTTGCACGTTTCGCAGGCTTCCAGTGAGCAGTCACAGGGCCGGGTTTCCACGTGCTTTTTACTCAGCCACTCTTGTATATTTTCATGTTTCCCCGCAGGTAACCCTGATGCTCCTGGATCAGAACAACCGGGAGCACATCATCGACGCCTTCCGACCCGACGTGACGTCCTCCTCCTTTCAGCGACCCATCACGGAAATGAACATTGCCAGCGGCTGCCCGCTGTTCTGCCCCGTCTCCGTGATGGAAGCCAAGAACTCCTACGTGCGTGATGACGCCATCTTTATTAAAGCCATCGTTGATCTCACGGGCCTCTAACCCTCCTCACCTCCAGGAGCAGTGAACGCAGAGCCAGCTCCGCGTGGGGCATCCCCCTCTGGCGCTGCACTTCTGGCAGTGCTCGGAGCGAGGAGGGGGCAAAAGCGGAAGGCAAAAGCCCTTCCCAAAATGGGACCTTCGCTCTGAGTGGAGACAAGGTGTCTGATGGGAACCCTCTTCCCTGGTGTCAGAGAGACCTTCCCTGAGAAGAGGTTTGGGTGGACGTTCACAGTCTGCGGGGTACAAGAAGATCTTCTGCAGGGACTTGGATGTCTGAACTGCTGCTGTCTGGGCTCCCAGTGGAAACCAGTGCAGCTCTTGCTCTACCAGTTTAGTGCCACATCCTCAGTGCTGTGTAGTAAAACAAGGGTTTGGCCTGCCCGAGCACCACCTCGAGTGGATGTTTAGCTCAGCTGTCTAGGATTTTCTTCAGAGATCTCTGCGTTCCTGGAAGTGTTGTGTGTGCAGCGGCACCATTGCTCTGCGCTGCTGGCAGCTCTGTGCCTCGGTGGACGGGAAGGGTGCGTGGCAGACTCAGCGCAAGGCGGGCGAGAGAGGTGCGAGATGTTTTGCCGCTGTTCTGACACCATTGGTGCCTGCGGAGCGGGGCGCTGGGGTGTGGGACCCCACGCCTGGCCCTCGCTGTGTGTTTGATGGGTGGTTTGTGCTCTGAGCAGCGCGGGACGGGGCAGGCAGTGCCCGCTGCCGAAGATGGAGCGTGGGGCAGCACCAGGGATGCCCGTAGTGAAAGAGGAGTGAATTTTCCCTGGCAACTGCCCGTTCTGCCCTGGCAGATGAGGGTGACGCAGGGCTCAGTGCAGGACTTCAGGCCCCTGGTGAACCCTGGGAGCCCCAGGTGTGTTTTTAGCCAGTTTTTAGCCAGACCCTGCCATTCTCTGCTTGCCTGCACCTGAGCAGCGCTGGGCAGGGTGGTGGCAGTGCTGGATCCTGTCTTTACTCACACACAGATGCTCCTGTCCTGGCTTTCAGCTGCAGCAGCACAGGTACACCCGCCTTCCCAGAGCCCCCTCCAGCCGCTGAGCGCGGACACAGCTCCGCTGCTGTCGGTACTTGCACTGCCGCCATCCATCCCCATGGGCACTGTCACCTCCCTGGCTATGGCACTGACAGATGTGGCATGTCTCTGGGCCACCTGCGCCATGGGCAGCTGCTGGCCAGCCCCTGCCCTCCCCAGGCCCCACCTTGCCCACCAGCCACAGCTTCCCCCCCGTCCTTCCCTCGGCTGCCTGCCAGTTCCTGGTCACTGCACAGGGCAGTGCTCTCTGTGCTTGGCCCCTCACGGAGCCTGCAGCCGCTGGGGTAGGACTTGGGAGGGCTGAGGAAGTACCCAGGTGAAGCTTGCTGTGCCTTTTTTGTCCCTGGGCTCTTGGCGCTGCTCCCTTCTGGGCAGCAAGTGTTCAGCCCTCATGAGGAAAATCTCTTGTGCAGAAGGAGCTGCTGCCCCGTCCCTGCGTTGTGGCCGCCTGGTCCCTCTGGGGTTGGTTGGTTGTGGCCAGGAGTAGCTCTGGGCAGGCAGTCAGCTGCGCTGGGCTCTGAGGCTTTGCTGCCTTCTCCTCCCGGGCTCCCCTCACCTGTGTCAGCATCCCAACGCGCCCCAGGAGGCGTCTTGTTGGTCCCAGGAGCCGGCTGCTGAGCCCACCTTGCAATAACAGACCGGGATCCCAGCCAGCACCCGGCCAGGAGGGCAGGCAGCGATGCTGGAGCGCAGTCACCATCTTCATGCTCATGGTCGCCATGGGCCACCCTCCGCGGAACGGTGGCGGAAGGCCTGAAGTCCCTGAGCCCTCCCTGCTCGTGTTCTGCTTCCCCCCTCTGCTCTGGCCCAGCCACCCCCGTGACGAGCTGTCGCCCAGCTGGAGCCCGGGGCGTCCTGCCAGGTCTGGCTGTCCCCCTGCTCCCTGCGTGGTGGCACTGTCCTGATTGCTCTTGGGGAGCTTGGGGCGTCCGCTGTGTCCTTCTCCAGGCTGTCGCGTAGCTGAACCTCCTGCACCCAAGGGTCCTGCGGGGGCCGGGGGCTCTCCCTGGCTGTGGATGGGTGCTGGGATGACCTTTGCACCCCTCTATAAAGTCTCGGTGGGCATCTGATCGTACCTGTTTGTGTGCAGAGGCCGGGGCTGGGGGCAGACGCTGCTGTTTGAGGAGGGGGACAGGAGCCTGTGGCAGCCGGGGGGGGAGGGCAGGTTGCCTGGGAGCCCTCCTGGCCTGGCTGCTGGGATGCAGGAGCTGGGGCCAGGCAGGGACCTGTCCCCTTTCTTCCCAAGGGCCAGCCAGTGTGTGTCTACCTGCAGTGGTGTGGGGCCAACAGCTGCCTGCGCCCGGCCTGGCCGCAGCCCCCCGGGAGCCCTGGCTCTTCTCGGAGGTGGGAGAGGGGTGGCAGGACCCTTCCTTTGTGCCCGGCCTGAGGGAGGGATCGCCCCTGTGTTGCTTTAGGAGGAAACAAAAAGCCTGAGCCCTGCTCCTACCCATGACAGCGCTCCCCGGCCGGGCCCCAGGGAGCTCCCAGCCCCACAGAAGCCAGGAAAGGTCTGGAAAGGGGGAGGAAAATCAGTTCTGCTCATTCAGCCACTGGGAATTAAGTGTTGTTATATGGTAGGAGGAAGCTTTGTCTGAGTTGATGTGACTGTCTTTGCTCGTGGGGTGCTGGACTCCCCCCCCCCACTGCCTGCAGCGGGGCCGGGTGGCTCTGGCCAAGGGGTGCTGGGGGGAGTCTGGGCTCTTGTGGGTGGGGGTGCTGGTCCTGCTGCCCCAGCCGGTGGCTGGAAGGTGGGTGGGAGCCGGTGCTGCGAGCAGAGATCAGGCTGACCCCCATCCAGCCTGCGGCGGGGACACGCTGGTGTCGCAGAGGGACGCGGCCCGGCAGGGGTACGTCACAGCACCGCACACCCCTGCGACAGATGCTTTTACTAGCTGTGGTGCTCCCCTTCCCTCACGCCTGGCTGGGCAGGGCCAAATCTGGTGCTGACGACACTTTCTGGTCCTTTTCCCTTTTTTAGCAGCTCTGGAGTGTGCAGCGGCCGTTGTCGCGCGTGTCCCTTGCAGCAGCCCGTGCGCTGCAGCCGGGGTACGGTCCCTTCCTGGGCACAGCTCTGCCAGCCCGGCTGGCACACAGTGCTCGGCGTAAGCCACCGCTGGATATTTTTTTTGTGTGTGTGGGTTTGGTTTTTTTTTTCCCCCCTTTTGACCACAGCTATTGGAGAATAGCCATCTCGGCCTAGTACTGTGAAGTAACTTTTTTTTTCTTGAGGATGTAATATGGTCAAAAAAACCCCACTAATAAAAGCAGTTGGAAGAGCATCCTCGTATAACCCAGGGGAGTCTGGGGCTGGAGGAGGAGCAGGGGCGGGAGCCCCTCGGCGTGGGGGTTTATTTCTGTGCTGGGAGTTCTCCCCAGCTCCTGCCTTCCCTGCCGGAATGCTGCAGCCTTGGGGGGGGGGTGCCCAGCCCCAACCCCGGGTGCTGCAGCAGGTGGGGAAGGAGCTCCTGGGAGGGCGGGGGTTGATGCAGCCCCAGCCTGGCTGCTGGAGCTTCACCGGTGCCAGGGGGGCACAGGACTGGTGGGAACAGGCCCGGGGCAGCTTCACCAGCGGAGGGGAACTGCGGAACAACTGCGCAGGCAAATGTAACGCATTACACCCTGGTGCTGAAGAATAAAGCAGCTGCGGAGTTGCTGGAGGACAGGCTGGTTTTTCTTAGCGGTTGTTGGGAGCCAAGTGCCCGCGCTGCTCCCACCGTCCTTGCAGGAGGCCCCGTCCTGCCCGCCCGGAGCTGCAGCACCAGCCCAGGGGCTGGGGAGCGGCGCACGGCTGCAGAAGACCTCCTCCGGGGAGCAGCCAGACCCACTTCACACAGGTGCGGCTGCCCCACAACGCACCAAGGACGATGGCAAGAGGCTCTAAGGGGACACAGGTGCTGCTGCGGCACAGGAATTGCTACCAGCACCACAGGGCCGGCCCCGGCACTTGCTGCCCACTTCCCTGCAGTCTCCGTTAGTGCTCAGAAACCACGGAGTGACAGCGAGAAGCCAAGATGCTCCAGTCCTGGAGCCTGTGGCACTTGGCAGAGAAGAGCTTTCCCCAGGCTGCCAGGAGCTGCTGCGCCCCTTGCGCAGGGCTGTCCTGTCCTCCCCGAGGGCAACGAAGATTCAGGCAATTCTCTACCTCTCTCCTCCTGTTTTAGAGCTCGCTGCTGGCACAGCCCAGGACAGCTAATCCGAGTTGGTCCGCTACTTCTGGAGCCCGCCAGGGACGCAGGCACAGCAGTTTGACACGTCTGGCTTCAGTTCTGCTTCAGTGGAAGAACAGCACTCAGAAAAACAAACTCGCATTGCAGAGATGCTTTAGCAGAATATTTATTCAATGCCATAGTGAAGAGCAAAACTCGGTACAAACATAAACCCTCAGTGCCTTGCTCACTACTACGCCGAGCCAAGGAGAGAACAGATTTCACAATCTTGGGGGGGGGAGGGAAGAAGGTAGAGGCTGTTCCTTTGCTGCGTGACTGGACAGAGCCGGATGGGGATCCCGTATGCACACACAGCCCTGAAGGACCCCCTTGTTTCTCGAAGTCCTACGATGACAGAAAACCTGAGTACAGGGGTTTTGGATAAAGCCACAGGCACCTGCTGGGGCAGAGCAGACCCAGGGTACAAACCCTCCTGCCAAGGGCCGGAGGAGCTGTTAAAGCCATCAGTGCATATCGAGACAGTATCTGCTGCCTCCGTTAAGTCTCGTATTTGCAACCCAAGGCTGTGAGCGGCACAGACAACTGCCCCCGGTGCTCCCAGGGGAGCCTGAACCGCCTCCCCCAGCCCCTGCCTGGGACCCGGCTCCTTTCCAGACACAGCCCAGAGCCCCCCCCTCCCAGGAGCAACTGCAGCTCCTGGGGCCACCGCCAGCCCCGGCCATCTGGGCCAGGTCAAGGTTAGGAGCTTAATTTTAGACTCTTAGATTTGGGTAGCTGCTAGAGGGAGAAAAGCGTCAGGGACAGATACAGAGTAAACACCACCGAGTTCGTCATCACTTCAAAGTGAGCCAGCTCCACCCTTGGAGGGGTCCCCGGAGAAGCCGGCCACCGAACCCCCAGCAAGTCATTCCAGGTGGAAGGAAGCTTATTCAACTGTCACTTCAGGCAGAGGAGGGCTGCGTTCCCCCGGGCACCTCTGGGTGAATACCTGCAGCCACCCTTGGGTGCCTGCACCTATTCACAGAGAACATACCAAGAGACCCTAAAGTGCCACAATTTGAGTAGCGTGGGACGGAGGTGACCACGAGACCCACCAGCCATCCTCACGGCCGCCCCCTTGGGAAGGGACAGCACACCCCCTAGAATAAATAGGTTACCGATGCCATAGCTTATTTAAGTGCTACTTCGGAGAGGGAGACGGAGGAAAAGCCAGCACCACGTTACCACCAGCCCTTCTCGCTCTCAAGTCTGGAAACTTGGTCAGCACGTAGTTCTAACAGAAGGCATCGACAGGGCACTTGGCTGCGTCCCCAGGGGCCACATGAGATGCCAGCGAGGCCCCCCGCTGCCCCCTCGTCCCTGCTGCCCCCCGGGGCCAAGGTGCCATGTGGAGGAGGCACTCGGCATTACCCAGCAGCCAGATGAGTTGCCTGTGGAGGTTTGGGACAAACAAACATTAATAAAACTACTAGATTAAAAGAGTCCTGCAGTAAGGCAGCACAGCACTGTACCGCCGCTTCTGCCAAGTGCTCTGCAGCCGGCAGCTCCCAGCGAGGTCAGCCACGGCCCAGGCCCACCCAGTACAAACGCTGGAGACGCGTCTCAGTCTGTTCTCAGAGACCAGCGCTCACCCAGAGAGCTGTGACCAAGTAGCAGCGTTTGTGAGAAGCTGTGGGGCGCCTACCCTGCAGTGACCAGCTCGGGCTGCTGCCCACCAGGCCCAGGAACGGGCCCTCGGCTCTTACACTCTGTCTTTGAAGCGGATGCTCCAAGGAGGAAGCAGTTCCCGCTGCCGGGGTCTCTCCTGACTCAGCAGATGGGATTCGTGTGCCCAGAGCTCGTCTCTGTTGTGCAGGGCACAAAGCTCTGCAAGCTCCAGAGGAGGTGGCTGCAGTGAGAAGCTGCAGGAGCAGGTGTACCTGGGTTCAGCTTTTCTGGTTCATGAGCCAGGAGAAGAGCAGTTTCCTGGGCCGGGGTTTCCTGGCCTGCTGGATGCGCACCGCGCGAGGGGAGCGCCACACCTTGATGGTGGTGTCATCGCTGGCTGTCAGGAGCAGCTCCTGCTCCACCGGGCTGAACGCCACCGAGTTGACCACGTTGTCGTGCTGCAGTTTGGCCAGGCAGATGTTATAGTGCCGGTCCCAGATGTAGCCATGGCGATCCTCTGCCCCACTGCGGCAGACAAGACAGCGGTAAGGACGTCACCCCGGCAGCCTCGCCAACCTGCTGCTCCCAACCCCCTTCGTTCTGCGCAGGCAGAGGGTGCCCCAGGCTCCACCTGCAGCCCCGTCACCCAGGAGCTTCAGCCTGGGCAGGCCGGCTCCCTCCGGGCTGTCTGAAGAGCCCCTTCAGCTCACTCCAGGGCACCCGCTGCCTGCAGCCCCTCGAGAAGGGCATTTGCCACCCTAAACGTGCCACAGCCCCAAATTTCCCCTTTCCTCGCTGATTTCGCAACAGGACCAGGGTGCACAGCCTTTATCAGCAGCCTCCGATTCAGTCCCTCTGCTCACAACACACGGGAGTTTCCAGCAGCCGGACCAGCCCTGCTTGCACAAGGCACCCGGCAGCGCCGGCCCCAAGGGCCTCCCGGACACGGGGTCAGGACCCTGCCCCCCCACCCCCGCCATCGCCCCACACCTCGCTACGAAGTCCCTGCTGACATCCAGGAAGATGAAGAAGCACTCCTCGTTGGGTGTGTAGGCCCGATGAGCCCGGAGGGCTCTTTTCACCTCCTTCATTGTCTTCAGGTCGAAGACGTGGAGATCGATCTCCTCGGCGATGGGGGGCGGCTGCATCGGGTCGGAGATGACGCAGTCCCGAGGCCAGGCACGGCTGTTCACGTACAGGTACCTTGGGGAAGGGAGCAGGGAGTTACGCTGCACCTCGCCACGTGCAACAAAGCTCACAGAGCCCCAGCTGTGACTGCGCCGCGCAGGGACCGAGCAGTTCCTCTGCTCCTTAACAACCTGCCGCTCTGCTCACTGAAACCCAGGCTGAAGCACAGGGACGGGCTGCTGAACCACTTTTTACCCTGTTTGGAAAGGAAAGGGCCACCACAGCTGGGACAGCTGGCCCTAGGGGTGAGGTAAAGCCTCTCTAATCCCGTTAAAACCAACTTTAAGGATGGTGGCCTAGCCATCTGCCTCAGGGACAGGACAGATTAAGGTGAGCAGCTCCACCAGGAGCTCGTACAATGGTCCTTGCCTGATCCTGTCCTGAACCAGGCTCAGCAGCACAGCAGGAGGAAAGCATTCCTGCCGAGACGGAATCATAGAATGGTTATAGAGTTGGAACGGACCTTAAAGATCAGGTAGTTCCAACCCCCCTGCCCTGGGAAGGGACAGAGCAGGTGTGGGGAAGTGCTCGGGTGGTGACACGTGGCATCAGCACTAGGGCATAAAGGGGATGCGAAAAAGCCGAGCGGCCTATGCAGACAGCCCGCTCCATCCGCTGCAGTCATTTCTTCTCCGGTTCTCCCCCCAAAGCCCCTAAGGAGCCGTCGCCCACCCCCCGCAGTGTCCGAGGCCAGCACTGCCGCCCCGCCGCGCTCACCTGTGGTCAGGGGAGAGGCCCATCCCGATGATGTGCCCATGGATGTCGATGACGTGATCCAGTGAGTCAAAGAACTCATCCGAGCGCCTCTCCTCCCCCAGCACCGGCCCGGCAGTCGTCATCTGATGGGGCAGGATCCTTTTAATCCCTTGGGGACAGAAAGCAGAATCAGGCGGTTCTGCAGGCTGCTGCCAGCAGACAGCGGGGCTGGTGGAAGTCCCCAGGCTTCAAGAAGGGGCTTCCCTTTGTGCTGCTAAGAAAGGAGAACTGGCTCTGCTAACTGAGGACCACGACAGGGCTGCTGTCCCTGCCGGGCTCCTTCCAGCTCTCGCAAGCGGTGCTTTTGGCCAGGACGCTGCCCGTAAGGGACACGCTGGCACGTTCTACCCCAGCCAGGGAGATGCCCAGCTGCCAACCCCGCTGCTGCAGCCGCACCTCGCTCCGAGCCCAGCCCGCAGCGTGCGCCGGAGCACAAGGAAACTGCGCGGAGCCCTGAGGCACTCTGGCTGCAGAAAGGTTTTTCTCCGGGAGGAATCCTTGGGCCGGGCCCATTTCCTGCAATATCCAGCCTGGAGAAGGCCCAGCAGACGCACTGGCTGTGGCAGGGCTTTCCCTTGCCACCGTCAAGCATACCGGGGGGTCAGACCCAGAAAGCTCCAAGAACAGGGGTTTAAACCCAAACTGGGCTCTACAGATTTACAGCTTTTGAACTTCCCGACCCACACGCTACGGGTGAAGCCCTCTCCCTTTACAGCTCTAGGCAGAGGTCCCACACACAAGCCACCAACAGCTCTTGGGCACACACGGGCTTAATCCTCAGCGGGCCCAAGAGGAGCTGGAAGACGGCCCATCCCATCGCCTCTCCGAGAGAATCGCTGCGGAATGCCCTTCATTTTAGCTCTTTCCCCACACACCAAGGTCGGGGTGACACCACACTGCACCTCAAGTCCAAGGCCCTTCACAACATCACTGCACCTGAACCTGGGCAGCTCAGGACCTTCATTCTTCCACCCAACTGGCATTGCTTGCCAGCACCTTCATCCTCATTTCCACAGCTACATTCCCAGTTCCAAACTCAGCTACGTGGCCTCCCCACGCACAAAGCAGTAGAACAGGCAGCTCTGCCCGTGACTCAAGCCTGCCACCCGCACAAGGGAGACCCAAGCTCAAAGGAAACTCCTGCAGAAGTGCCGTCGTGCAGCAGATCAGGCAAGATAGCAGCCATGCCCAGCAGCCGGGAGCGCGGCTCCCACCAGCAGCTCCAGCCCAGCAGCCTGGCGAGAGACGAGCACAACAGCGAGCTCTTTCAAGTACCAGTTCCTCAGGGGCAGAGAGCAGATGCACAAAGGCCGGTCTGACACACAAACCAATGGGCAAACGTAACATTCTGCAGTGACTCACGGCTGGGAGAGGGGCTGAGCCAGGTTTCGTCCCTCCAAAGCGCCAGTCTGTGCCGCGGGCGCTGGCTGCCCGCCAGGGAGTCACTGGAGTTCAAAGGCACCAAAACCCACGGCCCTGGGAGGCTGCGCTGCAAGTCGGCGGAGTCCAAAGGCAGACGCCGCCTCTGCGCCACGCTTTGCCTTCGCGCGCTGCAGGTTCCAGCCTGCGAGGCAGCGTTTGCTCAGGCCGGCGGGTCAGGACGCAGCGCTGCTGCGAGGGCTGAGGCAGGGCAGACCACCCGCCGCGCGTCCCCAGGCAGGCCAAGGTTCACCACGTCTGCCTGCAGACCCGGACACAGACAGGAGCAGAGCTACTGGCAGTCCAGGTCACATTCCTAACTTGGGCGGGCAAAGACCAAGCGACTCAGAGAATTCTCTAAGTTGCCTACGGCTTTGGAAGCTGCCTTTCCCTGCCTTACTGGGCTGTACTGGTGCAGGACGAAGGAACAGGAAGGTTAGAGGGGCAGGAAAGCAAGGCTGTAATTGTGCGAGCAGCAAAAGGAACTGAAACCGTCTGGCTTTACAGAAGCGTCTCCGTGTCCAGAAGCAGCCCTCCTTCCCTCCCCACGTTTCTACTGATCTGTCTAGTCCTTTCCACTGAAATTCTCTGCTAGCTTTAGGGGCTTTTGGAGAAGCACCCAGATGACCTGCTTCTGCTCATCACTGCGCTTTTATTTCCTATAAATTCAGACTCTGCTAGTCCCAGTGCCTCAACAAGAGAGCCCCAGATGAGCAAGGGAAGTCCTAACCCAGAAAAAGGTCACCGGCAGCGCCATTGCCTGGCTTGTGCTGCAACTACAGCCCCTTGCGCCCCACTGGGGAAGGAGGCTGAGCGCCAGGAAGCCGCCTGGGATCAGCTTGCCATGGACCTGCTGAGGCAGCTAATAACCCCCTGTGAAAGCTCTCCAGTACCAGAACGGGGGTGCCCAGGTGTCTCGCTAAGGCTGAAAGGCCAAGTGATGCAGGGGGGTCACACACTGGGGGAGGCAGGCGAGGCACTGGGGCAGACAGGGCTCTGTCTCCCAACGCTGAAGAGCACTGCGCAAGCAACCCGCACGTGAACCCCAAGGTGCTCAAACCAGCCTTGGCCCGACACCCTCTTGACCCCCGCGAGACAATAGGGCCGAGGCCCTTCCACACGCGCCCATCAGGGCAACCACTGCCCTTCACATCCACCCACTTGTGTGCAACTTGTGGCTCGTGTCCTTAAGTCAGGAGTTGCTTCTTGATCTTCTGCTCAGCCCTCGCCATGACTTTCTTGTTTGGCCACGTGTCAAGCCTGGTAGCAACAAAACCCTCAGGCAAGCGCTTGTGGGGTGGAACCCCCTTCAGTGACCGGGGCATCTCAAAAGCCTCCCGTATCGAGAATCCATCGGCCTGAGCAAAACTGGAACTCACTCACCACAAACAGGCAGCAAATAAACCAGGTCTTTTCCAGATTCAAATTCAGAGCGTAGCTGCAGCCCACACCCCAGGGAAGCTGCCATGCCCTGGGCTCAGACCACAGCCTTACCTATCTGGTGCGGGGAGTAGGTGAGGCATCCTGTGGTGAAGATTAAGTATTTTGTCTTGCTGTTGCTGTCCGTGGAGAGCAGGTTCAGCTCAGGCGGTTTAGTTCTGCTGCGTACAAACAGCTCAGCCACCTTTGTCTCCAACTCTGTCTCGGTCATGGCAGGCCTCACTCGGCCCTCCATGATATCATCAAAGAACTGCTGCAGCCCGTCCTCTGCTGTCACACCCCCTTCATCCGGCAATTCCTGTACTGCTGGCTCCGGAGTCTGCTTGGGCTTGGCCTCCTCTTCCTCGCTGTCACTGCCAAGATCAAAGACCGGGCAGGTGGAGGTGGAGGAAGCAGCTAGCTGCTCCTCGTAGTCCAGGAGCAGGTCTGGGGAATCGTACCGGCTGCAGTCAGCCACCATCACAGTCCGGATAGTGCTGGCATTCAGGTTCTGGATTTTGAAGAGTCTCTTCACTACATTCACATTCTCGGACTCTATGCCCTGCAAGCAGAAGGGAGAAGTGAGCAGGAACCACCTCACTGGAGGGTCACTCCTACAGCTGAAACCAAGAACCACCCGCCCAGACCTCGAGCCCCCGCAGCGGACACCAGCCACAGCCCGACCTCTCTTCGCACTGCTGCGTGGAACTGACCACGAGAACTGACCCGAGAGGCTGGCCAGCTTTGTTGCACTCCTTCCCATCTCGGGGGTGGGCACACCGAGGCAAAAAGCTGCAGGCAGGCAACAGCGGAGTGGGAAACACAGAGGCCTGGCAGCCTCGCGGCCACTTCCCCGCCTGAGGTCATTATCCGTCACTGCTCGGCGCTTTACAAGAATTTCAGGAACAGGCCTCTGCGATAAACATAGGTGCAGCGTGAAGCGCCATCCTGTTGTTGTACAAGCGGCAGAGGCAGAGGACCTTTGTGCTCCTAAAGTCTGCCTGTACCCCTCAGCGGGACCGGCCGGGTTATCTGCTCCCACGCACAAGCAGGTCTCTTCCTGCCTAACTGCTCTGGCAGCCTGCAGCCGGACTTCAGCTTCCTCACCTCCCAGAGATGGAGGAGTTAACGCTGTAGTGTCAGCACAGCGCAGAGAAGTGGTTATGGGAAGGGTCTCTGCTACCAGAGGACTTCACCTGGGGTCAGCATCGATCATGTTAAAAACCCCAAAACACCAGGATGTGCAGCTGTGACATCGAGACAGAAGCAAAACATGGAAGAGGAACATGTCCGAGCAGCACAACTGCCAGAGAATGAATCATAGAATCGCTGAGGTTGGAAGGGACCTTTAAGATCATC
>VXBH01008886.1:139839-150709 GCA_013400035.1 Rynchops niger | reverse complement strand
CACCTGGGCACACTGCTGGCTCATATCCAGCCGGCCGTCCACCAACACCCCCAGGTCCTTTTCTGCCGGGCAGCTTTCCAGCCACTCTGCCCCAAGCCTGTAGCGCTGCATGGGGTTGTTGTGACCGAAGTGCAAACAAGCAGTCTACGGCCAGCACACACTGATCTCCAGGTCTCATCACAGCGTAAGAGACAGCACCTGGCCCACAGAAATGTCAGCAAGGACAGGGAGGGCTGAGCTCAGCCTCTCAGCTGCGTCCTGCTCCCCAGAACAATGCACTGAGCTGCCAAGTGGGAGAACGGCCATCGCTCAGACACGTGCCAGACTACAGCTGTCCCAGGCCCAGCTTCGTACTATCAAGGACCTCAGCAACCCTGCTGTGGTTCAACCACTCTCCTGTTGAGCAACGCACGCTCTAGGGCACTGCAGTCAAGTCCTCATCCCAATTAATGGGGCAAGAGTTAATGGAATCTGGGGGTAGTATTGGAATATTGCAACATAACATTGAGCATGGAGAAACCTCAGGCAAGCGTTGCCTCAAGCTCAAGATCCTGAGGGCAAGTCAGAGGAGACAAACAGGGAGGACAGGAGGACTGGGCCATTCTTCCCTGCTCACACCTCCTCCGCAGCTTTTCCTCCCCCAGGAGCCAGCAGGAAGCTGCACTGCCTGTGGAGCCGGAACAAAGGCACCTCACCTGGAAAGCGTTGTTCAGCCACAGCACAGAGCAGGAGGTTATACGCCCAATCCGATGCAGATTGCCAGATATCAAGTTGGTTTCATTCAGCCAGCAGCCAAACACATCATAGGGTTTATTCCTCACCCTGGAAAGCAGCGTGAAGTTCTCTGGAAGGGAGGGGAAACACAAGCGTGAGGCGATGGCTCCCGGCAAGGGCTCTGGCGAAACTGTGGCAGAAGACACGAGATGTGGATTCAAGCCTCCGCAGGAGAGGCACTGATGCAGCACCTCCACCGCAAGCTGAGCGGACACTGCCCAACCACTGCCCAATTCCAGTCCCTACTCTGGAGATAGATTGTTTCTCTCTTCTACAGAGACCTGTGGAGAGAGCACAACCAAGGGAAACAAACAAACAAACAAAAAAAAGGCAGCCAGGCAAAGCCAGACCAGAGCACAATCTAACCTCACAGCCTTTCTCCGAGTGTGGCCCAAAGCGGAAACCCCAAGGACAAGAACAAGCCAAACACGTACAGAACTTCTTCACTCCCCTCCCTGGGGCTCAGGGCCTTTCTGAGCAGGACAGCTGTGCAATTAGCAGCACTCCTCGATTTTTGGTACAATGGGACTGTTGCACAGAGACGGCAAGAGGTAACACAGTTGGGATCAGCAAGTTTCACGGAACTGCAGCAGAAGAGGTGAAGCAGACCCAGATGAAGGCGCTTCAGAAAGCCACGTGAGACCTCAGGGCAGGACTAGCACCACTTGAGTCAGAAACGGTGGCTTCAAGACGACAGGTGACGCAGATAACTGTTGCCTTGCCCAGACTGTCGCTTAGAACAGAAGTTAAGTGAGAACAAATATATGCCACGCTGCCTTGAGGTGATGACATGCTGACCTGAGCAGAGCTAAGGCTATCCGGAAGGTTTACCCTATGAAACTACGATTGGGACCCCTTTGCACAGATGGTGGAAGGCAGGACAAGCAGAAGTCAAGGCCACCGCACACCTGAAGAGGACGGGAAGCCAGCACCCACCATTTCACACCTCCCAGGAAGCCCCAGTAAAGGCGAGGGTGGTATTTAC
The DNA here is from genome assembly GCA_013400035.1 of Rynchops niger. NCBI lineage: Eukaryota > Metazoa > Chordata > Aves > Charadriiformes > Laridae > Rynchops > Rynchops niger. The sequence continues at coordinate 148,950 of VXBH01008886.1, read as the reverse complement.
CCATGCTGATTACGGCAATCTCTCCTGAGGAGGAGTTGTGAGGCCCCACAAAGACACCTGACACCAGGAGGAGGGAGTCATCGGAGTTGAACTGGGAGAACTGTGTGTAGCTCCAGTTGTACGGCCTCATGTTGGAGCTGTGCTGCAGGGATATGTCCAACTCATTGCTCCAGATCTACAGACAGATAGACAAACAGTCAGGAGGCTGTGGAGGAGCCTGAGAGCGGTTCCACCTTATCTGTTCTGCCAGCACTCGCCAGGACAAGAAAAAAAAGGTAATATCAAAGACGCTATTTAACTGCGTCCCAGCTCCAATTCCCCTGTCAATTCCCCTGACAGAAAATGTCCAACAGCTTTGGAGAGCGGCTGAATGCAGGACCGCTCTCCCATCAGCCAGTGGAGAAGGTGTTCACAGCAAATGGTACTGTCACAGGTGGATTTGTCAGCACGTTCAGAGAGACTTCTCCCAAGACGGCCCCTCACGCAAGAACTTCCGCAGTGGATTGTTATCTCTGCACTCTTTGTTAGACCCACGGCACAACAGGGGACTGATTCACACCTAGAAAGCAGCCAGAGCCAGGCAGGCACCTCGGCCACCTTCACGCGGGCTAGAGCTGGAAGCCACAGCCCTCGAGGCTACGTTTGCAAGAGTCATTAGTTCTGTGGCTTTGAGAACAACTCAGCATCTGCAGGAACCGGCCTAAGTCCGGGGAACACCTGGTCAAACCTCTCCTCTCCACAGACTTCCTAAAGGCTGCTTTCGTGGCTAAGCCCCACTAAATCAAAGCCAGAAGGGTTGTGCAGAGGAGGCTGCCGCTTTACCTTGACAGTACAGTCTTTGGAGCACGATGCAAACAAACAGCCGGAGTGGGAGAAGCTGAGGTGCAAAACCTGGTCATTGTGCTCCTTCAGGGCCTGCACTTCCACACAAGGGATGGTGTCGTAGAGCCTCTGGAACTCATCATACCAGGAGACGGCAGCTGTAACACAGGAGCAGGGACACGGGACAGGAATGTAAGTGGAGGGAAGCAACAGCCCTGAGCTAAACGCAGAAGCCGCAGGATCAGTCTTTAACGAAGCGTGGTCATGCCTGCTGCTGGCAATGCCAGGAGCTCTGCTAGGGCCAAGGTCCCTACAGCTTCAGCCGCGTTAGCAGGGCTTAGTATTTTTCTCGGTAGCTTCCCCACTCCCACCCACAGAAAATGTTTTCTTCCAGTAAACACACAACTCCACACCCTACCACTACTTTGTAAACCAGTACAGCCACTGCAAGAAACATCCAGGGCATAGCTATCAGCTATCTAACAAAAGCCTTGCTCAGGACAAAACAGGCGTCGGAACTGCAGATGTGCTCCAGCACAACGCAAACAAATCTATCATGTGATGAGAGGGAAGCTGCTCCTCAGAGTACCGGGCTCTGCTCTGATTATCTTTATCTTGTCTAACACAGAGTTAAGAAGGTTCCATAAAGGGTACAAGACCAGGAAAAACCGTCTCTATGAGATAACAGAGTAGAGAAAACAAGAGAGAAGAAGGGGAGCTGGACGCAGCATGCCAGGACAGAAGAGGAGCCCTGCAGAAGAAGAGCCTTGAGCACCCTCGCAGAAGTCGCACTGACAGCTAATAAAGAGACAAATGAGAAGGATTTTTAACAAAGTGCCCGGTAAGGCAGCCTACAGACTTCTTGCAACAGCAAATCCCAAGGAAGCAAAGAGGATTATACATGTATATGGATAAGGGCCAATTTCCCTAGTTACACTGAACAGAAGTGAAGGGTTTTTTGGAACTCGCTGCAGCCCAGGAGGCACCCGCTCCTGCAGGCAGGGAGCAGCTTGCTGCCAGGACATCCCGCCATTGCTCTCTAGGCAAAGGGCTTCATCCCTCTCTGAAGCTCTTGGTCCCGGCCCGTCCGGCTGGGAAGCAGTCTGGACAGATCCCATCTGGCCAAGCAACCCCAACATTTTCTCTTACAAGACCCACTGGATGCCATTCCCCAAATAACACAGCTGCCCAGGGCAGGCAGGTTGGCAGAGGACTTCCCCAAACGCCTGCTTCAGCCCCTTCCTGGCCCTGCCAGCCATTCCCTGCTCCTGCTGCCTCAGGGAGGATTTTCGCAGCTCCAGAAGTGCAGCCTGGGAGGTGCCCCCATACGTTACTGAGTTACACCGACTGCTCAATCCTGATTAGTGCTAAAGAACAGGGCTAGTAGGTTACTAACTAACTCCAGGAGGCTGGAAGCAAACAAGCCTGGTCAAAGAGCCTCAGATAAAACCTAAAGATAAACGTCCTCAACCCCATGGACCTCCAGGGTCTGCGCAAGTGAAGTCACGCAGCCTGAGTTGTCCCATCCACACCTCATCTCTTCTCAGGGCCCTTTTCCACTAGTGGGTGCATTCACTGCAGGGAGACAGACTCCCTACTGCTTGATTCTTGGCATTTCTTCTGTGGCAACTGCAACCTGAGTGGAAAAAGCCAATTCCCTCTGCCGTGGCCACTGCTGGGAGCGCCGCGCACACCCCTGGGGTGGAGGATGGAGCACAGCCCTCCCAGACCTCTGCAGCACGCTGGGAACGGGCTTTTCAGCCTTCAAGGAAGACCCACCTTGGCATCAACGACTGCTGTCGGCAGGTCCCCAAGGCCTGTCTCAGCTGGTGCGACAGCGTTGGGTTACCCTTCCAGATTGCACCAAACCGCTTCCAGCGCCTGATACTCAGCAGGGAGCAGACGACTGCCGCCACCGAGACTGCCGACAGCTCTACCCAGGGAAGGCCCTGCCAGCCTCAGTTGATGCTGACTGTTAATGGGTCATTTTCCCACTGGACGCTGAGGCCAAAGATCAAGTCCCACCTGCCCTCGCAAAGCAGGTCAGCATTTGCCCACTGTACAATTAAATGGCCGCACGCCCACCTCCCTCTCCAGGCAGCAGGTTCTCCCTCCACAGCCAGGCTGCAGCTGCTGCCTACATCTTATGGAAATGGTCTGATCAGCTAATGCGCACTTGCAGCTCTTCCTAGTCCAGATGAAAACGGGACAGAGCCTGAAGCAGAGGCTTGCTGTGAGGTCCTGATCAGGAAAAGCCAGCAGTGATTATCATGGAATCCAACTAGGCTGTGAGGTGGCAGCGCAGTGACTCACTGCGTCTCCTCGGGATCTCCCTCAGCAGCAGTGCCCAGACAAGCTGTGCAGTGGCTACCAGAGAACACCTGCCCGGAGAGAGCTGAGACCGCCTTTCTGCGAGGAAGAGAAAATCGAAGCATTTTCAACCACCCGATGCCCCTTTCTGAAGGGTTCGGGCAGTTCCAGAGCCCTTCAGGTGCACACCACCACCCAAGCATGTAGAACTGCTAACGCGATACGGTTTAGCGGCTTTGGCAGCCGTGACACCAGAGGACAGAGGGCTGAGCGGCAGTCGGGGGGAGGATTTGCCCCTCTGGGCTCAGGGCAGGGAGGGTTCGGGGCCGTCATTCAGGGAGCAGCCCCCGGCCCGGCCCTGCCCGCTCGGCCGGCCCAGGCAGGCCGGCAGCCCTGCAGCAGCCCCGCCAGCCCCTTCCCCCCAGCCAGCGCACCTGGGTGCCGGGGCACCTCCCGGGAGACGCGGTAGTAGCGGTAGAAGAGCTCCTTCCAGAGGAACTCGTCGCGGGCCACGGCGTGCCACTGCTGGCACACCAGCCCCACCGAGAGCACGTCTACGTGGTCCAGGTAGAGGAAGATCTCGTAGAGGACGCTGTCGGGAAGGAGGGGGCCGCCGCCCGCGTCCATCGTGTCATTCTGCCGCCGCGCCTGGAAGCAAACGGGGGGGGTGAGGCGAGNAGCCCAGAGCTCCCCACCGCGCCCTGGGCGCAGCTAGCCGAGCGCAGCACGCTCGCTCACCTACGGCGACCGCTCCGCCCCGCCCCGCCTCGCCCCGCCCGGCCCGGTCAGGCCACGCCTCCTCCAGGCCCCGCCCCGTCTGGTCAGGCCCCGCCCCATTTCACATAGACCACGCCCCTCCCCAACAGGCCACGCCCCTCCCAAATAGCCCCCGCCTCCCCACCGCGGGGTCGGGGCCGCCCGGGACCCCCGGGGCTCTGGGGGGACCCCCGGGATCTCGACCCCTGGGATCGGGACCCACCCGGCCCGGGCCGGCCCATGGGGACCCCCGGCTCCAGCGTTGACCCCGGCCTTGACCCCGGCCGGCCCGGCCCGCAGCTGCCCGAGGCCCTCTCCTGGCCTGGCTCCAGCCCGGCCACCCTGCCCGCCTGACCCCGCCGCTTCCCGGCAGAGCCATCCCCGCCGGCCCGGCACCATGGCGGCCCTGGGCACCCTGCTGCTCCTCGGCCTGCTCCTCACGGCCCCGCCAGCGCTGGGACAGGGCCCGGGGCGGCAGCGGCGGCCGCCCGCTGCCCAGAGCCCTCTGGAGAAGGTGGCGGCTCAGGAGGAGCTCAGCCTCCCCCAGGTGAGGGGCTGGGGGCACCCGGCCGTCCCCCGCCTCGATGGCCCTGGGGCGCAGGGAGGTGGGGGGAATGCAGCCCCTCCCCCTGTGTGTCCCCTTCTGGGTCTGACCCCAGGGGATCCCCCTTCAGACCCGCCCCACCAGCCGCTCCCCCAGCCCAGCCCCCCCCGGCGCACCCCCAGTCCCAGCTCAGCCCCCCAGCGCTGCCTGCAGAGCCGCCCCACAGGGCAGGCCGGGGGCCGAAGCCTCGGCAGGGACCCCCGTCCTGGCCGGCCACTGTCTAGCCGGCCGCCGGCTCCCGCAGCCCCCTCCATCCTCGCCCCGGGGCTGGTGCAGCCGTTCTGGGGTTGGGCACTCGCGTCCCCCCGCGGCGCTGGGCACGGCCTCTGCCGGGCACAGGTTGAGCTGGGGCTGCAGGGTGCGGACACGGGTGCTCGCCCGCCACACACCCAGGGCTGCACCGGGGTGCTCGCAGTGTGTGGGGACGCCTCGGACACCCCCTCCCCGCAGTCCCCCTGCTCCAGCCTGTCCCCATGCCAGGCTCCTGTCTGTCCTGCTCCGTGCCACCCGCCGGCTCCTCGTGCTCCCTGGGCAGGCCAAGGGGCCGGGCTGTGGCAGAGGTGCCAAGCGAGCGGAGACAGGACAGAAGAAGGGTGCTCAGGGTGGTGGGTGCTCGGGGCAGCGGGGTGGTGGCACTTTGAGGCAGTGGCCCAGCAGACCGTGCCACCCCCGTGCCATGCAGCTTGCAGGGAGGTGGTTCCTGGTCGGCGTGGCCTCCCACTGCAGCTACCTGGCAGAGCACAGCCACCAGCTGGAGGCCACCACGGTGACGGTGACCATCCTGGACGGGCAGAGCCTGGCCATCAGCACCTTCAGGAAGCTGTGAGTGCTGCCAGCCAGTGGGGCCGCAGGCAGGGACAGGGACACTGCAGGCAAATTAGAGCAGGGCTGGTGCCCTGGGATGGGGACTAGGATGCTGGGTGGGGTGGGGACGCTGCAGGCAGGTCGGAGCAGGGCCAGCGTCCTGGGATGGGGACGCTGGATGGGACAAGGACGCTGCAGGCAGGTCGGAGCAGGGCCAGCGCCCAGGGATGGGGACGCTGGATGGGAACAGGGACACTGCAGGTGGGTCGGAGCAGGGCCAGCATCCTGGGATGGGGACGCTGGATAGGACAAGGACGCTGCAGGTGGGTCGGAGCAGGGCCAGCGTCCTGGGATGGGGACGCTGGATGGGACAAGGACGCTGCAGGCAGGTCGGAGCAGGGCCAGCGCCCAGGGATGGGGACGCTGGATGGGACAAGGACGCTGCAGGCAGGTCGGAGCAGGGCCAGCGTCCTGGGATGGGGACGCTGGATGGGACAGGGACGCTGAAGGCAGGTCCGAGCAGGGCCGGTGCCCTGGCCACAGGCCCCAAGGAGGAGAGAGCTGCCTGGGAGCAAAGTGTGGGTGGGATCTCCCCTGGGATGTTTTGTGGGAAAAGCCCTGGCCACAGCAGGCTGGCACCCTGCCACCCACATGGCCACCAGCCTTGGGCTGCCCAGGCTGGGCAAGGTGGGGGGAAGTCAGGCTGGGGAAACTGAGGCACTGATCTGGCCCATGGTTGCTCCATGGGCACCCAGCCAGGGACAAGCTTTTGGGGGCCAGCCCAGCGGCGGCACGGCTGAGGAGGGGGATCTTCAGCACATCCATGGGTGCTGCTCGCCAGCCTAGGGGGGGGTCTGAGGGGCTGAGCCAGGCTCAGAGCTGCAGGGAGGGGGCAGGGACCCCCTCGGGCTCAGCGAGTTTTTGGGCTCTGCGGCTCTCGCTGTGTCTCCATGGGGCTCTGAGACACCTCTTTGCAGCATCTCCCCAGGGATGCCCTGAGAAAAAAGATACTGTGTGTGCCCAGGCAAGCGGGGCGGGAGGGGGCCCGGGCTGGATCCTCCCCAGCCTGCGCCCGCAGCCTCCTCCTCTCCCCATACAGGGACGGGATGTGCTGGGAAATCCGTCAGCGCTACCTCCCCACCCAGGCCCACGGACGCTTCCGCCTGAAGGGTGAGGGAGGCTGGGCTGGGGTGGCACGGGGGCTGCGGGGACCACGGAGCTGGAGCCCCCCGCTCCAGCTCTCGGCAGGGCTTTGGTACCAGTGCCCTCCCAGTATCCCACCTCTGGGATCTCAAAGTGCCCCAGCGCCAAATGCCATCGTGGTGGTGGGGAATGGCACCCCATGGGGCTGCACCTCCTCTGGCCCTGATTTTCACCCCTTGTACACCCCACTCATGGTGAAAAGAGGCCCCTGGACAGTACTGGGGCTAACCAGGGTTAACTGGAACTAACTGGGGCTGTTCTCGGTCTGTCCCAGGCCGTGGCTATGGCAGCAAAGTGGACGTGGTGGTGGGTGAGACAGACTACAGCACCTACGCCATCCTCTATTACCAGAAGGGCCGGAGCATCTCTGTCAAGCTCTACGGTGGGTCGGTGCTGGGGGACTCATGGCAGATGAGGGACAGGGGTGGCAGAGGGGTGGGAAACCCATGCTGGGCTCAGGGGAGAGCATCTCTCAGATGGGGAGTTTTCCCCCCAAACGCTGCAGGGGGGTGAGAGGGGAGCTGGTAATCAGCTTCCCTGAGCTGGAAGACCCCTTGGCCCCAAGCCTTGCCGTGGGGGGCATGAGGGGGCTTTGGGGCAGAGCTCGCGGCCGGTGACAGCGTCTCCCTCCCCACGCAGGACGGACCAGCCGGGTCAGTGACGCTGTCGCGGACAAGTTCGAGCAGCGTGTCAGGGCTGTGGGCCTGAACGAAGACGTGACCTACTACTTCCCCCAATACGGTGGGTGCCACGCAGTCCCCTGGGAGCAGGGGGCCCCCGCGGCGAGGACTGAGCCCAGGAGGGGCCTGGCAGCAGGGCCTTGGGGTCCAGCCCCACCGGCGTGGGGAGGGGGAGGCACATCCACACCGGTTTGAGCAGCTTGCGGCCCCATGTCACCCACGGTAGGGCCACGTGTGGGGTCTGTCCCCATGCTGTGACCACCCCAGGGATAAGGATGCAAGGTGCAAGGACTGGGCTGTGCCCCACAGTGTCCCTGGGGTGCAGGGCTGGGGGGTCCCGGGTGCCCAGGCAGGGTGACCGCCCCGGGCTCTCTCTCTTGCAGGATTTTGCGACTCCGCAGACGAGTTTCACATCCTTGACGGTGAGTTGTGGGTTCCGGGCAATGCGCTGGGACCCCCATGTGCCAAGCTTGGCCCCATCTTGGGCACCACCCTGCCCTGGCTGTGGGTTGGGCACGCCGGGCCGGACCCACACCACACTGCGGCCATGCGGTCCTGCCCCAGGGGGGTGCTCTGGCACGGGGAGCCCGTGCCAGACCATCCCCTAGGACAGCGTCCATCCGTGCCCTTGTGTGGGGCGAGGAGGTGGCAGACCGTCGCCCAGAATGGGCATCAGATGCCCCCTGACAAAGGAAAGCTCCTGTTTGCCCCCCTACATGGGTCAGGCTGGGTTTAGTGGGGTCTATATTGGTGTTTCCTGGGGTGGGGGCTGGTCTGGGATGGGCTGTCCTAGGACAGGGACACCCCGAGGCGAGGACCGGGCACCCCAGTGACAGCCCCACCACTTGTCGGTGGTGCCTGGGGAGGCAGAGGTGGGTCCCCAGCCCTGGTGCTGGGCTCGGACATCTCCCCGGCCCCTCGGCACTTCTCTTCCCCTTCCAGACACAAAGCCGTAAGTGCAGAAGGTCCCCAGAGCTCGGCCCGCGCCTCATCCAGCCGCCCGTGGCCACGCAGGACCAAGCTGGGGTTTGGGATGACCCTGCTGCTGCTCCTCAGCCCTGGGGCTCCCCGACTCCTCCGGCTGCACTGTCCTTGTCCTGTCCCCCCACGACTTTGTGTCACCCCTCTGCTCTGCGCCCCGGTGCCCTGCGGCAGCCGGCGACACCCCAATAAATGCCTCAGAGGAGAGTCTGTGTCCAGGCACGTCACCCCTTGACCTGCCCCGGGAGAAGGCCAGCACTGCCCGCGCCCCGGGACTGCTGGTGTCCTGGCACTGTGCTCCTGGCCAGGGGGTGCCGGGGGGTGCTGGGGGGCCGGCCAGCCCCCTCCCTCAGCTCCATCATCCTCTCCCTGAGCCTCACCCCAACCATGGGGTTGTGTCACATCCTGATTTACTCTGGGGTGACGTGGTGCACGTGAGTCCGGCTGCTGAGCGAGAGAAAGCCCTGAGCACCCAGCACAGTGCGGGGAACGGCACGGTGTTGGGTGCCGTGGGGCCGCGTGGGCTTGGGGGGGGCTGGGGACCGGCGCAGGATCAGCCCTTCCCTGGGACAAGCTGGAGGAGGAAACCTCGGCCCCGCAGTGGTCCTGCTTCTCATCCCCAGGGCCCCCGGGGCAGCGAAACACCCCGTTCCCCTGCCTCCAGCCCTGCCGACCGCCTTGCCCAAGGGGCTGCTGCCGGCGCCAGACCCCCCCGCCTGCGTCCCAAATTCCGCCCCCGGCTGGAGAGCCAGCCAGGGGACATCCCTCACGTGGGCTGAGGGCGCAGTGGGGGCCGGCGGGGGCTTGGCCCAGGGGTGCAACCAGGGGAGAGGGGCTGCGGCGAGCCCTCTGCCCTGCGTGCCCAGCCTGGCTGAGGCCGTGCTGCCCCCCGCGCTTGGGTGTTTTGGGCGAGCGGCGCCAACTCCCCGCTCCCCTGGGTGGTGGTGGTGG
>VXBH01008886.1:105513-138752 GCA_013400035.1 Rynchops niger | reverse complement strand
CGCCCCCCGTTGGAAAGGGGGGGGGGTTGGGGGGGGGGGGGTATCCATCTGTCTGCGTGCTGGTCCCCAGGGAGCTGGGTATCAGGGTTGCCCAAAGCAAGGGTCTGGCTGCCCCCCAACACCCCCAGCCCCCCAGCTCGCCATCAGAGCGCACTGGAGCCGCATCTGGATGGGAGTCAGCCCCGCGGGTGGCAGGGCCAGCTGATATGCTTCCTCTGGTGATGGAGGGACTTGGGTCAGGGCAGGGGACGGGGTCCCTCAGGAGCACCCGTGGGTGCCCTTGAGTCCCATGGGTTGGATCGGGACCTGGCAGGCACTTGACGTTCCCTCCACCTCGCTTGGGCCCCTCTCTGGGTCTGAGTGTGGCTGTCCTGGAAGGAGGGGGCAGCCAGCAAGCCCTGGCCCCCGATCCTGGCTCTGGTCCTATGCCCGGGGGGCCACCCCAGCTGCCCGCACTGGCCCCCGGCTCGGCAGCGCTGGGGGCAGGGCCAGCCGCCGCGTTGGCTGCAAGCTGTATTTTTGCTGCGGAGCAGTTTGGCGCTCCGAAGCAAACATGTCATATCAACAAGAGGGAGACGCTTGCAGGTTCCCCCGCCTGCCCTTTGGCTTGGGCGCTCGCCCCTGCTCTCGCTTGCATAACGGCACGGGGGGGAGGCAGGGCTGGCCCCCCGGGGGGCCACCGCGCAGCCTGCCCATAAATAGGGGCCTGCCGGGCTCTCCGGCACCGCAGCACTCCGCCTGCTCCTCTGGCTCGGCTCGGCTCGGCGCGGAGGGAGACATGCACGCCACGCTGCTCAGCATCCTGGGGCTGGCCCTGCTCGGGGCACTGCGCGCGCAGGACGGCGTCCCCGTGCAAACCGACTTCCAGCAGGACAAGGTGACCCAGCCCGGCCGGCATCACCTGCGTGGGGGTTCGGGGCATTTTGGGGGATCCTCGAGATGCAAATGTGTGGAGACGGTGTTGCAGGTGGATTTGGGGCCAGGCTGGCCCCGGCACTGGGAGGGGCAGGGCGGCCGGTGCACCCGCAGCCCCCCCGTCCCTGGGGAGCCCCGGCGCCTGGGTTTGGTGGCTCCGGAGGGGATGCAGGATCCAGGTTCCAGCCTGTGGGGCAGAACCGAGCAGGTGTGGGGTCGGGCTGTCTGCTGTGCCGTGGGGTGGCTGTAGATGCACAGGGATTTTGTAGGGGACACTAAGAAAAGCAAGCTCAGTTTGACAGGCAGTGTGGAGATGGGTCATGGACCCCTCTCCCCATCCCAGACCCCATCCCCCCTCCAATATAGGGTCCCAAAAAAACAAGGGCTGCTGTGCTGGGGGGTCCCACACACCCCTCTGCCCTCCCAGCCCGCGGGTGCTGGCATGCTCAGGTTGCTCACACTCCCCTTCCTCGCCCCATGACGGGCAGGACCCGGACAGGACAGCCCCAGCCCACCCGCACGCCGGCATCCCAGCCCCACAGCCCTGGGGTCCCACCGAGCCAGGGCGGGGGCCACGCTGCCTGCTCTTCCAGGGAACCCCCGGAGGGGTCCAGGGTGACAGAGCCACCCCAGGGAGGTGATGGGGATGGAGGCACGTCCGGCAGGGATGGGGTCTGGCATGTCCTGCCAGGGTGTCCCAGCACAGCCATCTCCAAGGCTGACGGCTCCCCTCCGAGTGGCCCTGGGGACCAGGCTGGGATGAGCCATGCTGGTCCCAGGGTCCTGACCCCTCCTCGTGCCCCTAGGTGGGTGCAAGTGGCATCTGAGAGCCAGGTGATCCTGTCACCCCCTCCCTGGGCTTGGGGCGAAGAGGACGGAAACCCCCTGGGTACCGGGAGTGAAGGGCATGTTGTAAACCAGGGCTCTCCTGGCTGCTGGGTTTTGTGAATACCGAGAGCTACAGCAGCTCCCTGGGGGACAAGGACCCCAGGACGCCGTCCTGCCGTGGGGCGCAGGCTGCCAGGGGAGGGGGACAGTGGCCTGGGCGGGGGCTGGCGGGCATCCGAGGGGCAAGACGGGGGTCTTTGTCCGGCCGGGGACTGAGCGGAGGTTGTGTGCAGCTGACAGGGAGATGGTACAGCATCGGCCTGGCCTCCAACTCCAACTGGTTCAAGGAGAAGAAGCACCTGATGAAGATGTGCACCACGGTCATCTCTGCCACCGCGGACGGGAACCTGGAAGTCACCTCCACCTACCCCAAGTATGGGCATGGGAAGCGGGTGGGTGAGCAGAGGGTGCTCCCCCATGGTGCCATGCCTGGGGCTGGAGCGTCCCCTCTGATGTCCTTGTGCCGCGCTCCCCAGGGGTGACCAGTGCGAGAAGAGGAACAGCCTCTACATCAAGACAGAGGAGCCGGGGCGGTTCAGCTACACCAGCCCACGTGAGTGCCCAGCTCCCAGCCCGTCCTCCCGCGGGGCAGCCCCTGACATTCCCCCAGCTCCCAGCCCGGCCCCTCTGTCACCTGTCCCTGCTCCTGCTCCCACCGGAGCACCCGGGGCCGGCTCGGTGTCCGGGGCTGAGCCGTGCCCTCCCTGTCTCCTGCAGGCTGGGGCAGCAAGCACGACATCCGCGTGGTGGAGACCAACTACGAGGAGTACGCCTTGGTGGCCACCCAGATCTCCAAGAACACCGGCTCCTCCACCATGGTGCTGCTCTACAGTACGTCTGCCCTGGGACCCCCATGTCGCCCGCCCCCTCACCCCCCAGGACCCCCAGGGATGCCCTCGGTGGGGGGGTCTCTCCCATGGGAGAAGGGCAGCAGTGCCTCCCAAGCTGGGGTGACCCATGGGGTGGCTGGGTCAGGACCCCCTTCCTGGAGAGCCTGTCCCTTGCTGGGCTGCCCGCACCCCGGGGCAGTGTGACCCCTCACGGGCGTGCGGGGGGGCCGCTTCTCACCCTGCTCTCGGCTGCAGGTCGGACAAAGGAGCTCAGTCCCGAGCGCCTGGAGAGATTCACCCAGTTCTCCAGGGAGCAGGGCCTGACGGACGAGGAGATCCTCATCCTGCCCCGGACGGGTGAGAGCTGGAGGGGCAGGGGGATGGCGGGGGGCAGGCAGTCAGCCGGGGGGTTAAGAGGGAGGAGACCCTCCTGCCTTCTGCCTGCCTGCCTGCGGGGCCGGCACGGCGCCAGCCCTGGGGTGCCGCTGGGCAGAGCCCCATGTGGGGTCCCTTGGGGGGATCAGCAGCGTCCCCCCCAGCCCCTGGAAGAGCTGACCTCCGCTTTTCTTTCTCCTGCAGACAAATGCATGGCGGACGCTGCCTAGGTGAGTCCTGCCTTTGTTGGGACTCACACCAGCCCTACGTGGGGGTGGGGGGTGGGCACAGGGGTGCTCGGAGCCGCTCCACCCTGCAGAGCCCCCATCCCCTTCCCGGCCCCCCCAGGCTGCTCCTCGGGCTGAGGTCCCCCTTACCCCTGCTGGGGATCCCCCACCCCGGCCCTGTGGGGGCTCTTTTCTTGCCCCAGGACCTGCCCACCCACTCGGTGAGGGGCTGGCAGGGCCCGTGTCCCCCTGTGTGTCCCCCTGAGTGTCCCCCTGAGTGTCCCTCTGTCTCCCCCAGCTCGGCCACACTCGTGTGCCCCCCCCCGTCTCTTCCAGGCAGACCCGCCAGCTGCTGCCCATCGGAGCCCGAGAGCACCGCGAGCCCCGTCCCGTCCCGTCCTGTCCCCAGCACGTCCCCCAGCACCGCAGCAGCCTTCGCTCCCCACCTTCACACCCCACACCTGCACCCCTGTCCCCATTAAAGCCCATATAAAACCAGCCCCCCCGCCCTTGTCTGCTGGGTCATTATGGGGAGCCCCGATGGGGCGATGGGGAGGGGGGAGCAGGGCCAGTGGCGGTGGGCTGGGCTGGGGCTGGCCTCAGGGGTCAGGGCTGATTGTCGCTTCTGGCCGTGGGGTGGGACCCCGTGCGCACTTGCAGCCCCCTGCCATGGTGCTGCCTGGCCACCAAACCTGCCTCGTCCAGGGAGGAGGCGTCCCCGGGGCTGGGACCCGCTGGGACATCCGCTCCCGTCTGCCTCCTCAGGTACCCTGGGCTGCCCCAACCGCCCTGCCTCAGTTTCCCCTCCAGGGAGCAGGCTGGCAGCGTGGGGATGGGGCAATGGGCAGGTGCGGGGGGAGTCTCTCCAAAAATGTGGGGTGGGGATGGACATGAACCGGAGCAACGGCTGTGAACGTTGGATGCGGCTCAGTCCTGGCTGCCCACCTGCTCTCCATGCCATGAGCCCGGACCCTCGCTGCGAGCGGGGTCTGTGCCTGCTGCCAGCAGCCTGGGAAGCCACAACCCCTTCTGGGGGGCACTGGGCCGCGGCTCAGCCCCGGGCTGAAACACGGGCTCAGTCACCCTCCCCCTTGAAGCAGGATCCGTCCCACCGCTGCCGAACCCTGGGGCCAGCAGGCAACAGCCCAGAGTGGGGCACTGGGGGCACCCTCAGCCCCCTCCCCAGACACGGCACCGGGCACGGGGCATCGCCACGTCCCTGACATGCTCCGGGCTGGGGCTCACACAAGGCTGCATTCATTCGGGACAGGGCAATTAGAGGGGGAAGGGGCCAACGCTGTCACCTAACACGGGTACAAGTTATCCCTGCTCTTGTGTAACCTGTTGCATAAAGTGGGGGCGGGCAGGGGGTGCTGCCAGCGGCGGGGGCTATAAAGGTGGGTGCGGGAAGAGGCAGGTCCATGCAGCCTTTCCTGCCCGCATCCAGCCCTCGGAGCAAGGATGATGATGGTGGTGGTGCTGCCCAGCCTGGCACTGGCCCTGCTCTGCCTGCTGCCGGCGGGGGCTGAGGTCCCCGTGCAGCCAGACTTCGACACCGAGAAGGTAATGGCACGGGGCACCCCCCAGCTGGTCCTCCTGGGGCAGGTGCCCATGCTGCGTCCCCAGGCATGGCTTGGCACTCCCAGGCACCCCCCGGTCCTGGCCCTGAGCAAAGCTGGGTTAGTCGCGGCCAGCTCCTGCGTGCTGTGGCCAGACCTGGTGGTGGCCCTGCTACAGGGACACGAACACCCGGGGCTGTGATGCCCCCGACTGTGTGGCGCTTCCCCAGGGAACACGGGCCAGGCGCTGCCCGCCCCCCTCCTGGCACGGGGCAGGGCAGGGTGTTCCGCACGCTGATGGGTTGGCAGGTCCCCGTGGCTTTCCCAAACCCCGCGGGTGATGCCCTGCTGCAGTTTGCAGGGATGTGGCATGTCGCAGCCATTGCTTCCAACTGCTCCGTCTTCCTGAAGATGAAGGATGGGATGAAGTCGTCCATCACCATCGTCAGCTTCATGCCGGACGGGGACCTGGCTCTGAAGCTCATCTGGCCCCTGTGAGTGCCCATCGTCCTGCTCGTTGTTCCCCACCTGGGGCAGGGGACTCCCCTCCCCGCCAAGGCGGCTGGGTGAGGAGCGTCGTCCCACAGACCCACTGCCCCACGCACCCGGTCCTTCCTGCACCCCAGCGTGTCCCCCGGGCAGGGGGAGTCCCCCCTGCCCCCCACCCCGCTGCATCCAGCCATGTTTGCTGTTTCTCTTTTCCTTTTCCAGGGCGGACAAATGCCAAAAGTTTGAGCTGCTCTTCCAGCAAAGTGGGCAGGCAGGGCACTACATGGGTACGTGTGGGCTTGGGGGGGGGGGGTCGGAGCTACGGGCACCCTGAAATGGCTCCATCACTGGTCCCCCGTGCTCGGGGGGCAGTGGGAGGTGGGTTTGGCCCCTCTGCCTCCATCGCTCGGCAAGAAGCCGTGCTGCAGGTGGGTGGGTGCCCGGCTCCACCGGATCGCACAGGGGTTCCCTTCTCCGACCCCCCACCTCGGGCAAACCCGGGGCTCAGGTCCTGAGCTGTGAGCCCCGGCGGGGGCCGCGGAGGTGCCTGGGCTGCGCTGCGTTGCCGGACTGGGCACCGTGTGGGGTCCTTCAGCAGCACAAGAGATGGGGGACCTGCGCGTGATGGAGACGGACTACAGCGGCTACGCCATCGTGCAGGAGATCAAGCGGAGTGGGGAGGAGCCCCACAACGCGCTGCAGCTCCTCGGTGGGTGTCAGGAGTGGGGACGGGCACCTGTGGCTCCCCGGGGAGTGCGGGGACAGGCCCTGGGGAGGCAGGGGCTGGGCTCTCCGCCACTGCTGGGGGCCACCACATTGGAACCCAACAGGCTGGCACCCAGGCACCCCCAGGGAATTCATTTTGGGGTGAATGAAATCTTGCACTAAAAATGCCCCCGGTTGAAAGCAGTTTGAACTGAAGCCCACCATCCCCCGCAGTGTGCCAGTCTGGCTGCGGACCCCCAGCCCCCCCATGCCACCCCAGGCAGGTGGGTCACCTGTCCCAAGGGCTTTGTGCCCCTTTGCTGCCAGCCCAGGGCAGCCGTGGGGTGCCCCGTGCCCACCCTGCACCTACATGGCTTCGCCCTTGCCCTTCCCGGGGGTCCCATCACTGTCCCGTGGGAGTCAGACCCCCAGCGCGGGGCTCGCTGCCGGGTCCCCCCCCCACTCACCAGCCCCCATGTCGGGTGTCTGGCTGCAGCGAGGGAGCAGGACGCCAGCCCCCAGCTCCTGCAGAAGTTCAAGGAGCTCGTGCCCACTGTGGGCCTGACCCAGGACATGGTGGCCATCCTGCCCAAGTCGGGTGAGTGCCAGGAGGGTGTGGGGTGGCACGCGCGGCCCCCCTGTGTGGGGATGCTGTGGGGGGCTCAGGGCAGTGCCCGTGGCATGCTCACCCCTCTCTTTGCTTTTCGACAGATCAATGCACCAAGGATATCAGGTGAGCGTGGCCGGTGGAAGCTGGGTCTCCTTCCTGGCATGGCCTGGGCTGAGCAGGGACTCGCAGCCCCCCCAGGGACCCCCCTGCCTCGGGGCTCTGCATCACATCAGCTTTCCCCTGCTCTAACGGCCATCCGTCTGTCCTGCCTCCCTGCAGCTGAAGGAGCCAACGCCAGGGCCGTGTGTCCTCCAGACCTGCTGGGACCCAGGCTCTGCTCCCCGCTCCGTGGTGCCCCTTCCCATCCACCCTGGCTGGGCTCTGCCAGGCCCGCTGCCCCATGCCAGGGTCACACCTCGCCCTCCTAAATAAATGGGTGCAGAATCTGCCCCAGAACTTGGTGCTTTTGTTGGCAGGAGCAGGGGTGCTGCCAGGGTCCCCGGTCACCCTGCGCCCAGTGGTCCTGGATCCAACCCTTTGCCTCAGCACCCCGGGGCGATGGGGGGCTCCTCTGCTGCATTACGGGCTGCGCCCGGCATGGGGAGCGGAGGGTGGGGAAGGTGCAGGGGGGGCAGCCGCGGGGGATGCGGGCAGGGGAGAATCCAGCTGGGATGAAGAGGGGCTGGCGCAGCTCGGCTGGGTGGGCGCAGGGTAAGCGCTCAGGCTGCCCAGCCCTGCCGGCACAGGCTCTGCCTCCCTGCACCAGCTCGTCCCCAGGACACCCCATTCCCTGCTCAGTTCCCCCCAGGACCACCCGGACAGGAGTGGGGGCTGTGCTGGGGTTGCCCAGGGTTAAACGCAGGGCAGGACTGGGAGCCCCGCGCCTGTCCCTGGACCCCTTGGTGCCCCCATCTGCCCACTCACCAGGGTAGGACCACGCTGCAATGAGCCCCAAGGGCAGCCAGCACTCCTGTCCATCCCCCTCCGCCTCCTGCGCAGCGGAGGCAGCCCCTGGTCCCCCCCACTGCCCCCCTGCCCCGGAGCGGGGGTCCCTCCGTGCCCAGCCAGGCTGAGAGGGAGCAGCATGGACTTTTCAGGACTGTGACCCCCGGGGCTCGCCGGAGCCAGGGTGCGGGGGACATCACACCCTGGAAAGGAAGGGACACTCCCACAGTGACGTGAACCCCTTTTTCTGCCTGCCCTGCTCCGGGTGCGTCCTGCTCCGTGGAGCCCGAGTACGTGGAGCCGGGGGGGCGAGCCTGCGCCGGCACCACGGGGTCAGGCCAAGCTGGTGGCACGCGGGCGCCCGGGCTCGGGCACGAACCCGGCGCCAGCCTCGGGGCAGATGCCAGCCTGGCCGGAGTACAGGTCACTGAGCCCCTTCGTGATGGGTCACTGGGTGATGGCGCTGCAGTGGCCCATGCCAGGAAGGACCTCCCTGCTCCTCCTGTCAGCCCTCCGTCAGCGAGCCGGGAAACAAAAGCTCGCTTTGTTCTTCCACAAGCAACTAAAGAAACCGGGAAAGTCCTAAATTTCAGCACTGGTGCAACAGCTCCTGCAACCCTCCGGGGCTTGCAGGCACTTTCCTTCTTCCGTGAGACCGGACGTTGTTTACCCTGGGGTGACTTCAGCCCTTCGAAACCACCACCTCGCCCAAGCCAACTCCGGCAGCGTTACCCGTGCAGCTCGGCACGCAGCACTGCCGGGGCGGGCGGAGAGGGGGAGAGCACGGTGTTATAAAGCCGGCGGCCCCAGCACTGCTCTCCATCCCGTTGGCGAAGCCGGAGGAGGCTGCGGCGAGATGAGGACCGTGGGGCTGAGCCTGGGGCTGGCCCTGCTCTGCTTGCTGTGCGCGGAGGCTGAGGACCTCGGGGCTGCGGGGCTGGACAAGAGCCAGGTGATCCGCAGCATCCCAGGGAAGGGAGGGTGGGAGCGTGCCCTCCAGTCACCAGGGCGGGGGCTGGAGAGGTGTTTGGGTACCGGGGCTGGCTGGGGACACCGCAGCCACTGCTGGCACTGCTGTCACACCCAGGTGAGGGCAGTCACCCAGCTCCAGCGTAGGTGCCCCAGCAGGGATTTCAGTAGCCAGAGGGGATGGGGGTACCCTATGGCCTGAGGGTGTCCTGGCGCAGTCCCCGAGAAGGGGACAGCCCCTGTCTGCTCCTCTGGACTCACAGCTGGCCCTCACTCCCAGATTGAGGGGAAATGGTACATCATTGCTCTGGCCTCTGACTCCGAGAGCTACCTCCGAAAGAAGGACGAGCTGAAGATGGCGACGGCCACCATCGTGGTCCTGGGGGAGGGTGACCTGAAGGTCTCCTTTGCAATTCCCACGTAAGTGCCAAGTGCTTTTCTCCATGGGCTTCACTGACCAACCTCCTCCCTGGATGTTCACTGATGGGTCTCCACCTGGGTGCCTCCAAAGCACCCGCCAAAGCCCTGGGCAGGGGGTGAGGCAGGGCCACCAGCCCCACAGTTTGAAACAGGGGTTCAGGAGGGCTGCGTTGTAGGGACCCCCTTCTTCAGGGCAGGCCAGGCAGGCTCAGGGCAGCACCAGCCAGGGGTGGTCCCACCATGGGGGCTCAGGCACCCCACCACTCCCAGCAGGGATGATAAGGGACACTGCGATTAAAGCTTTCCCAGCAGGACCAGCCTCATCCCACCAGCTCAGAGCATGTCACCCCACGGGGCGGCCCTTGGGCGCCAGCACTGTGCCCTGCCAACTCAGGCACCCATTGCCCCGGGGGTGGCATGCCCTGGCCATACCATCTCGTCCCTGAACAGCAAGTCCCACGTTTGGGGTCGCGACACTGGAGCCAGCGTCCCCAGAGGAGGGGAAGGGGGGTTCACTTCACCCCAGCTGGTGATTCCTTCACTGTTTTGCAGCCCGGAGGGGTGTAAGAAATCAGAGGCGATCTACAAGCAAATAGGCGTCCCGGGTGAATACTACAGCCCCGGTGAGTGAGGGGAGCCCGGGCCCTCAGGCCTGTCTGAAGCAGCTGTTTTTCCCTGGGGACATGGTCCTCGGGGGTGTCCGTCTGCCTCTCCTGAGGTCCTGGGGTGAGACGTCCCTCTGCGGCTGGTCACCAGCTGCAGGACAAGGCTGGTCCATGCCAGAGCTGGTGACCCTCTAACGTAGCGGATTCCCTGCTCCTTCCCCCCGGGTAGCCGTTCTGGGGTAAGACAAACACGTTCAGACCAAGCTTAAACCCTGGGGAAAAGCAGGTTCATTCTGCAACGGGGCTGTGGATGGATGCTCCCAAGGGATGAAGGAAGAGCGGTTTCGCGCCATCCCCAGCCCAAGAGGTAGTCTGACACTGGCCGGGCC
Source organism: Rynchops niger (assembly GCA_013400035.1). Taxonomy (NCBI): domain Eukaryota; kingdom Metazoa; phylum Chordata; class Aves; order Charadriiformes; family Laridae; genus Rynchops; species Rynchops niger. Next base: position 128,826 of record VXBH01008886.1, on the reverse strand, counting down.
ACTCAGCCGCCCGCAGTGACCATCGCCAGAGCCTCCTGTGTTTGTGTTTCCATCCTTCTGCCCTGCCGTGATCTGTGGGCTCCCCCAGGCTTCCAGAGGAGCCGTAGCAAGAGGAAAAACCAGGAGGGGGAGACAGAGAAGACAGACATGTTGGGTGGACCTGGCCCTGGCATCCCGATTCACGCTCTTAGGGCCCTTTTGCAGCGTGGGAGCTCTCGGGCGGTGGGGGGTAATTAATTTTTCACTTTCCTCCACGTCTTTTTGCAGAGCGAGGCAACAAAACGGCGCAGGTGGTGGATACCGACGGCAAGACGTATGCAGTTATCTTTGCCTCCAGAGCGAAGGATGGGAAGACCTTGCACATGCTGAGGCTCTACAGTGCGTAGCAGTGACGGTCGGACGGGGGCGAACAGCTCGGAGGTGTCGGGGTGTTTCGTGGTGTCCCGAGAGACCCCTCCTCACCACTGCCCTCCCGCCGGCACCTCTTGCCTGGTGCAGGAGCGGGGCAGGGGAAGGGGCAGCGACTGGGGGCTGGCAGGGGAGGCTGGGCTCAGGCTCCTGCACTGTGCTGGGAGTCCATGGCCACGGTCTCTGGGTGAAATGGGCGAAGGGGGGGGGGGTCCTGCTGCAAGGCGGGGGTGGGAACCAAGAGAGGAGACGCTGGGCTGGTGCCAGGATCTCCACTTCATTCTGTCCCCCGGGAGGGCTGTCTCCTGTGCCTGCCCGCCACCACTCTCCCCCATCTCCACCGCTGCCTCCAGCCTTTTCCCAGGGACCGCCGTCCATCCCATCCTTGCCTGGCCGCTCTCACCAGCTGCCCAGGAGATGCAGAGACAGGCCACAGCCTGGAGCTAACTCGTGTCTTTGCCTTTAGGCAGAACCCAGGAGGCGAGCCCCAAAATCACAGCGCAGTTTAAGAAGCTTGCAAGGGAGAAGAGCTTTACCGATGAGATGATCAAGATGCTGCCCAGGCAAGGTGAGCACGGCCCAGCACCGTCAGGCTGGTTTGGTCAATACGGGGAGCCAGGACGTGCCTGCAGGGACCAGCTCGGCCCATCGCTGCCACCACTTTGTGGTCTGAGATGGCAGGAGAAAGCGCTCCTTGTGGCTTTCACCTTGCTCAAGTTCATTCCTGGGTTGTCTATTTTGGGTGCTAAATGCGGACAGCCAGACCAAGCCCCGGGCTCAGCCTTTCTCTTTTTTTCCACAGCGGAATGCAGCCTCGATGACGTGTAGGTGAGTTGCTGCGGTGCAACACGGTGTTTGCAATGTCCTCAGCTGGAAATTGTGCCCCGTGGTGCCCCAGCAAGGGCCACCATGAACTCCCGGAATTACTTTGCGGGCCGAGTTGTTCGGACCCGTGCTGGAGCTCACGCCCAGGTAGGACTGTTCCCTTTGGAGCTGCTCTGCAGCGGGGACCCCAAGGTGCAGCTGCCAGCAGTGAACAGGGGCACTTGCACCAAAACCGCTGGTTCCATGGAGAAACAGCTGCCGAGCTCATCCAGCAGAAAAAGCCGGGACACCGGCTCTTGCCAGAGGGACCTCAGGGTTTTGGGCTGGCAAAACCGGCCAGAGGTTGGGTTGGCGTCTCACCACACAAAATGTGGTTGTTGTTGGCCCACCCTGGCACGTGATTTCCCACCATACCAGTGCACATACAGTTGTAGGAGGTAGCTAGAAATCCATTGCTGGAGACGGCTCAGCCTACAGAGCTGGAGATAACTGGAAAAGAAAACACTGGTCCTGGCGGAAAGCCCTGCTGGGCCCTCTGTGTTGGCCTCCTCACCTCAAATACTCAGCCCACCTCTTCCGGCTGTTTTCTAGGAGGTGCGGGCTGGCTGGTGGGCGCTCCTGCTGAGCAATGCAAGACCCATACTCTGAAGATCCAGGCTGCTGCTCCGCCATCCCTCTTCCAAGCTTGGTGGTCAAGGCCCTGACACACCTCCTGCTCCTCCGGCGCACAGTCCCTGCTTTTTGCCAAATAAACAGAAACTCACCCTGCAGCTTTGTGTAGCTGTCTGGGGAGAAGCTGGGGTGCTCAGGCATGTGGTCCCTTCTGTTGTCCTCCTGGGGCCTGTGGTTTGTGAGCAGCCGGGGTGCTCCTGGACTGAGCTCACCCAAGCGAGGGCATTTTCAGAGTCCAGCAGGATTTTGCCTCCTGGGTGCCTCCTGTGGGGCAGGACCATGGCCGGGCAGAGGTGAGGCGAGGGGTGCAGTGAGGCTGGAAATCCCGTGGCCATGAGGAGAACAGTGGAGAAAGGCCACGGGACTTGGCCACAGAGATTAAATTGGAGTTTGGAGGGCTGCAGCTACCGCCACCATCCAACCCACCTTCCCTGCTCTCGCCCTGCTGCCATTGCAGCCTTCTGCTCCCCTGGAGCCCCGCTCGTCCACCCGCTCAGGCTGGGCCAAGGCAGGGGCAAGACTCAGCTTTGGGACCCCTCCGTGCCCTGGTGGGAGGTGGGTGTCTGACTCCTCCAGACCCAAACCCAGAGCGCGGGTGCAGGGCTGCGTGTGGTCTCTGCCCCTGGGCACCGTGCAGAGAAAGCCCACCCCAGTGTCAGATTATGGCGGTGGCGGACATCTGCCTCCAGAGACTGTCTTGCTTTGAATTTATATTTCTGAAATCCCACTCCATCCTTCCCTTCCTGCTCTGTCCAGCACCCCCCACATCCACCCAGGAGAAACCACAACCCACCCAGGCCAAACCTCGCCTCCAGCAAAGCCCCGGCACCTCACGCATGCTCATCTCCAGGGGCTCGTCCAGTGCTTTCAGGCACTGAGGTCTGGCAGGGCATGAGGCAGCTTGTGCCTCTCCTGGAAAAGGAAGTTCCCCCAAAATCCTCTCTGATGGCCTTTCCACCTTGCCCGTCCCTGGCCAGCCTGGCCAGTCACCCAGGCAACCAGTTCAGCTCGGGATCTGCTCCGTTGCTGCGTGACAGTAGCAGGTACCCCAGGAAGGTGTTGTCTCAGCACCTGAGCACGTAGGGATGTTCCCAGGTACTTCCTTCTCCTCCCAAGGACTGGGAAAATACATTTGGGAAACGGTCCCTTCCTGGCCTTGGTGCTGAGCGGGGAAGAGAGCTGGACTCGTCCCGGCAGCGGCAGGGCAAGGGACCGCACTGGAAAGTCCCAGCCCAGCGCCATCTCCACCCTCTTTGGAAGGAGCCCCGCATTTCCAGCAGGAATTCTCGCCGGCAGTTTGGACTGGAAGAGTTCAGCATTTGTCACACTCCCAGGAGCAGCAGGCCCACACGCGGCTTTGCCTCGAGGTTTGTTTTCAGTACGTGGATCGAAGCAGATAAAAACATGCTGCTGCCAGCAACGCCCTTCGCAAAGGGCTTTGTGTGACGGGGAGTCCCAGTGTTTCCACATCGTGTTCCAGCCAAATATTTCCTTCCTGCCGTGTGCAGCCATCACCCTGCCAGACAGCGGTGAGATCATTTCTCTTTATCACCGGCATTTTCCACTCCTCCTGTTGTCCATCTGTTTTCTCCCCATGCCCTGGAGCAGGATGCACCCAGGCTGCAATTTCAGATCTTTTCTGGGTGTGAGTCCCTCCCATGCAGAGCAGGCGGGGGATCCCCACCGCAGCCCTCCCATCAAGCCTGTCCCTGTCCCTGCTGCTCGCCCAGTGCTCCTCGGCCGGTGCAGCCCCTCTCCCAGCAGCCTGCCTTCAACTACAGGCAGGTACCAGGGCAAGGAGGGACAAGATGAAAAGAGGGTTGTACCCGTCCCCCTTTATCCCCCTAGCAAACCTGGCCAGATGTCTTCATAAATTTAATGACACGGACTTTTCTTCCCTGAATGTTTAAGGACACCCTCTCGGTACCGGTGGCATCCCGCAGCCAGGAGCTTCACCGCCCATCTCTGCGCTCCCTTTCGCTGGTGGCAGGGGTGTCTCCTGCAGCACCTTCGCCGGGTGCTGTGAGAGCCCGCTGGTGAGACCGGGTGGGTGTAGCGGAGATAAGCCCAGGCACCCGGATCCCAACCGGCTACTGGAGAGAGCAGAGGGGCGTTGGGGCAAGGGAGGCGCCGGACCAGTCCTTGGTGTATGAGGAGCAATTTGAAGACTCACAGCCGATGGCTGCGGTGCTTGCTGGTGATGTGAGACTATCTTCTCTATTCATCCACCTCGTGCTGTTCCAGATCTTCAATCTTTAACGAGTCTCCTCGCTCTCCAGCTGTGCCTCTCATCCTTCTCTCTCCCTCCCCTGCTTAGGCCATGTCCCTGCCGGGGCTGGGTGACCAGACCTGGACCTCTACCCATCCGGGAAGGTGTGGGTACAGCTTAAATTTATATGGTGTCTTTTCTTGTTCCCCAGTCTTCTCTTCTCATGCTGCACCTGCCACCTTTGGCATCTGCGGCATGTGGATGAGATGTTTTACAAGATGCCTGTTGGCACAATGAGCTCCCGGGGTGATCTTCCTCCCTTTCCCTCTCTCTCAGCCGCTCTTTTATCCAAGTGAGGATCTTCCTCCCTAGCCTATGGCAGCTTGTCCTCTGCAAGCTTCTCAGCTGACCAGGGGATGTCCAACACCCATATCTTGTTGATTCCTCCCGAAACAGTATTTCTGAGGTGCAGTTTTCCTGTGCAAAAGTTGGATTCAGTCTCCGTTGTGACATAATTTGTCCGTACATCAGCCAGGTCAGACATTTTTTGCAACTTCTCTATCTGGCCACACTGCAGAGTAGATCTACCTGGCTGTAGTCTCTTTATCTCTGACAACCTCTTTAAAAGCCATCATATTTGCTTCTTCCAGTCTTCTGGTGAAAACTAGAGGTAGCACAGGTGAGTCTAAGCAGCAGATGACAAGCTGCAGTGAAAAGTTTGAGTTTCATACCTGATTTACTTCGACTGGAAATGCCGTCTCCTCTGTCTCACTTGCACTTTCACTTCTACGTTGGTAGGACAGACTTTTTCAAGTGTTTGCAAAAGAGATCATCTGGCCTGGGGGTCCACCAAAGTTCCTTCTCAGCCAAGGTGGATGCAGAGTTTCTTCACTTTTCTATTTTTACTATTTCTTTTTTTTTTTTTTTTAATAATCACTCTGAATTTGACTGGATACAGGCCAAACATTTCCTGCTCCTGCTGCTTTTGAAGAAAGGAATATACGTAAGTGCAGGTGTCATTCATCGGAGCAGAGGGGCAAGGGGACACATTCTGGTGTCTTCTCTGTTTATCTTACGTTTTGCCAGTTGACTTACCCAAGGTCATTTTACTGTCCTCATGTGGGTGCTGCTTCAGCAAGTTTGAGAACAATTATCTTATTTCTTATCAGCTCCTTTAAATTGATTTAATCACGCTGGCTTTCATTTAGGTTTTCCCCTTGTAACGTTGTTTAGGGTTTGTATTTACTAATATCAGCTTAAGCGCTCAGAGTGAAGCTAAGCTGGTCTTTTCCGACAATCTCTGTGCCATATGTGATATTTAATCCTCTTGACTTTCCATTTTTTTCCCCCTTTTAAATGCGACTGTACTGGACGGTCTCCAGTTCTAAGTGTCACAAGAATGGCGTTTTGATTTCAGCCCGTGAGCCAGGTCCTGCTTGCTGCTCAGGATGGCTCTTGGCCATCCAAAAATCCTAAACCCTTGGGTGCCCATCCAATCTGCCTGAAGCAACCATGTATCAGAGCCTCGTGGATGTCCCTTTGTGTGTGACGGGCGCTGGCACCACCGTCACCAGCTGCCGGTACCGTCACCGCAGCGGGTGTCACTCCAACGACATGCAGTCATCAGGTCTTGTCCGTCCGTCTTGGATGGTGTCGAGTGAGACCATGGTGTTCCCCAAGAGCCACTGGACACAGGGCCTGGGGGGTGCCAGCCCACCTGAGCCGTCCTCACCCTCCAGCCTGGGGGCAGCCCTTCCCTGGGATCTGGGCGATGGGCATTGGCTCTCGATAGCACAGGCATAAATGATTTGAATTCCCACGGGTTGGATCGAGCCACCTCTAAATTGCCAATTACTGCTTGTAGAGACCGCTGCACCGGTCTGAGCCCCACTGGTTTTGCTCCCTGTTTTGGGAAGGGGCAAATATAGCTCCTGTCCCCAGGCACTGCTGTGGCGCAACAAGCCCCCTGGAGTCTTTTCAGAAGTTCAGATTGCAGAAGTTCAGAAACTTTAATGACACCAACTGAGACTCATTAAAAGTGAAGAAAAACACTGGGAGACGCTGGGGCAGCATGGTGCTCTCTGGGACACAGTCTCACGAGGCACTGGCACCCGAAACGCAAATGGCTTTGGATGTTCCTGCTTCCCCGGGTGTTGAAAGTTGTTGAGACCGTGTGCCTGTTTTCAGCCTGGATCATCTCAGGATGTGGTTTTCTACGCTGGCTCCGTGACTGGCTGACCCAGCATGGCTGATGGGAAGTGTCTGGTGGCCCGAAGGTGGGAAGCAATGTGGCTGGGGACTTCCCAAGCTGCCAGGGTCAGCATCTCCTGAAATGCGTGAAGATACGTCAGTCCCAGCAATGCCCAGTACCACTGATAATGTACCTCTTGGGGACAACACAGCTCTGGGAAGAGGTTGTTCTGCTGGAGCTGCCATTCAGCGAGGCCTCAGCAGCGCCGGAACAGGGTAGCACAAACCTCCTGGTGTTCAGCCCAGGCAAAGGCAGGGTCCTGTGCTGGGCTGGGCTAACCCTGTGCAGCCGGGCAGACTGAGCAGCGTGCGGGGAACGACTCCAGCGGGCAACAGGCTGAACATCATCCAGCAGAGTGCCTTTGCAGCCAGATCCATCCTGGTCTGGGTTAGCGAAGGCAGCACTTGTGGGACCGCGCTGGGAGAGCTGGGCCCAGTTGAGGGGTGCCCAGTACAAGAAAGGCCCTGACAAACCCTGGAGAGGCCAGTGGAGGACATGACGCTGGTCAGGGCCTGTAGCATGTACAAGGAGAGGCTGAGGGAGGTGGGCTGGTCCAGCCTTCGGAGAGATGGCGAAGGAGACATCAGGCTGCCGTCTCCACCTGCCTCAGGGAGGATCTGGAGAAGACACAGACAGACTCCTCCCGGAGTGCTCAGTGGTAGGATGAAGGGCAACGGGCAGCAGCTGCAACACAGCAAACTCCATCAGGACAAAAGGAGAAAGTTCTTCATCATGAAGGTAGTCCTGCACTAGAGCACGTGTCCAGAAACATAGAATCATAGAATCTCCATGGTTGGAAAGGACCTTTGAGATCATCGAGTCCAACCATACACACACACAAACCCCTACAATCTCTGCCACAAGAGCATGCCCTGAAGTGCCACATCTAGACGGTTCTTAAACACCTCTAGGGATGGGGACTCAACCCCCTCCCTGGGCAGGCTGTTCCAGGGCCTGACCACTCTGTCAGTCAAGTCATTCCTCCTCATATCTAACCTAAACCTCCCCTGCCGCAGCTTCAGACCATTTCCTCTGGTCCTGTCATTATTCACCTGGGAGAAGAGGCCACCACCCACCTCTCTCCAACCTCCTTTCAGGGAGTTGTAGAGGGCAATGAGGTCTCCCCTCAGCCTCCTCTTCTCCAAGCTGAACATGCCCAGCTCCCTCAGCCTCTCCTCATCTGACCTGGTCTCCAAGACATGGTGGGATCCCCATCATTGGAGGTATCTAAATGGAGGTGGACAAGTCCCCAAGCAACCTGACCTGCTTTAAAGCTGGCCCTGCTCTGAGCAGGGGCAGGACCAGAGACCCCCGGGGTGCCTTCCAACTGAGATCCTCCTGTGGCTCCCTGGGCCATGGAGATATGCAAACAGGACTGATAACGAGGAACCCAGCAGAACACAGGCATCTGAGCACCGCCTGCTCATAGAGACTATTTATTCATTATAAANTGAGCAGAGCCTGGCCCCATCCTCCTGACACCCCCCCTTTCAGTATTGATAAGTGTTGATAAGGTCCCCCCTCAGCCGTCTTTTTTCCAGACTGAAGAGACCCAAATCCCTCAGGCTTTCTTCATCAGAGAGGTGTTCTGGTCCCCTGATCACCTTGGTAGCCCTAAATTAATTATAATTGTGGCCAATACCAGGGAAGACGCCCACTCCTACCACATGTGCTCTCGGTGTGCCCTCAGCCCTCCCTCCTCTGCGCTGCTGCCGGAGCCCCACGGGCAGAGCGGGGAAAGGCTGGGGCTGCTGTGGTGAGATAGACGGAGGGAGGCTTTAGGCTCCAAAACACACTTTTGTGGGTTGAGAGTGGGAAGAGGGGTCGAGTCCGGGGGGCAGGGAGAAGTGCTGCACCAGGAAGATCTTTCTGGCCAGCGTCCCCATCGCTCTCCCCTCCTCAAAGCCGTGGGTGTTCTCAGGCCCCACACTGACCTTTGCAGATTGGTGCATCCGGAGGGAAACATCCCTTCCAGATTCCCAAATTTCTCAGAGGTGGAAGGTGTCCAAGCAGTTGTTCAGAGAAACAAGACACCTTACTCTTGCTAGGGACACTTAAGTCACTCTTAAATCCAAATGAGCTCATCTGGAAGAAAACAAGGTTATCCAGCGAATCCAGGAGGTACATTCTTGGTTGCAAAAGTGGGGAAAAGAAGCTAGAAAAGGAAAGCACGGGCCGAAGAGCCAAACTCCGACATATTCCTGGACTCAGGCTCTTGCTTCAGGGTGTCTCTGAGCCACTTTGGCTGCAGCGCCCGCTGTGCTGCTCCAGCTCTGCCGCAGGACCACTGCTCGGGCTCTCTCTAGCTGCTGAGAAGTTCAAAAACAACTTCAGACCTGCCCTCCAGTCCCGGCCCCTGGAGGTTTGGGGCCCTCTGTGTGGGGGTGCTGCTGGAGCACCCCTCAGGGGGTGTCCGCGGTCGGGCCCTGAGCACAGCACTCGCCCACCCTATTCCCTCGCAATGTGCTTCCCTGCTCCCACGGCATCCCAAGGCACCGTGCCCCGGGGGCTGTGCTTTGGGAGCAATTACGGACTGTGCTGTACCAGGGGATCTTTTCCCAGGTGCCTCCCAGGAGTGTATTGAAATCACCCCGGTGTCCCAAACAGCTGGTGCTGCCAGACACACCTGGTGTGAAAAGAGAAAGCATCTCCTCAAGGTAAGCCATGCAGGCGCTGGGTCACTGGAGTCCCCGACGTCTGTGCAGGGTGAGTGCTCGATGGCAGGACAGCTGTAGGATCGAGGAGGGAAGGCGTCAGCCCTACGCTGGGGGCCGCGAGGCCGGCTCTGCCCTGCTCCGTGCCCCTCTCCCGTGACCAGCAGACGTGGCGTCCTTGCAGCCCTTCTCACGGCAGCCAGATGAGCGCCCGGGTGCCTGGTACGGGTCTCAAAGTTCACAGCAGGCAGCTCACCCACCCGCAGCACACGGGAGCCCTGCCCCTACCGCAAACAGGGCTGTGCCCGGCTGCAGGCGCGTCCCTTGTTTGCCTGTGCCACAGCCCGCTTCCCGACGGCGCTCCTGCTCCGCCTGGGATGCCACTCTACGAACCCAGCGAGACCACGGCGTTGGCCTGTGCTTCGCACAGAGGGGCGCCCATCAGCTGCTCCCGCGTCTACCTTGAGCTCACTTGTCTCGTATCAGATTTTATTGCAAATCAAATGCAATTTAATTAGCAGAAAGGCAAACAGACACTTCCAACGACTGGCTGATCATCCAGCTAGTGACTATCAGATGAGCAGATTTAATTGCAAACCCCTATAGCTATTGGAAAATGAAATGAAGATGCCGCTTGTGTCCCGGTCACACACCACCTTTGACATCTCCTCCCTTGGCTCGCAGGCTGGAGGGCGCTGCTGGGGACACACACGGTCTGGTGCGTCTTGTCCTGCCTGCCCCCTCCACATCCCAGGGAGGAAACGGGTGCTGGAGATGACAAACTGGTTTTCTGGTAGTTTAGGCTGTGGCGATGCCCTGGGGAGAGTGGATCCTGGGTTTGGCCTGGGTTCTGGTGAGGCCATGGGGGTCAGGGAGGGAGCTGGGGGCGGGTGCTCTCCCCAGAGCATCTGTGTGCCATCTTCCCGGTGAACAAGGCATGTAGTTTTCCACCTCTGCTTCATTAAACCAATGCAAAGGCTCAGAGGACACCTACTTATACTTAGAACAGGTTAATTTTAGGTAAAGAGAAAAGTTTTCAGTGGTGACAAAGAGAGTTAGGAACCAAACCCCGTCCTACCTTTGCCCTATGATGTGAGCAGTTTGGGCCCCAAACCTCTTGAGAAGGCAGGACGCGAGACCTTGGCTCCTTGTCCAAACCCTGGTGCACTAGTTCTAAGGAGATGATTCCTGGCTCTAAGTCATTTTTGAAATTGGGTTTAAGCTGCTAGTTCTTACAGGCTTGCCTGTGCCAGGGTTACTCACAGCAGCGTGCTCGAGCTCCCTGATGCCGCAGTCGTCTCCCTGCTTGGCTTTGCTTCTCTGGGCTGACCACGTCGCGCCGTGTCCTCTCTGATGGACTCTCCCCTCTCCAGGCATCCTGGCAGTCCAGCTCGGCTTCCTCCACCTCGAGTGGGCTCCCTGCTCCCTGCGTACTGCCCGGCAAGGTCTCACTGACCTACCACAGCCCCGGTATTTTCCCACATGGCCTGGAAACCTTTCTGTTGTCCCCATGGCCAGTTTGGCATCTCATGACTCAGGAATCCCCTAGGCTGACCGGGCCACTGGCTCTCCCTCCGAGGACCCTGTAGGCAGGCAGACTGCTCCAGAGTCCCAGAGCTCCTGTGCCCACTAGTTTTCTTTCATTTTCTTTCCCCTAAAGCCTTGCAAATGCCTGGTGCTGGATTCCTCTTCTCCCTTTGGACTTAACCTCCATCACGGAGACGCTTTGCACCCTCGCTGCAGGAGAAGCGGCGTTCACTCTTCCTTCCGTGCTCCCTTCCCGCATCCCTGCTGACGTGCAGCAAACCTCTGAAGACTCTTCTCCCTCCTTGACGCCGTCGTCCCCGTGCCCTCATGTTGTCACCAGTCACCCTGCATTTGCCATAAATTGTCACTGTCCTCCTGGAAAACTGGGAGTGGGCAACGTCTGACTTCCAGGGCACTGAACTGAGCAGCACTGCGGGGCTGCCTGTCCTTCAACTACGTGGCCAAAGGGCATATATTAAACTCATAGCACGGCACGCAATTTTCACAGTCTCCCTGCACTCCTTCATCTTTCAGCGCAGACTTTGCTTACCGCTTTTCAGGCTCTTTTCTTCCCTTGCAGATTTTCCACTCTTTCCAAATATCCTCCTTGGTGTATATATGTTACTCATTTTCTAGAGGAGAAGCCCTGCTCCGCCAGCCTCTCCCTTGTGCTCCAAAGGGAGTTTTTAGCTGGGTTTTGCACCTTTTCTTTCATGAAGTCCCAGCTCTTTTCTACGTTTGCATGCTCGGCTTCCTAAACGTGCCCAGCTGCAGTAACCAGCTCCTCTCACTCGTCCCGATTTGTGCTTGTTCACAGCCACCGCCACCAATCTGCTCCTATTGATCTTCCCATTTACGCAACACGGCATTGACTCATGCCTACTCTAGCTGAAGTTATTTTCTCAAATAGCTCTTCTAAAAACAGCCTATTTTTCAGGAACAGGTACAAAAAAAAAACAACCATCAGCTCGCTTCATGCTGTGACCTGGTGAAGAGATATGTGAGATGTCATATCCAAGGATATCTGGAATGACCGTTAGAGACAAGGCTGTGATTTATAACACCACCACTCCTCCAAAGAGTTACTCTTCCTGGAAGAACTTCTCTCTTGGGGCTTTGTCCTCACCCCAGCCTGGCTGGGGGATCTGTGACAGGCTCCCAGCACCCTCCGGGCAGACCTTCCTTTCCCTCCTTCCCAAGGCAATTTAGATCCAGGAAGATCTTTTGATGGTGCTTCTCAAAGTCTTGTGCTGTGCTGCCCTTCCTCCTCGTCTCCCTTTCTTACCCTCTCCTGCATTCTCCGTTGCCTCTGCTCTGGTCACACCAGCTATTTCTCTGACCTCTGGGAACATCTTAGTAATTGCAGTCCCTCCCTGCCAGCTTTGCATGAGGCCACAATCATTTGTGTTATTTCCTAGGGACCATCTGCCCTTCCTGAGCCAGAGGGGACGCCAGCTTCTTGCTGCCCATATCGTTCTCCCAGATGCTCTTATCCTTACAGGTTCTTCCCTTCCCTCTGTGGTTCTGCCCTTGTTTACCAGCTCCTACTCTTCCAGCACATGCCTCTGCTTCGACCTCCATTCCCTTCGAGGCTCAACGCCTGGCATCAGATCCCTGAAGGCTTCTCCCGGCCTTGGGCTGGCTGCTCCTCCCTCCCTCCCTGCTCACACACCCCCCCCGACCGCTGGGCACCAGCACAAACCCACTGCCTGTCCCTGAATCTCCGCCTTGTGGAGCACATCCCCAGCGTGGTGGAGTTGTCCTTGTTCCCTCTTGGAGGGACCTTGCAACGCCATGTGAGGGTGCTCAAGTCTTCTCAGCCTGGCACCACCTCCTCTTCGCACCCGCAGATGCTCCCACGCTTCTCCCTGGAAGGACGTGGTGACAGCTCTGTCAGCGCTAACATCTTTTTGCAGGCTCGCGCGAATGCCTGAGCGTCTCCTTGCTGCTCTGCCCGGGGATTCAGTAGCTTTAGGTTCACACTCAAAATCTTCTGCGTCTCATCTTATTTTATCCCTGAGCTCCAGTTTCTTGTTAGATGCAGAGTCTTTCCCTTTTCCTGAAGGCTACTGGCTCTTCTTTGCCTTGACACCCTCAAGCCTGCTGGAATCACACCATTGCCTTCAGATGCCTTTCTGCTCCTCCCAGGGTGTCTCAGAGGACCCTCCCTTACATTGCTTTCTAGGTGCGAGCATGAGGCTAACATCTACAGTGCAGTATTTGCAAGCAGACACCTTTGCCTGCAACTTTTAACAATTTCTTTTTTTTTTTTTTGGAGAGGGGTAAGGTCTGCTCCTGCAACCTGTGATGGAGAGGGGGAGCAGGAGATCTTTCTGTATCTTCACTAACGGTGTAAACACACTTTGCTCCCATGAAGGGCAGTAACTGTTCAGCGAGGCAGGGTCCAACCCATCACATTGGATGTTTTGTGGGATCTTTAGACCATGCTCCGGTTGCAGCCTGGGAAACCTGGAGGCGGGGAGAGGAGTTGCTCTTGTCCGCCGTCATTTAGCAGTCCCTGGGATCCTTACTGACCGCAGTGTCCTCTCTCTGGTGTCCTTCAGGTGACACAGAGTTGGGGCTTGCTTTGAGGGTCAAACCCTGTGGGCTGGGACCCGCCATCTGCCCCCACAGGCATATCCCCTGCCCCCCTGAGCCCCTGGAGCGAGCTGTGAGGGGTGCCGGGGCAGAGTCAGGGCTTCAGCCCATCGCGCAGCAGAGCTGGTGATGCCCCACGGCAGGGGTTCTACCTGTCCTTATCTCCTCCTGCTCTCCCTGTAGATGAACCCTGAGTCCCTGCAGCGGGGAAATCTCAGCAGCCCCACCATGTTCCTTCTCTTGGGGTTTTCCGGTGCCTACAGAGCACAGGTGACCCTCTGCCTGTGCTTCTCGCTCGTTTACCTGGTGACGGTGCTTGGGAACCTGCTCATCGTGACCCTTGTCTGCCTGGATGCCCACCTACACTCTCCCATGTATTTCTTTTTGGGCCACCTCTCCTTCCTGGACATCTGCTACTCCTCCGTCACCCTCCCCAAGATCCTTGGAGACTCCTTCTCACCGCAGAGGACAATCTCCTTTGTGGGCTGCATCACGCAGATCTACTTCTTCCTTTGCTTTGGGGGCTCCGAGTGCATGCTCCTGGCTGCCATGGCCTATGATCGGTTCCTGGCCATCTGCCACCCCCTCCACTACCCAGCGCTCATGAGCAAGAAGATGTGCCACTGCTTAGTGGCCGTTTCATGGCTGAGCGGCTCCTTCTCATCTCTGATCCAGGCCTTCCTCACAGCCCACTTGCCCTTCTGCGGGTCCAACATGATCGACCACTTGTTCTGCGAGGTGCCATTCTTGCTGAAGGTGTCCTGCAGCCCAAACGCTCTCCTCAACAAGGCCACCTTGTACACTTTGGCTGGGACTATAGTGGTGGGCTCTTTCCTCCTCACTCTCATGTCGTACGTTCACATCATTGGGGCTGTCCTCCAGAAGGGAGCAGGGACACAGAAGGCCTTTGCCACCTGCACCTCCCACCTGACCGTGGTGTCCTTGTTCTTCGGCACCGGGGCCATTGTGTACCTGGTACCTCACTCCAGCAGCTCCAAGGAGATGGACGAGGTGCTCGCCCTGCTGTATGCTGTTGTGACCCCCATGCTCAACCCCATCATTTACAGCTTGAGAAACAGTGAGGTCAAAGGAGCCATAAGGAAAACCCTCAACAGGGGGGTGTTATAGATGTCCATGGCAGGGATGTGTCTCTCAGTGACCCAACACACGAGGGGTCTGGGGCTCACGGTCAGGCGGTGCTGTGTGGTGCTGGTGGGGGCACAGCCAGCAGTTCCTTGCTTTCCCTGACCAGCGCAACCGATGCTCAGAACCATTATTGCCTGGTGGGGACCCGAGAGCTTGGTACCTACATCACAGCACCATCTCCCTTTGTGTCCGGGAGCCCCTCACACAACTGGCTTGAACTGGCACTGCCAGCCTCGGGAAGCCCATCTCAGGCAGAGATGGTCCTGGCAGGTAAGCGTTCTCTCACAGAATCGTAGAAACATAGAATGGTTCAGGTTGGAAGGGACCTTAAAGATCATCTAGTTCCAACGCCCTGCCCTGGACAGGGACCTGTGCAAATCTCATGAAGTTCAGCCAGGCCAAGTGCAAGGTCNTCAGCCTGGGGAAGAGAAGGCTCCGGGGAGACCTCAGAGCCCCTTCCAGTCCCTAAAGGGGCTCCAGGAAAGCTGGGGGCAAATTTTTTAGCAGAGTCTCTTGCGATAGGACAAGCGGTAACAGCTTTAAACTGAAAGAGGGTAGATTCAGACTAGATATAAGGAATAAATATTTTACACTGAGGGCGGTGAGCCCCTGGCCCAGGGTGCCCAGAGAAGCTGTGGCTGCCCCATCCCTGGAGGGGTTCAAGGCCAGGTTGGACGGGGCTTGGAGCAGCAGGAGCCAGGTACCGTCCTCCCAGTGTGGAGCACGGCAGAGATGTTCACCCTCTCGGACCAGTGGCAGGAGGATGGCACACAACATCCTCTGGAGACCCAAATAGACTAGGAGGGGATTTTGTAAAATTGCTGGCTGCTTGGCCACAGGAATTCTCCCAATAAGTAATTCTGGGAACTTTTCTCCTAAAATATAGGTACTGCCCAGGTAGAGAAGCTGTACTGGCTTTGCTGTGATGGTGCCCTTGGTGAGCCTTACTTTTTTTAATCATTTATCTACACCTGCTTTGTCAGGCTTTCTGGGAAGAGCTTTTATCCCTCATCAGAGCCTTTTCTGAGGTGAAACACCGTGCAAAGCACAGCAGTAACGCTCGGCTGTTTGCATCTCCTTTTAAGTGGTGGATAATCTTGTCTGGGCTGGCCTTGCAGACACTGCAGAGCCGGATGTCTTTCCCTTAATGCAATAAACTATGTATAAGTAGGAAAACTATTGTCAGGGGATTGATCTTTGTAGTTTCAGGAGTCAAAGCTAATCCTGGGGACGGTGAGCTGCTTCCACATGCAACATGGAGGCGATGAAGCAGGAGCGGGGGCGGTACCCGAGCATGTCTGGGAGAGCAGATCAATCTGGCTCCTGATGTGCCTTCAGGAAGGGTTCAGGGGCTCTCGGCAGCACACGGAGCCAGGAAGGTGTTACCTGGTGATTGTAAATAAAGAGGTGTGAAGGGATGCTGTGACTGCTGCTCAACACGTGCAAGAAGATATGCCTACAGGCGCTGCGAAACGCGTCCGTCTCGGACCTCGGCCGAAGGCTGCGTTGGGATTTCTTTACATATAAGGCTCTGTAAGACTCCTAGTTAGCAGAAATAATGGGAACTGGTTTTCTGCGATTGGAAACCCCCCTGTCCCTGAGGGAGCCAAAGATTTCCCAGTAGGATCCCAACGTACTTTATCCCACTCAGGTGAGGAAGAAACATGTCCTTCCAGAGCACACGGACAAGGCAAAGCCAACTGGGGAACCCAGTTTTTAGGACATCTACAAAATCGGCAGCTCCTTTGGAAATAAAACAGGAATTTCCCATCCCTTCCCACCCGCGGCACCCAGGGCAGGGTGAGCCAGAGCCGTCCTCCACCCCTCTGCTCTCTCTGCTGACAGGGAAACCTGTGAGCTGCTGACTGCTCCTGCCAGTCGTAGTTGTGTCAGTCTTCGGCCGGGTGGGCACCTCTGGGGGTGGCAGGCAGGGAAAGAGGATGGGGAGCCCCTCTGGCAGGGAAGGGTCGGGGCACCGCAAGTCCGGAGTGTGCTCCGTGCTCAGCCTTCATCAGCTCGTGACACCGACGGGTGAGACCACACCATGATAGGGACCAACGGAGCTCGCTGTGACGACCAGAAGCATCACTAGGGATAAAAGAAACATACATAGCTTTTATCAGGTTTATGTGTCAGGGCAGATCACTGCTTTCTCCAGCGCAGTGGTCTCTGAAGCGGGGGGCACGCACCCCAGGGGGTGCGCAAAACAATCGATTGGGGTGCAGCAAGAAAGCATTTTTAATTATAATTAAATTATACCATTAATAAATAAACCATTATACTATGAATAAATAAAGTGAAATAAATTAATATTTTAAAACTAGAGTTCATTTCATCTTTATCTCATCCCTTTAACATTCCTATTATTGTGAACACGGATATAATTTATGAATAAATATACTAATGTTGGGGGTGCACACTCCAGTGTTTTTCACCGATGAGGTTGTGCAATCAGAAAATTTTGGAGCGCGCTGCTCTACACCACCACGCCTGAGAAAGGACGAGCCTCAGGGAGTGAAGCTTCACCCACAGCAAAGGAAGATTTAGGGATGAAACGGGGATCACTTACGCAGACGGGACATATCCAGTCCCTGGCGCCAGGTGGGAGGCACCCCAGGGTGCCAAGGGGCTCGTCTGGGGCTCTCCGTCACTCTGGAGCCTCTTGCTTTGACCGCCGGTGGGGCTGGAGCTGGCAGGGAACGTCTCGCCCCCTTCTCCCTGCCGCCTGGCAGAGGACCCGCGGGGATCGCTGTGTCTCAGACCGGGGCAGGAGCACGCCGTTCGGCTGCAGGGAGAACCCAGCTAACCACGCCATCTCGGCACCAGCGTCCCGCGGGCGGGGAAAGAGGAGGGTTTGCTCTGCTGCCCCCGAGGATCCAGGCGTGGGGACAAACCCTGGGAGGTGCCTGCGAAGCTCATCTTAGGTGTGCTGGAGGTGAAGGTCATTTTCTTGCTCCTGAAGTTGGCGCTTCCATTGGTGCTTCAGGCCTGGGCAAAAATCCTTCTGCCAGAACGTTTTGATGGAGAGCTGGTAATGCTGCTGGAGGGCGTTCCCATGGTGGAGGATGGGGACGATGCCTTGCTTGGACACGGTCTCCCTGAGGGACCAGAGGTCAGATGAAACCCACCTGCCTGTTTTCGCAAGGAGCTCAGTGCCTGCTGAAGTCAGAGTCCCTCAGGCCTCCCGGCATTGGATGGCACGACATCTGGGTGCGTGAACACTTTAGTGGCAGAGAACACAGGCCAGTGAGGGTCACAGACGTGTGTTTGGCCAAGTGGATCCTGCATCTGGCTAGCTCTGTCTTGCAGACGGCTGCTCCGCCTGGCAGAAGAGATGCTTGTCCACCCGTCAGCAGCATGGGCAGAGGAGGGAGCGGGGGTTCCTGCTCCTTGCTCTCCGCATTAATCAGTGCAGAGCCATTCTCTGTAGCTCACTGGGAAGTGGTGGACCATCACCACAGCTCCCCACTCCAGCTGGATCAAAGACCTCAAGAAAAATGGGAAGATGTCTCCGAGAACTATATTTCACTGTGATGGTGAAATAATCATCAGAACTTTAATTCCTGGGTACGTGTCAGTGCAAATCTTCTAATTTGGTTTGGCTTCTACCGAGGGTTCCTCTCCTTCTTGCTCTTCACCTCGGTTAGTTCTCGAGTTCTTCATAAAACACAGAAAGGAAGAACTACGTAGGTCCCTGGGGGTAGATGCTTCCCAACCTGGTAACACCCGTGTGCTGATTGTGTGTGTGGAGCAGAGCTATCAAGAGCTGTCTCTTGCCTCCAACCTGGAATGGTGATCAACCCGCTGTAGAAATATACGGTGGACTTGGGAACACCTTCCATGTGGCTGGAGACTTCAGGAGGTGAGACCAGAGGGGCTGCTGGGCCAGAGCTCTGCGCCCAGGCAGGAGGTGTCCAATGGCTGCTCCTGCTGCCGACGGGGACTTGAGGTACAGCCCAGTTTGGCAAAAATGGAGCAAAGGACTGTGCCAGGAACCCCCTGGCCCGTGGGGGAGGTTTGCTCCTTCGGGTTGCAGGTGGAGTCAGAGAATTAATTCATCCCTGGGTGTTTGTACGGCACCTTCAAGTGGGCAGTGTCAGGGACTGGAGAAGCATCACCAAATCCCAGAATTAGACGCCTTTGTATTTAATCTACATTTACCTGTGCAGGACTGTCCTCAATCCCCATTCTAAGCATGTCTGAGAAGAGAGGCCAAAATCAACCGCGCTTCTTCTCAGTGGAGATGGCTGATGTGGTTTCACATCCTTTGAAGACCTGATGAGAAAATGAGCTTCTTTTGTCTAGCACTGGCCAGAGGATCCTCCCCCATTACCTCTCACTCAACCCAATTAATTGGGTGATGACCCTGTTCCTCCAAGAAAGGTGTCCAGTCTTGGTTAGATGATGATGAGGGGTGGAAATCTTAGCATTCCCTTGACACTTTGCTCCCAGCCACCCCTGGCATTGCTAATTATACCTTGTTTCTAATTGGAATTGCCTGAGCTCAAGCCCCACATGCAGCTTCACACCTCCCCCAGAAGCTGCTTGGGCTGGAGCAACCAAATGACCTCCTGAGCTGCTTTTTGAGGGGGCTCACTGGGAAAGCTGAGAGCTTTGCATGCCATCAACTGGAGTCCAGTGGTCTTCATTTGCTCTCCGGACCTGCAGGATGCGAGCAGAGGATGACGGTCTTAAAAAAACCTGATCAACCCGGTCAATACACAAACTCCCATAAGTACCAGGGGAGGGTGAGAACAGAGATGGGACCTGAGCCAGCAGCAGGGCTTCTCCCCTGCCCCCAGAACCATGGCACGAATATTGATGAAAGCTATTCCCCACTGTGTAGGTGGCAGTTTCAGGTGCTACCACAAATGGAATCATGGGGAGCTAGTGATTTCCATGCCGCGTTCCAACATGTTCTCAACATGAGCCGGCAATGTGCGCTGGCAGCCCAGAAAGCCAACCACGTCCTGGGCTGCATCAAAAGAAGCGTGGCCAGCAGAGCTCTGGTGAGACCCCACCTGCAGTGCTGTGTCCAGCTCTGGAGCCCTCAGCACAAGAAGGACATGGACCTCTTGGAGCGGGGCCAGAGGAGGCCCCGGAGATGCTGGGAGGGCTGGAGCCCCTCTGCTGAGAGGACAGGCTGAGAGANCCTTCCCACCCAAACCATTCTGTGACTCTGATTCCCTGGGCTCCCCAGACCAGACCCTGCAGATAACTGTGCTGCCCCGTGAACATTTCCACCCAGGCCCAGGGAGCCCTGCCCAGGTCCCAGCCCAGCCCCACGCACCCTCCTGGCTCTCCAGCTCTCTCTGTGGAGCATGCTGGAGTCAGGATTTGTGGGTGATGCCATCTGGGGCAGAAAGGTGCCTTTGCTGGGAGGCACGACGGGGACACATCACAGCGTGTCCCAGGAGAGGCAGCGCGGTGGCTGTGAGCACACTGGTCTACCTGGGTGCCCCGTCACCGGTGAGGGCCCGTGCTGGGGTAGTCGAAGGAGAGGTTGTCCAGGAGCATCCTCAGAGAGCCCCAACCTCCAGCATGTGAGATGTGGTGCTGGGGGACCCCAGCCTCTCTCTTGGTGCGGTTTAGTCCCAGCAACTCCTCCATAGAATAAGGGACCTAAAACTTGCAGATTTGGGCTGTTAAAAACATCCTTCGTTCCCAGGACTGAATAAATTACTTCCTTCAGGCTCTTCAGGGCTTAGGAGCCCTGATATGGTCCGGAGGAAAAAAGTGATGCTTCTCAGAAGCATGGGAAGCACCAACTGCTTTTAGGGGGCTGCAGCTCCGGGTGGTCCCAGGTCCACAGGATCCCCCTGAGAGGGAGGCATCCAGGCTGGGGGGGCTGGAAGTGACAGTGTCCCACAGCCAGGGGAGAGGCATAGGCAGTCCCGGGGACAAGGCTGGCATGTGAGGAGGTCCCACGTTAGGCGAAGGTGGAGGAGGTGGGGACGACTAGGGAGCAGGGAGGCAGAGAGAGGGACTTCAGG
Organism: Rynchops niger; assembly: GCA_013400035.1. Taxonomy (NCBI): domain Eukaryota; kingdom Metazoa; phylum Chordata; class Aves; order Charadriiformes; family Laridae; genus Rynchops; species Rynchops niger. The sequence goes on along the minus strand of VXBH01008886.1, from coordinate 108,543 downwards.
GACTCGGTCAGGGGTGCAGAGAGGCGCTCGGGGGGTGTAGGGCGTACAGGGGGTGATGGAGGGGGGTAAGAGATGTGCAAGAAGCGCAGTGGAGGGGTGCTGGGTATGTGGGGCGCGGAGAAGGGGTGCAGGGGATGCTGGGTGCGAAGGGTGGTAAGAAGGGGGGCAGGTGGGGAGGGTGGAGGGGTTGGATGTCAGGGGGCAGAGGAAGGGGGCAGGGTGAAGCCCAGGCAGGTAAGATGTGAGAAAGTACGTGACAGCCCAGTGGTGCCTGAGGCTCCAGGAGCTGCTGGAGCACCAGGAACTCCAAGCACGAGGAGGCTCAGCCTGCATCCCAGAGGGAGGTGATGCCCTGAGCTCATCCCCTCACCAAACCCCATCTAAAACATCCCACCGCTTTCTCCTGCAGGGAGAGGTTCCACCAGCTGTGGCCTGGTCGATACAGACGACTCCAGCCACACCATCGTCCGGCAATAGCCGGGGCTGAGCATCTCAGTGCTGTTCCTCTGCAGGAACTGTCAGAGGAAGCACAAAAAGGCACAGAGATGTCTGGGGAGGTGAGGGCTGTTGGGGGCAGGCTCGCCGACAAGCCCAGTGGGACAGGAGCTGCTGTTTGTCCCGCTGCTCCAGGGGCGCTGGGGGCTGGGTGCTCTGGCAGGACCCCCAAAGTGCTCCCGCTGCCACCGCCATGGGAGGAGGAGGTTTGGGGACATTTGGCCAGGCTGCAGCCACACCTCTGTCCCTGCAGGCAGAGACGCTGAAGTGAAACCCAGCGCGAGAGAGAAATTCAGACACCACGAGCCAGATGGGACTTCCCAAGGAGCAGATGAATGTGCTGCCCAAAGCCAGCGCGAGCAACGAGCAGCCCCTGTCCCCGCGTCCTCCTTGCCCGGGGCTGCCTGCCCTCGGCTCTCAGACGGAGCACAGATGTGGCCAGAGGCAAAGGGTGATTTTTGGCACCTTCCCGTGGTGCTGCACTGAGGACCACGGGGAGCACGGCCCAACCACCAGGGTGGCGGTGCCCTGGGACACCCTGAGCAGGCTCAGCCCTTGCAGGCAGTGCCCGGGGTGTGAGGCAGAAACATTGCTGCCAGCTGGGCTCCACGGGGGATTTGAGTCTGCGCATCCCTCCGGGTGGGTGCCGTGCAGCTTTCCTCAGTGCTGTGTTACTCCTCGGGCTCCTCGCTGGAGCAGGAGTCAAACCTCATCCCTCCTTGTCTTTGCAGAGGAGTGCACCTCGCCATTGGAGCAGGTGAGCCAGAATTCCATCTTTCCCATCCTGGGGCTGGGACAAGCTCCCAGCATCTTCCCACCCTCCCAGCTGGAGCCATGGGCACAGGGACTCCTGGCACAACTGCCAAAAATAGCCCAAAAGTGACACCCCGCCTGAAACACCATTCTGGGCAGAGGCTGAGCCCAGATAAAGCCCAGAAAAGCCACTTTTTTCACTTGCTGGTCCCAGAGGTGCATCTTAAAAGTGAGAAGCAATTAATGAGTGCAGAGCTCCAGCAAATTAGAGAGCAAAGGAAATGCAGGGCCTTTCCTTTTGAAGTAAAATCCCGGGCTTGCCCAGACAGCTGGCAGGAGCGAAAGGTCAAGGAAATTAAGGAAGAAAGAAAATTTCAAGAGATATCTATTCTGCTGGAGGCAGATGACAAGGCTGCAAAGAGCGTTGTCCCCACGGCTGGCCCCATGCCATGCTGTCACCCACCTCTGCCCGCACCTTCCTACACAGCCTCGGTGGCAGCGAGAGCCGCGGGCAGGTGGCAGCCCCTGCCAAAGCCCAGCCCGCTGTCCCCGGCATGCCGCACCCCCGGCCACCCGCACTTGGCAAGCCTTGGAAAGCCACGGAGCAAGCTGACAGCCTGCCAGGGCACCGCTGACGCTCTAATGGGGCTCCTGCCGCAAGCGCCGCCGGCTGGGGCTGAGCCCAGCCACGTGGCGGGGCACCAGCCGTGGGAATCCCTCCACTCGGAATTGGGGACTGAAATGGCAGCACATGGCGGCCAGCGGGAGCCCAGACAGCGGGTCCCGTCGAGCATCGTGTCGTCTCTTACTTGTTTGCCAAGGGCTCGGGTCTATGCCCGGAGCACGGGGCTGGAGATCGGATGCCTGGAGTCTGCAAAGTTGCCTGTCTCAGCATCCCCTGCCCCTGTGGGGGAAACCCTCGGGCAGCCCCGAGCAGCTCTGCAGCACATGGGGGGACACCGGGGACAGTAACCTGGCATTCCTGCCAGACACGGTGGTTGGCATGACTGGAGTGTCTGTGAGGTGTTCCCAGGGCAGGTGGCTGTGGAGCCACGTCTCCACCAGGAACCAACCTGCTGTCCTGCAGCGGGCTGGGGGTTTCGCGCTTCGAGGAGGGTTGGAAAACAAACCCTACAGACGTGAGACTGATCCAGTGTATGTGAAGAGGGTTCAGAAGGGAGCTCATGCCCTGGGGACACGGGGATGTGCCTGTGACTGGGTAAGGAGGGGGTGTTTCAGCCATGCACGGCTCTAACCAAGGCCGGTAGCCACAGCCGAGGTCTGACAAACTCAGCGCTCGCAGTCAGGTGCCGCAGCTGCCTGGCAGGCAGAGACATGACACCTCCTGCCATCATCCCAGGCACTGCACCAGCACGACCGGACCCGCGGGGGGGATTTCACAGAACCATACAATTGCCTAGGTCGGAAGGGACTTTTCGGATCATCGACTCCAACCCGAGTCACAAGACTGGGAATCTTGCACCACCACACCAGCGGTGCATTTCCCACCCCGGTTCACGCCACTCCTGAGACACTGGAGCACCAACCGGCTGACGGGATTTCCTGGTAGCTGGGGCGGGGGGAGGGGGGGATCACCCTCGGTACAAAAAATAATGCTGAAAGAGCCTTAAAGTCACTTTGAAACAGGTCAGTTTTAGATTTGAGCCACCAACGCGGCCGTTCCACGATTCCCTTCTCGCTGCTCATGCAGAAGGGGCGGGGCTCGGCGGGGCGGGGCCCCGGCGGTGGGGGCGTGGCCATCCCGCGGGGCGGAGCCCCGCG
>VXBH01008886.1:80911-91484 GCA_013400035.1 Rynchops niger | reverse complement strand
CGATGCGTCCAGAAGCAGCACTCACCCAGCGGTAGGTGCACCTCCCCTGCAGCCCCCCCCCGCCTTCTGTGACACCCACCCCCCCACCCGCCTGCCTGCGAACCTGCCCCGCACCTCCCCAGCAGGTTCCCGTGCCTCGGGGCAGCCCCCTGCCCCCGCAGCCCTCTGCCTCCCCCCCGTGTCTCCCTGGGGATGGCGGCTCTGCTCCCTCTCACCCCAACCCTGGGGTCCCCGCAGCTGTGGGGCGGTTTTGGGGCTGGCGGGGAGCGGGCAGACCCACCCCACCCCCTGTGCATCCTGCAGCCATGCCGTTGACTGCGTGTGCTACGGGCGCTGCCAGCACCCAGGGGTGCCCAGGAGCCCAGGGACAGGCGGGGACCCTGGTGGCTGCCGGGGTGCTCTGGGGTGGGGGCTTTTCAGAGTAGGGGACAGGCTTTGCAGGAGCAGGGTAGCGGCTTTTGGTGCACGGAGCGGTGGCTCGTGCAGACCCCATAGCCGAGGCCAATGGGCCGGTGGCCTCACCTGTGCCAGGGCTGAGCTGTGCCCGTGGTGGGATCTCAACAGCTGGTTCACGTTGGTTTGAGACGTTGGGCCGTGGTTTGGGTCTGCCGTCTCCTCCTCCAGTGGTGCCCAGCATCCGCGCAGGAGGGCCGGGGTCAGCGGCGCTGGGTAGGAGCCCTGCCCTGCGGCCGAGGGCACGGGGTGTTATCGCCCTGCTCCTTCCCCGAGGGAACCGGGGGGGCTGCGCTGTGCCAGTGGGCAGAGGGGCGGGCAGGGTGTCCCCAGGGAGCAGCCGCCCGCGTCACCCCGCGCAGAGGTGTGCGAGGGTGCTCCCGGTGCGGCCGCGGCACCGGCGCCCCGGCTCGGCCGCAGGGGCGGTGCTGGGGGCCGGGGGGCAGGGGCATTTTGTAGGGTGACCCTCAATTCTTCACAGGGCTGGGAACGCTGTGGGCAGAGCTGTTTCTGCGCCCCCCACCTCCTGGGTTTTCTTGCCGATTTAACAAGCAGGTGAATTAAGACTGTAATTATGGCTCCACCCAATTCTTTCTGCTCTAACTGACCTGGAGCAGCCTCTGTGCCTGGGGAAGGAGCCGGGACCTGGCCGTGCCCTTGCAGACCACTCCTGGGGGGCAGAGGGGGGGGCATTTCTGCTGTGGAGCACCTGGGTGTGGGGTGGGGGCTCTCAAGCACCTCCGAACCACCCCTGCGCCTGCTGCGAAGTGCATCAGCACCTTTCCTTCAGCCCACACTTCTCTGCCTGCTTTTCGTTCCTGCTGCCCCCAAAACCTCCCTCTAAGGGGGGGGTTGGTTTCTCCGTAGCAGGCAGAGCCCGTGGTCCCTCCTGGAGCCCGGCTCCTGCCCGCAGTGGGCACCCCACAGCGTTGCCCGGCCCTGGCGTGGGGCTGAGCTGGTGCTCGCCGGGCAGCGTCCCCACCAGCACAGCCCCCCACTGCAGCCCCTCACCCCCACTTCAGGCCCTGGGGGCTGAAAACACCCGGGGGGGGCTCATCCCCCTGCACCCAAGCTGCTGCCTGCGTGGAGGGGTCCTCTGGGTTTTGGGTGGTCGCGGGGGTTTGCTCTGTGTTCTGGTTCCTGTGTCTGTAGCAGGTTCGGGGTCCCTCTGGGGTGCCGCCGGCGCTGCCCTTTGCCCGTGGCTCAGCTCCAGCTTTGCAGCGGGTGGGCACATGGCGGGGGGGCGGTGGCAGAGCCCACTGTGCCCTTCGTGCCGGGAGGCAGGAGCATCGCCGCTTGAATCAGAGGGGACATCCCCAAAGAGGGGGGCCCTGGCTTTGCACAGCTCTTTGGCTCTCGGGCGGAGGGGCCGGGCTGCGCTGAAACGGGGGCGATGGCTGCAGGGGATGGGGTCCAGGAGAGGGGACGGGGGGCACAGGGATGGGGTCCAGGAGAGGGGATGGGGGGCACAGGGATGGGGTCCAGGCTTGGCGTTCGGCCGTGAGCAGGGGTCCAACGGGCAGATGCCCCCAGCTACGGGCTCCACATCCGCGGGCACTGAATGGCTTTAACAGCTCTTTGTGGTTTATTTTTTAACGTGAAGTCTTGGGAGCGAATTCCCCTCTCGGAAAGGCTGCACATGCGCCGGCATCTCCATAGCAACCCAGCTCCCTCCCGGCTTCGGCAGGGAGATGCGGCCACCGTAGCATCTTTTCCCGGTTTGGCAGAGGGATGCGGGAGCGCAGTAGCATCCTCTCCCAGCTCCTTTGGGACCGTGGTAGCATCCTCTCCTGGCTTTGTCAGGGCGATGTGGGACCGCAGTAGAATCCTCTGAGAGGATGCTGGGAGGATGGAAACCACCCCAGGGGCTCTCCCAGCCCCTGCCTGTTGTCTCAAGCAACGCCACCACCTTCTGGTAGGGAAAGTGTGGGCTTCCCTCCTGAATGCTCTATTTTAGAGCTCATCCTGAGGACACCCAGCGCCTTTTGGCGCCCGATTTTTTTTCCCGCGGGTGCTTTTGCATCCTGCCTGTCCCTCGCTCCGGCAGCAGCATCCAGGTGCAACCGGGGAAGCCTGCGAGGATGCAGTAGGGCTGCGATAGCCGCACTTTTTTGGGGATGCAATGCAAACGGGGGTGTGGGGGGAGTTCCTGCGGCTCAAGGATGCCTCACCCTTTAAAGGGGCAGCCCACGCAGCTCCACTCCTTTAAAGGCTTTTTAGGCTTTAAAGCTCCCCCTTTTAAGGGTGAGGCATCCATGAGCTGCTTGCGACTGCTGGTGACACCGATCCCGGGATCCCGGCTGCTGCCGTGCTTGTCCCCGCAATTGGTTGCAGCTCCTGGCAGAAGCGTGGGCAGCGCTCAGGGCTCCTCTTCCCCGGCGTAGCCCCGCAGGCAGGCGCCGAGGGCAGCTTTTTTGGGGTGAAGAGCCATCACCTTGGGGTCTCAGGAAGGCCATGCACGTGAGCGGCGTGTTCCTGCCGTTGGTGACGGCGTGCGTGGGTGTCACGGCGTACCGGGTGCAGCACGGGCGCGGAGGTGAGATGGGAAGCGCAGGAGCCGGTGTTGCGGGGCGTCCCGCAGCCGCTTCGGCCGGGTGGGCAGGCTGAGCCCCCCGAAATGCTGCCAGCACCACGGGGCCGCCTGCCGTTGGAGCGCGCTGCCACGGGTTTGCATGACGCGGTTTGGGCTGGTTGGGTCCCATCCCTGCTCCTGCCGGCGTGGGGAAGCGGGGCTGAGCCCCCCTGGGCTGCAGGAAACGCTTTGGGAAGGGGCGGGGGGGGAAAAGGGTGTCCCGGCTTTGTGGAGCTGGGGGCTCCCCCCTCCCCGCTTGCTGTGCTGCCAGCAGCCAGAAGGGCATCGGCCATCCTGGGGTAGGACTAGAGAAATAAGTGGGTTTGTAGGAATTTTGTGCCCTCCTGTGGAGAATGTCAGCATCGGGTTTCCTCCGCCCGGGGCAGAAGCCACACGTGTCCCTTCTTCTCCCAGCTGTCCCCAAACCGGTCATGGTGATGCGTGAGACCCCTGGGTGACGGGTGAGACGCCCGGGAGCATCCGAGGGCCAAGCCCTGGAGCCCCTGGAGAGGGGTCGGGGAGAGCGGCTGGGCCGGGGCGCTGGGTGCCAGCGTGGCCGTGCCCTCCCTGCTGCAGGCGGCTGGGGGGACCTGCCATGAGAGGGCACCCGTGCCCTGTGCCAGCCCGGTGCAAGCTCTGCGTGCCCTCTGCACCAGCCCAGCGTGCCCACCTCGCTGCAGCCGGGAGGGGGACGCCTCCAGGAGCCCCCCCATCTCTGCTCCTCTGTCAGCAAGAGACAGGGCGCGGGAGAGCCGGGCCGGAATGGGGGGCAGCCCCAGCCCCCTGTTCCCTGGGGAGCAGCCCCGGCCAGCGTGCCGCCCGCCCGCCGTGCCCGGCAGGAGCCGGCCGTCAGCGCCAGGCTGCTTCTGCCCCGCGCACGTCGCGGGGTGGCAGATGTCGTGTCGCTGGGGGCACATCTCAGCTGCCAAACAAAACAGGGGCGCGGGAGCTTTCAGCCGCTGAATGGGAACTCGGCGATACAGCTGATGAGCGCAGGCGAGCGGCACGGCTCGGGCACTGCTGGCAACGCCAAACCCCGCCAAACGGCACGGATGCCTTGGTTTTCTTTGTGCTGCTTCACGCAGGGGGAGGCTCGGAGTGACCTGGGAGCTGCTCCTGGATGGTTTCCCGGCTTTTTTTTTCCCTTTTCCAGCCACATCACGTGCATCCTCCTGAAGCGTTGGCTGTCACAGCCGCGCCTGCCCGAGGCCAAGGGGCGTTGGGGCAGGGCTGGGCTGTGCACTGTGGTGGCACCAACACAGCCCCGTTCCCCCAGGCCCGATGGTGACATACGTGGGCACGGGCAGGGCTGTCCCCCACGTCCCAAGGGAATAGGGACAGGCCTTTCCCTGAGCATAGTGGGGAACTAGAGGCAGGCTGTCCCCATCCTGGGCACCAGGATGTCCCCATACCGGGCTGTCCCCATGGGGCAAAGGGCTGTCACGCTCAGTCCCATGCCAGCTCCCCTGCCCATCAGAAGAGCCTGTCCCCGTACCGGCACCTTGGCACCATTGCGCTCACCCATTGGGCGTGATGCCGCTGGCACGGGCCCAAACCTGGCACTGTGTGGCCGTGTCACTGCTGTGCAAATAACGGGGCGCAAAGAGCCGGGGAAACCCGGGGGATGTGGGGCAGGCGGCACACTGGCCCCTGCCGAGGACAGGAGTCTGGGGGGGTCTGGGGAGACAGGGGACACCGGGGGCCGGGGACAGTGGCTCTTCATACGCTTGTTTAAAGCAAGGGTGTCGAGTTAAATCGGTTTTTGGCTTGTGTGGCTCTGAGTCACAGAGTGCCCAAAGTGGCCTTTGTGCCTGGCTCTGGGGGGAACCGGGGTTTATTTCCAAACATTCGGAGCAAGGACAGATTCAAGAGGAGCTGTGATTGTTTGTAACCTTGAATTATCTGGGAAGCAAGCTGCTGTACCACCCCGCCTTTGAGTGTCTTGATTTACCCTCCAGGGCTTCCCGCTGGGGACAGCCTGAATACAGCAGCGCCGGGGGCAGAGGGAGCCGGGATGGGGACAGGGACGTCTCCTGCCTTTGAAGTTGAGTTTAATCCTGTTAAAAGCGCAGGGGTGAGCAGCAGAGCCTGACTCTGCCCTGCGAGCCTGGGGATGCTGGGTCCCCTCCTGCTCTGTGCCTTCACCTCCAGGGTGGGCGCCCCCGGGCTGGTTGGGGGGGGGGAATCCTGCTCGTGCCCCATGCCACAGGGGCCCCTGGCCCTTTGTGGGTCCCCGGCGTGCACTGTGCTGGGGCACGGGCTGGGGCTGCCACCTCTGAAACACCCAGCCAGCCCTTGGGGACACCTGGTTGTCCTCACTGCATGGGGCACCCCGACCCCCAGAGGGGCAGCGTCCTGCCGGGTGTGGGGCAGAAACCGGCCGCCCAGCTGGAAGGAGGGCTCCCACCAGGCCCTGAACAGCCCCCGATGAGCCCTGCTCTAGGGTGGCTCCAGCCCCCCTGGCCCGTACAGGACAATTTAGGGTGACAACCAGCATCCAGGTGTCCCCTGCCTGCTTTTGAAGCGGCCGCGCTGCCCGCAGCAGGTCTGCGATTCGCCCCGCCAGCGCTGCCCCCCACACCCTGCAGCAGCGGGGCGGCTGTGGGGTGTCCCTCCTGGGCCAGCTCGTGTCCCCTCTCACTCAGGGCCGTCGTATGCGGCAGCTCCTGGGCAGCGGGTGCTGGCAGCCTGCCTGCTCCCACGGGGCTCTGCAGGACCCGCGGGCTCTGGCACGGGGGCAGCCGCGGTCGCTGTTGCTCCTTGCAGCCTCCAACGTTTTGTGGGGCGAAAAGCAGCGAGAACACGTGCAGATCCCGGATCTGGGCTTTGGGACCGCCGCTGTGCTGGGGGGCTGCGTCAGAGTGGGGCTGGACTCCAAACCACCTGCATTTGCCCGTGCTGGGACATGAGCCCCTTCTCGGGGGAGACGCTGGGTCTGTCCCCGGGGCTGGGCATGCAGCCGCATCCCGGGATGCCCGTCTGATGCCCGCTCTCTCCCGGCGCAGGGCGGACGTCTGTTCCCAGCTTGGAGGCAGAAATCGATTTTCTGGCGGACGTGCTGGCCAGGCAGGAGGCTCCTCGCCCCCAGCCACTGCGGGATGGCAAGCCCAGGAGTAAGTGCCTGCTCCCCTGCTCCCGCCGCTCTCTGCAGCGGTGCCGGGCACCCTGCGGCAGCCAGACCCTGCGCCCCAGGCTGGTTTGCCCTCCAGAGCTGCCCGGGTGCTGCTTTGCTCATGGCTCTACCTTCTCCTGCAGCCACCCCAGTCCCCGCCGGTGGCAGACCGCGCGTGGCCAGCGGGCTGAGAGAGGGACTTCTGCAGCGGGATGCCGCCGGCAGCAAGGCAGCAGCCGCCCTCCCCACCTCCACCAGCGCCGCAGTCCCGAAGTACCCGGTGGAGGCGTCTCCCATCCCTTCAAATGACAACGTGGTGCTTGGTGAGACCCTGGGGACAGGCGGCTCATGGGAGGGGGTTTCACATCCTCCCCAGAGAAGCGTGGGCTGGTGGCATCGTGCCACCGGGCTCACCCGCTGTCCCTCTGTGTCCCCCTGCTCCTCTGCAGGGCTGATCGTGGTGTGCACGGTGGCTGGGATCTCGGCGCTGATCGTGGCCGCGGTCTGCTGGTGCAGGTGAGGCGGGTGCTGCTGGTGCCAGCCAGTCCCTCAGCGTCCGTGTGTCCCCGGGACCTTGTTCCTGTGCTTCCCAGGCGTACGGCGGGGTTTGGAGGAGAGGCACTAGCTGCCCTTGCCAGTCCCCTGCAGACAAGCCGTGGCCACCGGGCTACGGCGTTGGCCAGTCGGGGCTGGAGGACAGCGGTGGGACACCCCTGTGCCAGGCATAAGCCATGACTCCTGGGAGGGGGTGGCACCTGGTTTGGGCATCACCGCAGCGCCAGCTGCTGACACCCCTGGTGCGTTGGTGCCTCGTGCCCAGGCCCAGTGGGATGGAGGAGGCCGTGATGAGGTCCCTGTGCATGTGCAGGGCCACCTGGCCTGGGGATGCCACCCATCATGGGTGCCATCGCAGGGAACGGGGGTGTGGGTGGGAGGACTGAGTGCCCCCAGGGGGTCACTGGCTGCTGTGTGGAGTCATCTGCTCTGGTGGCTCCTGCCGACCGCTCTCCTCTCCCCTGGCAGGCTGCAGAAGGAGGTCAGGCTGGCACAGAAAGCAGACTACTCGGCACAGCGAGTGGCGAGCCCCCTGCCCTACGACAAGATCTCGGTAAGGTGCTCACGTCCCAGGTGCTCACGTCCCCCCTTGCGGGGTGTTCGGCGCTGGGGTCAGGCGTGGGCTCTGCTTGAGGGGCTTCCAACACAGCGGGGGGACACCCGCCTCCCGAGACCGGCCTCCATGCCTGTCCTTGCTCTCTCCGCAGCCTGGGGACAAGACGCTGGCTCAGAGCGCCCAGATGTACCACTACCAGCACCAAAAGCAGCAGATGCTCTCCATGGAGAAGTAAGCAGCCCCGGGTGCAGGCAGCAGACCTGGTTGCTGGTCCATTCCCCTGCCACTAAGTGGGGTGCCGTTAATCATCCCCTTGGACTTCACCTCTCTGCATCCTCTCCCCTCAGGCATAAAGAGGAGCCCAAGCTGCCCGACTCAGCGTCCTCCGACGAGGAGAATGAGGATGGAGACTTCACTGTGTACGAGTGCCCCGGGCTGGCTCCGGTACGGCGGGTGTGGGGTAGCCATGGGGACCCTGTGCATGCAGGGGGGGATCCAGCACTGCCTGGGGTGTGTGGTTCCATGCCAGGAGCCTTTTAAACCTGTCCTTCATCAAACCCCGAGGTGTCCCTGCCCTGGCCAGGTCTCACTGGAACTCTCCAGTCGGCGGGAGCGGGTGCCCTGCCATGGGTGCCCCGGCACGGGGCCGTTCCCTGGGGAGCGCTGCCCCATGGCCCTGGGAGTGGAGAGCTGGAGCCCTTGGCAGACCCAAGCCGCCATCCCTGCGGTGCCAGGGACATGGTCACCTCGGGCTCTTGGGCACTGGGACAGGGGAGCTCGTCCTGGTGCCTCTCCAGCAGCTGGACTGGTGACCTGCGACCCCTCAAAGCCAGGGGTCCCCTTTCCTGGCTGGTGGGGGACGCCGCGAAGGGCAGCTCCTAACAGCCCTGGGTACAAAGAGCACAAAGAGACCCGAAAGGAGCCTTTCACATGGTAATGGCTGCGGAGTCCGGCCATCAGGGCCCAGATTAAGGGTCATCATTAGGTCTTTACAGGCCCATTAAAGGGCACTTGAAGGCAAGCAGGCAGTCTGGGCAGGGAACCCCCTTTCCTGCCAGCCAGGCTGGGGGTCCTGTCCTGGGGTCCCCCGCCAGGCTGGGCGATCCCATCCCAGCCGGGGCCATGGGTTTTGCACGCCAGCATCCCATCCCAGCAGCCCCAGCTGCTCCTGGCGAGGAGGCAGCGCCTTTCCAGGGGTGATGGCAGGGTCCCGGTGTGTGTCACGCCATCCCAGCCCACGAGGTCCCCCCCATCCTCCCTCCTCCCTGCTGGGGACAGGGTTCAGACTTGGGACCTGTTTCTGACCTCCTGCCTTTTCCTTCCCCCCGTCCCGCTCCCTCCGCCACCACAGACCGGAGAAATGGAAGTGAGGAACCCGCTGTTTGACGACTCCTCCTTACACCCCTCCAACCCCAAGTCGCACCAGTAACACCCCTCCTCTCCTCCACCCGAGCTCGCTATGGACTGTACGCCCAACGCCGGAGCCCAGCGCGGCCGCCACGCCGGAGGGGCACCCGCAGCCGGGCAAAGGGGCGCGGACCCCGCTCTGCCAGACTGTTCGACACCTGCCCAATAAACACCCACTAACAGCTATGGCAGGGGGGGATCGCCCCCGTTTCCAGCGTCCTTGTCCTCTTTGCTGCTGTGATCGCGTCCCTGCCTTGCCCTTCGCTCGCTGCTCTCAGCGACGCGCCAGCCCCGTGGTGGGGGGAAGCAGCACCGAAACTGGGGGGGGGTCCGCAGCGTTGTCTCTTTGCATTGGGCTTTGAGGAGGGGGCTGCTGCCCTGGCTCTGCGGCTGGGCTGATGCAACAGCAGCTGGGAAGAGGCTGGAGAGGGGTTTGGAGAGCAGGAGAAGAGCCAGGGGAGTCCGAGCACACTTGTGTCTGCAGGGACAGTCGTCGGGGCTGCCAGCCTGCCCAGAGCCCCTCTGCCGGGGAGGGAGACTTTCCCTGGAGCGGGTGGCATCGCTAAAGGCTCTGGTGCCCGGTCTGCCCCTTCCTCCCTGGCCCGTGCAGCTCCTGGCAGCAGGGCCCTGCTCTGGGACCGCGGGCAGGCGCTGGCATCGCTCCCCGGGATGCACCTTCAGTGCCACCCTGGGCCGTGCCCGGCCGGGAGCAGCGGCTCTGCCCTGGCCCCTGCGCCGGCTCCATCCCCTTCTAGGGGTGCTGGTCCCCAGAGGACCCGGCGCACAGACAGTCCTGGTGCCACTGTGGCCGGAGACCCCATGCCAGGCTGTGCCAGCGGAGGATTTCCTCGTGGCAGCCCTGGGTGCCAGCTGGGCTCTCACCCCAGCCCTTCATGGGGTGAATGCTCAGAAAAGGCTCGCGGTTTTGTTTTGAAGCCTGTGTGGCCATGGGGGAGGAAGGAGTGAGACCGGTGGGGGCTCAGGAGGGGTAGCCAAGGCCCAGCGGCTCTGCTGAGCTGCTTCTCTGCCCCATGGAGCCCACGCCTTCTGCAGCATCCCTGCAGAGCCCGGCCGGCGCTCTCTTTGGGCGATCTTCTGCGGCAGAACACGGTCTCTGTTGCTCCATCCCGGCCACCTCCTGGGCTCCAGAGACCCCGGCACCCCTCTGCTGCCCGTGTCTGTGTCCAGGCTCACCAGCCCCCACCAACAAGTCTTTGCCCAGTGCCGTTCCCCAAAGCCTCCCCGGTGCGTTGGCCGTGACCCCTCCAGCCTGGGATGAGCTTTGGGTTGCTTTTCACAGATGTGACTTCATGTCCAGACCCTGGCGCGGACTGTCACGACCACAGGTGACCTGTTGCACGCTTGCACAGGGGTGGCCTCTTGCACACAGCGAGGGGCCGTTGCGCGCTCGGAAGCCGTTGCATGGGCAGGCAGGGCAGGCAGGGCAGGCAGGGCCCTGTGCCGCGAGGGGTGGTGGTGTGGGACCGTCCCCGGCGGGGCCGCTGGCAAAGGCCGTCGCTGCACAGATGCTCTCCCCGCACTCCGCTCCCCCACCCGTGGGCTGCTGCCCTCCTCCCTGCACCCCTCGTTGTTGTATGGATTGTAGTTCTTTTAAAAGGAGATTTTATTAAACGATCATGTTTGAGACCCATGCGAGTGTGTGGTGTGGGGCCGGGCTCGCCTCGCGGGGCCCTCGGGAAGGAGCAGGGGCACAGGGCGGGGGACAGGGAGAGAGGGTGCCGTGGGGGGTCCCCCATCCCAAAACATTCCGCAGGGAATAGCGGGAGCAGCCGTCCTGCTCCTGCAGCTGGAGTAGCTGCCAGACCTTCCCCAAGAGTTTTCCCAGTCCCGCTAAGAACCAGAGTTCATTTTCTGGCTTCTCCGGGTTTGCCAGGAGAGGTTTCCCCCCACGCCGCGA
>VXBH01008886.1:62606-74260 GCA_013400035.1 Rynchops niger | reverse complement strand
TACTTCGTGACAACTGTGGCAGCTCCCGTCTCAGGGCAGCCAGGTCCTGGATGAGTAGGAGGTGTAGCTTGCTGCTCCCTGGGGAGCCTGGAGGGATGCAGGAAGACATGGCCAACCCTCCCGCACCAGCTACAGGCACTGCTGAGAGGCTGGGAATGGCCCCAGTTGCAGTGGGGTGACAATCAGTGGACAGTCACAGGGACAAAGCCTGTCCCCGTCCCTTCTAGACCTCTGTTGCCAGCCGCATGTAAGCCCAGGGCCTGGTGGGAACTTTGCCAGTCCTGTGACCAAGTCTGTGGCCTCTCTCATTTCCAGATGTGCAATGCAGAGCAAGTGTTGGCCCAAGCCCGGAAGAGAAAACGCAGAACCAGCATTGAGACCAACGTGAAGGGCACGCTGGAGAGCTTCTTCCGCAAGTGCGTGAAGCCCAGTCCTCAGGAGATCTCCCAGATCGCCGAGGACCTCAACCTGGACAAAGATGTAGGTTGGGAAGGTTTGCGGGGTGGGTGCCCAAAGTACCTGCACGAGGCCAGTTTGATAGTGGAAGTTGTGGGAGAGTCGCTGGGGCTGGTAGCCACCCATCGGCCTGTGTGAGCCCAGCCCTAGGAGGAGCTGTGGCAGGGAAGGTGCTGTGCTGGCGGGTCAGGGTGTTGTGGAGATGCCGCCAGCAGAAGGGTCTGCTTGTCACCCGCGCAGTGCCTGGGTTCGCCTCCTCACCCTTCCCCATCTCCCCTCCCTCGCAGGTGGTCCGGGTCTGGTTCTGCAACCGGCGTCAGAAAGGCAAACGGCTGCTGCTGCCCTTTGGCAACGAGGCGGAGGGAGTGATGTACGACATGAACCAGTCCCTGGTGACCCCCGGCCTGCCCATCCCGGTGACGTCCCAGGGCTACAGCCTGGCGCCCTCCCCGCCCGTCTACATGCCACCCTTCCACAAAGCCGAGATGTTCCCTCAAGCGCTGCAGCCCGGGCTCTCCATGAGCAACAGCAACCACTGAAGGGGGGCTGCGGGGGCTGGCGGCGGGGCTGGGCTGGCTCTCTGGGGGCAGCTGCCCCCTGCTTCGCCCCGAGAAGGCATGGGCACGGCCCCGCGCCCGCCCCCAGGGCTGTCTCAGGGCTTTCGGGATGCGAGGGGCAGGGGGAGGGCTGGGAGCCTGGCACGGGGATGGTGCCCGCTCTCTGCGGCTGCTCCCAGCGCTTCCCAGTTATGCGAGTTTACTGGTCCCAGCAGCATCGGCCCCCGCTCCGACCTCATGGGGGGCAGCTGCTCCTGCCCCACTGCACCCCACTGAAGCCTCATGTCCCCCGGGCACTGAGCCTGCCCCAGCCNTGGAGCTGAGCCCCCCGGCACCCCTCACCCGTCTCTGGGCAGGCTGGCGGGGCTTGTTTTGGGAGGAGTGGGGGTGGGGGTGTCCTCCCTGGCCCTTGTGTCCAATGTCACCCCGTGTCCCCTGTGCCCTCCCTGCTCTCCAGCCGTTGTCCCTCTGCCCCAGCCCGGCTGCCCAGGGACCATCTTTCCTCTGGGGGTTCCCAGCCCAGGGGGGCCGACACCATCCTGTCCATGCTGCTAGCACCCCCGTGCCTTTGAGCCTGCTGTAGTTGATGATGATTTTTATATTTTTTTTTTTCCCCCCTTAATCACATTCCTTCTGGCAATTTAATAAATCTCGGTTCTTTGGGGCATGAGAACGAGTTAACCCTTTCCTTGCCTCCCTTGCACCCCTGCTCCTGCACGCTGCCAGGCAGCCCAGCAGTGGGGGTTTGGCTGCGTGGGGGGGCACGGTGGGGCTGGACCAGTGCACCCAAATAGGGCTGACCTGTCCCCGTCATGCCACCAACACCCGGCTCTCGGCTGCCTGCAGCCTGGCCCGCTACCAGGAATGGTGGCAGCTTGGCCCTGGAGGGACACCAGCTTGTCGGGGCTGTCCCCACCCCGGAGCAGAGGTGGTCGGGAGCGGGGTGGGTGTCACCTTCCCCCCGGCTTGAGCTGGCTTTCCATAGCTGCTTTTGGGAAGGGTGGAAGCCTAGCGGGATCTCGCTTGCGGGCTGCTCCAGCCCCGGGGTGGGCGGAGGAGAGGGACAGCAAGCCTGGGCTGTCCTCGCCACGGGGCTGCCAGCGTGGCACGGCCGGGTGAGGGATGCTCCCGTGTGCGTGGTGCGCCTGAGGCAGCCTGGCAGTGGCTGTGGGGCCGGTGCCAGCCCAGCTGGGAGAAGCGAGTGTCTGGGGGGGTGACACCTCTCTCTGCACGCTGTCGCTGCTGCAGCCCGGTTTGCCACCAGCCTGCGCCCCAGCGGGATTTTTCCCCTGAGCAGAAGCGATGAAATGACCAAACCCGCAGGGAAACTTGCTGAAAATCCCCTTTTTCAGCTCGGCCGCCAGTAAAAGAGGGATTTGCTCTTGGGCCGGCCTGCGGCCGTGCTCCCGCGGGCCAGGCAGGAGTGAGGGTGACAGCAGGCAGCCGCTCGCAGGGCACCTCGGAGCCTGCGCGGCGTCAGGGCGCGCGCCGGGCTGGGTGCCAGTCCCGTGGGCGGGATGGGATCCCCTTGGCTCACCCCGCGTTCCCGCCTGCTCCCCAGTGCCTGGGTACACAGGGCCACGTCCCTGCCTGCCCACAGGGTGGGCACACAGCCAGCACCCGCTGGCAACTGTCCCCCTTCGGCCGCCTGGCACTTTGGGGGGCAGGTGGTCTGGGGGTGCCGGGGGCTGGCGATCGGCAGGGTCAGCAGCAGAAAGCTTGGGAAGGATGTCACCTTGAGGTTTGCTTCTCCACATTTCCACTGCCTCATTTCCCGCTCCAGCTAAAGGCCAGCCAGGCAGGAGCCGCAGGACCCCCACATCCCCCTGCCCCAGCACCCTGCCCGTGGGTGCTCAGCGCCCCTCCTGCTCCATTTTCTGTTGACCCAGAAGACAAAACGGGACGGAAATCGGAAGCCACAGAAATGAGAAGAGCACGCTGTGCTCGTCAAACTGCGACCCAGCGGAGGGCTGAGCTGGGGATGCGGTGAAGCGCCAGCTGGGGTCAGGAATGTCCCCTCTGCTGAGGGGGTGTTGCCACATGGCTGCACCCCGGGCGTGAGGAGCATGTCCCAGAGGGCGGCAGGCAGCTCGCAGGGTGGCAAGGGTGAGGTTGGGCGACTTTGGGCTGCAGTGAGGGAAACCAGGGGAAACATGGGACAAAATTAGTCGTTTATATCAGGGGTTGATGTCATCGAGCTGAGGGGCCCAGAGGAAGGCACGGATGGAGCTGTTGTGTCCCACCCCCTGGTCCTGTCACCTAAAGTGACATCTGCCACCGGATGGGTGCTTCCCCTTCGGGTGTCTGGGCATTGCCCGTGCCCAGGGTGCCCACACCACAGGTGTCTCCGTGCAAGGTCCCATGGTGCAGGGTGTGTGCCTGGTGCGGGGTGCCCACAGTGCGGTGTGTGCATGGCACAGGGTCCGGCACTGCAGGGTGCTGGCAGCGCGGGTGCCCACGGAACGCGCGCAGTGCAGGGTGCGCAGGGGCTCGGCAGTGCCCAGGGCACAGGGAGGTGGCTGCTGGTGCTGCGGGGAGCCCATGGGACAGGCTTTGCTCCGACCTCGCGGCGAAGCTCCAGACGCCTGCACCTCGCTGGCTTCCTGCGGCAGCAGGGCAGGCGTGCCGGCAGCGGAGTGAGAAACCGCAGCATCCCTCTGCCTCGGCCTGGCACTGAGCAGGCTGAGATTGCTCTCGCGAGCATCCGCTGTCCTGCCAGTCCTTGCCAGCGCGGTGACACCCACAGCCCGATGTGTGTGGGGGGGTGGGGGGTGGGGGAAATGGGTGCTGCCGGGCTGTGCCGGGAAGTGGCGGAGCGGAGGCTGTGCTCTCCGTCCCTGCCGCGGGCACCAGGCCCCCCCAGCTCTGCTCCTCCACCCCAGCCACCATGGGGCCTCTGCCACCGGGCTTCGCCACTCAGCAGAAGGTGCTGAGTGGGGGGGACAGAGCGATGGCAGGGAAGGTTGGGGAAGCCCCGAGCCCCACAGCACCCCCCTGCCCAGCCCAGCCCCTACGGCACAGGCGAAGCCGCGGCAGCACTGTGCCATTTATTTCCAAAGCACCCTCTTGCCCTGCCAGCACCCTGCGAGGCAGGACAGTGTCAGACCTGGGGGTGGGGGGGGGGGGGGTTAGTCCTGTTTTGCAAGAAATCAAACCACACAGGGTTGCTCAAGGTCCTAGTGTGGCAACAGCAGGGCTGGGAGGAGTGGTCGGGGCTCCCACATCCCTCCCTGCCCCACGTCCCGGGCTGTAGGAGGGTGCCCCACGCTCCCCCCACCCCCGGTGTCCTCTGCCCAGATGCGTCCCTGGTGGTCCCAGCACGCCCCAGCCCCGCGCTAGGTGTTGAACCAGTTCGCCAGGTTGGGATAGACACGGCCGCGGGGCAGGCTGGGGTAGACGGTGCAGATGGTGCAGATGCGCTCCCTCCAGTCGGCATAGAGCTTCACGCTGTACCTCTTCTGCCAGGCGAAGAACTGCCGGTAGCGGCTGGAGTTCATCGTCTTCAGGAAGGTGGCCAGCTCTGCCAGGGAAGCGAAGTCATCGACGTGAATGAAGGAGTCCGCAGGGATGAACTGCTCGTAGTTGGCCCGAGGAGGCCCCAGCACCACAGGCACGGTGCCGGCCATCAGTGAGTTCCTCCAGAGCTTCTCGGTGATGTAGTCCTGGTGGATGGAGTTCTCGAAGGCCAGGTAGAACTTGGACTTGGACGTAGTTGGCAAGAGACAGTCCTTGCAAAGAGGCTTTTTGTTCGCTTTCCCGTATATGTTCACGTGGAGGTACCTGGAGAGGTTTTTGTAGACTTCAGCTCTTTTCTGAGTCCTGTGGTAGTTGCTGATAACCCAGGACACCAAGTTGGTCTTTCTGGGGATGTTCACGGTGGCTGACTGGTTTGGCACAAGCTTGCCGTAGGGGATGAAAATGTCCGAGTCCTGTCTGTAGGTCATCACCCAGTTGAAGGTCTGGTTCCATCCCGCTAGAGCTTTAGTGTTGGAGGGGGACTCCAGCGAGACCCACACCCAGTTCTGCCCCGGAGGCCTCTCTGTGGGCAGCCTGTCCCTGCCGGGCTGGAGCCTGGCGTGGGGGAACACCACCACGTTTGCCTGGCCCAGGAGCCGCTGCTCCATGGTGAGCCAGCAGCCCACGATGCCGTAGAGCTCACGGCAAACGTCCCCGCTGATGTTGGGGACCTGCTTCGAGGGCCATTTCCACACCAGGACCAGCAGTGGCTCAGTGTGCTTGGGGGCTTCTCCGGAGACCTCGGAGGGGTTGAGGAAGAACTTCAGTTTCCAGACGGTGGTTATAAACACCCCGGCGGTGACCACTGCCTTCGTGCTGGGCCGGCCCCACAGTGGCCGTGGCAGTGGCAATGCCCGGGGCATGCTGCTGGGCTGGCTGTCACCTCCAGTGGCAGAGCTGACGCTTGGGGGAGAGGAGAGGCCACCAAGGGCCGTTAGCTCAGCTTGCCAGGGGCGAGGGGTGGTGGGGAGGCACTGGGGCCGGTGGAAATGGAGAAAGGCCTTCTCCACAAAACCTGAGCCCCAGTGTCACCCCTGGCCCATCTGCTGGCCCCTGCCTCCCCTCAGGGTCCCCCATGCACCTAGTGTCACCTCGTGGTGGCTTTGTGTCACCCTCCCATGGTCCCCGATGTCCCCATCGCCGGGGCGAGCAGGGATGCTGCCGAAGGGGGGCAGAGCCGATGGGCAGCAGCCACCCGCCCCCCCCCGCCCCAACTGCCCTGCGCCGCTCCCCATTACATGCATGAGGGATACGGGCCTTGGTACTTGCTCCGTGCCTCGGTACTTGCTCCGTGCCTCAGTTTCCCCACCTGACAAACAGCCGTGGTCCCACTCCAGCCTTCTCGCTTTGCCCGGGGCAGGTCAAGCCTGAAATGCAGCCAGCCTTGCCGCCCCCAGGCTCCAAAGAACGGTGCCTGGGGGTCTGCAGGGTAGGGCCGCGCACCGAAGGGCAAGGGGCAACACCCCAAGTCCTGCCTGAATAACCCCACGGTGAGGCCCCAGCTGCAAACCCGGGTGCCCCTGGCAGTGACTGGGAAATCTGAAGCCCCGCTCGGGGCCAGACTGGAGTGTCCTGCCCGAGAAGTGCCCCCTCGCTCCAGCACCCTCCTATGGTGGTGGCAGGGCTCTCCCCAGACTCAGGGGGCTCTCCTCAGGCTTGGGGGGTTCTCCCCAGCCACCAAGGGCACAGGGGGAGCCCCGGCGGGCTGGGAGCTTGCAGCCTTAGTGCCCCAAACACTGTTTTATTTTCAGGGTGTCCCAGCGGGCCAGTGCCCCGCGGGCAGGGTGGGCAGAGTGGCGCAGGCAGGGAGCCGTTTGGGGCTCAGCCCACGGGCGTACGGGAACCCCAGCCATGAGACGCTCTGATGGGAACGGAGCAGCGGTGGGGGCGGCAAGGGGGACGCTTGGGGGACCCACAGGCCGTCCGTGGCATTCGGCACCAAGGGCAGTTTCCCTTTTGAGGTAACCTCTGAACACGCGGCGGCTGCCCGAGCCCCGCTGCCGGCCAGGGCTGGGAGGGTTCCTCCGCAACTTTGGAGCCTCCTGGAGAGCAGCGCCCTGCTTCCCCACCCCAGCCACCGCAGCTTTGCTGGGAAAAATCCCTTCTCTGCCTTGGGCCGCTCCGTCTGTCCTGCTAAAATACACAAGCTAAATTTAGGCGCTGGAAAAACCTGGCATCCAAAGCGGGGAGTGTTGGGAAAGCTTTGCCAGCTCCCTGCGCTGCACGCTGGTATTTGGGGTCCCCCTGCACACCGCTCCTGGCAGTGGGGATGCTCCCCCGGCTTTGAGGGGACATCGCACTCCGGCAGTGCCAGGAGCCAACCCGTTTCTCAGCCCCTCTCCCCGCAGCTGAGCTCAGACTTACCGGGGCAGGGCCGGCGCGGCGGCGTGCGAGGTGCCTGCGTGCGTCTGCCCGGGCAGCTGCCAGCGCTGGGCTGGGGCACTCGAGGGCTTCCTCTTTTTTGCGGTTTTGCCTCGTCCCGGCCCCTCGGCGGGTCCTTCCTGCTGCGCGTGGCAGCTGGTACGGCACTTCCCCTGTGCGGTGCAGGCGGCGATGTGACCCACATCTGGGTATGTGCCCCAGGGGCAGGTGCGTGCCCACGGCCCACCGCAGCCGGGTGGGTGTCCTGTGACTGGGTGGGTGTCCTGTGGCTGGGTGGGTGTCCCACGGCTCGTGCGTGTCCCGTGTGTGAGTGGGTGCCCCATGGCTGGGTGCATGCCCCATAGCAAGGTGGGTGCACTGTGGCTGAGTGGGTGCCCCGCGGCTGTGTGAGCGACCCATGGATGGGTGGGTGCTATATGGCTGAGCACGAGCCCCATAGATGTGTGGGTGCCTCGTGGCTGGGTAGGTGCCCATGGCTAGTGCATACCCTGTGACTGCCCCACGGCTGGGTGCTTGCACACGGCTGGGTGTGAGCCCCCCGGCCGGTTGTGTGCCCCCATGCCAGGGTGGGACGCTGTTACGCAGCGCACACCCCACGGCAGGTGCTGCCCCACAGCAGTGCCCTGGCACCCCCGGGAGAGGCTGCCGGCGCAGGAACTGCTCACAGCTCCGCTCCCGCGCATCCCCGTGTGCTTCCCCCGCCAGTCTCTGGCCAGGCTGCCGTTCCTTGGAGTAGGTGCACGTGGCCCCGTGTGGGATCTCAGTTCCCCAAAGGGAACCTGAGTTCCCAGGTGGCCAGATTGGAAACCGAGCCCAAATCCCATCTCCTTTCTGCCAAGCGCCTCTCCCGTCCCAGCTGCCAGGCAGAGCCCCGGTGCCCTGGCCGGGCTGCAGTTTGCCAAGGTGCCCGTCGCTGCTTTGCCTGACAGAGCCATGGCCATGCACGGGGTAACGCTGCCCAGGGGGGCTGTGCCGAGCCCACGGGCACCTCTGCTGGCTGGCGGCTTTGTGCCAAAGAATAGCCACAAATACTCTTTTGCTGAGACCACTATTGTTATTATTATCATTATTCTCAAAGGCAGGATTGTCAAGCTTGGCTGCACACCCCTGGCACACGCAGCTCCCTCTGAAATCACCCAGGAGCCGCCAAACAGCAAGAGGTTCATTCGGCTCGGACGGGAACTTGGTGCTTCCTCGGCATTTGCCGCCAGCCATGGAGGAGCTGGTGGGGATGGAGCCCCAGAGCCCCAGCCTGGCACTGCCACCCGCCAGCGGTGGGCAAGTCCCTCTCGGCGGGGGCTGGGAAGGAGTCGGTGCCGTGCCTGGGTGCGTGTGCCGGGGGTCCAAATGCCCTGCCTGCGCTGGGACCGGTGCAGACAGGGGCCCTGCCCTCAGCCTCGCCAAGGGGCTTCCTGTCTGCCACCCGCAGAATGGTTGAAAACAGGATGCCAGCCTGGCTTTGGCTCCCACTGACTCATCTTGCAACCGCCAGCTGACGTGGCACCGGCAGCACCCAGGAGCTGCCGAGCTCCGGGCACCTGCCCTGGCTGGGGTGCTTTTTGCCAAAATGGGAAGCGGGCTGCAGACCTGCCCCTGTCCTGGTCTGCCCACGCGCCTGGTTGTTTCCCTTGCTGGCGCTGCTGTCCGGGCACCAAGTCTCTCACAAAACCCTGGCAGGGGAATAGAGATGGGGAAACTGAGGCAGCATCAGGGAGGGGAGCTCCGCAGCGTGCAGCGCTGTCCCTGGGGCTGTCAGAGGCACAGGCAGAGCTGGGAGTGGGACCCCAAGCTGCTCCCTGGGGGTCCCTCAGGCTGCTCGAGCAGCTCTGGGGACTGCACTCCCCCTGCACCCTTGCTCCTGCAGGCTGCCCGGATGCAGGGAGCAAGGATGGCCGGAGCGTTGGCGGCGAGGTGAGGAGCTGGGCAGCAGCTTGGCACAGCGCCATGCCACCGCCGGGGTATAGCAGGGCTCTGTGGTTTCAGTGTCACCGCAGGAGCCCTCGGAGGCCAACTGCAGCTCTGGGCTGGGTTGTTTTTCCTGCCCAGCCATGTCCCCTGTTTCCTGTTATCTTCTCTCACCCCTTTTCTGCATTTCTTCCCCCTGCGGGACCGAGAGCCCAGATCCCGGGTGCTGCACAGCCTGCAGGGTGCTGTTCCCAGCTTGGCCTGCCCCAGCCCCGCCAGCCAAAGGCAGCGCTCCCTCCCTGCCCGGCCGGAGCTGTCAGCATTGTCCCCGCTGCCGTCCCCCCTGCACAGCCCTGGGGACTGGGTCCACACAGGAAAGGGCCGTTCCCCGCCTCAGAGGACAGCACTGGGGACAGCAGTGACCACAAGGTTTCCACGGGGCATGGGGGATGGATGGCCGAGTATGAGGGAGCTTTTCCCTGGCGCTTGTTGCTGTCGCTCCCGGGTGCTGCCCCAGGACGCCCTGGCAGCTCCGGGGGTACTTGTAGCTGGTGCATTCAGGCACCCTGACCCCCACGGCCTAGGGAGGGGGCAGCGCAGCGCCGCAGGCTCAAAGCCGGGCTGGGAGCTGGGGCCAGCTCTGCCCAGGTGTGCTGGGCAGGAGCCCCCAGTGCCCCGGGGCCAGGCAACGGGACCATCCGGTAATGCCAGCACCAGGCAGGGAGCTTTGTGTGGGTGGGTGCTGCCATCTGCGGATGACCCCACACAGATGGAGGAGCTCGGCCATCCCCCGAGGAAGTCCCCTGAGGAGTGCTCAGGGCCTCGGGTCCATGGAGGAGATGGGCTGCCGGGTCCTCGGGGCTGTGCTGCCCCATGGCACATTGCTGGGTCTGTCTCTCGCTGGCCCCTCACGGGGTTTCGTGGCCGTGCCAAGCGGAAGAGGAGCTGCAAAGTTCACCAAGACCCACCCAAGGGCAACAGCAGGGAGGGAGGCAGGAGACCCAGGTCCAGGGCTTTGACCTCACGGCCCCAGCCATGACCCTCTCCTCTGTGCCCCTCTGCGCTGGGGACCCTCTCTGCTGCAGGGCAGGGGTTTTGAGGTGTTTCTAGTGTGGGCTGGGGACAACCCACATGCAGTCCTCCGGGAGGAACCAAGGGTGCGTGCATCCCTCCTTCCCCAGGGACCAACTAAAAGCCACTGCAGGAGCCAAGTCCAGGGTTGGCTGAACCCCCATGGCCCGGCTTACCTTGACACCAGATCTCTCCGGTATTTCAAAGCCGGAGAAACACCAGCAAGCCCTGGTGTCATCCTGGCGCAGCTGCCCCCGCATTACTTGTGCCAGCGGGGCACAGGTGGAAAGGGGCTCAGCCAGCCCTGGCCACCCCCTGCCCAGCTCCTCTTGCCGCCGGGAAGACCCCATAGCCCTTCCCAAACGGCCGCCCGCCCTGGGGCACGGGGCCAGGCCATGCTTTGCCTCTCCTCCACTGTCTCCCCCCGGGCATCCCTCGTCCTCCCTCACCTCGGCACAATGTTTCGCCCAGAAGTTTTTTGAATAACGGCGCTTTGTGACAGGACAAGGGTAGCTTTTGTTAGTGCCCAGGCAGCTGTCGCAGAGCCTGCCCAAAACGTAGTCACCCTTAGCAACACCACTAGGGGCTGGGGCAGCCAAAGGAGTTATTCACAGCTCCCGGCTGCACTTGGCCCTGAAAGCAGCCTGGGGACAGAGATGATTAAAGATAGGTGCAGGAGTGACACAAAGGAAAGAGGGGGCTACGGACAGCCAGGAGGGAGGGAGGGGCAGGTCGAGAAATGGAGAGAACCTGAGGAATGGAAAGAGGGAGGGAGAGAGGGACGAAGTGAGGGATGGAAGGAAAGAAGGAAGGATGGCAAGATGGGAACTGCATCCAGCTCTGGGGCCACCAACATCAGAAGGACACGGAGCTGTTGGAGCGGCGCCAGAGGAGGCCCCGAGGATGATCCAAGGGCTGGAGCCCCTCTGCTGTGAGGACAGGCTGAGAGAGCTGGGGGGGTTCAGCCTGGAGAAGAGAAGGCTCCGCGGAGACCTCAGAGCCCCTTCCAGTCCCTGAAGGGGCTCCAGGAAAGCTGGGGAGGGACTCTGGAGCAGGGAGGGGAGCCATAGGAAGAGGAGGAAGGGTTTTGCACTGAAAGAGGGGAGATTGAGATTGGATATTAGGAAGAAATTCTTGGCTGTGAGGGGGGTGAGCCCCTGGCCCAGGTTGCCCAGAGAAGCTGTGGCTGCCCCATCCCTGGAGGGGTTCAAGGCCAGGTTGGACGGGGCTTGGAGCAGCCTGGGCTGGTGGGAGGTGTCCCTGCCCAGGGCAGGGGGTGGCACTGGGTGGGCTTTAAGGCCCCTTCCAACCCATTCTGTGATTCCAAGTGTTCAAGGAAGGACAGAAGGATGGGAGGAAGAATGAAAGGAAGGAAGGAAGCAAGGAAGGATGAACGAAGAGCTGGCCTGGCTCAGTGCTTGCTGCAGCTGGGGGCATCCTTCCCAGCCCTGGGGTCACAGCTGGGATGGGGGTACAGCTTGTCAGGTTGGTCACCTCCAGGATCACCTGTGGACACCCCACCAATTGTCTGTGGGATCGGGCGGGAGCTGCGGGCTGCTGGGCCCGAGGAGGGCAGGCAGCACGCGGGGACGGCAGTGCCCCCCTCGCACGCGGGCGGCCGCAGCCACGGGCCCCCCGACGCGCGTCTGTCCTGGAGGGGCACCGATGGGGCAGAGGCTCGGCTGGGGGCACCCCTCCGTGTCTCCGGATGGGGCAGGAGCAGGGGCAGCTCCTGGGGACGGCGGGTTTCCCCGACCCGGCAGCTCC
>VXBH01008886.1:29351-62077 GCA_013400035.1 Rynchops niger | reverse complement strand
CGGGCCCGGCCGTTGTCTGCGCCGTGGGGCCGCGGGGAGCGAGGGGCGTGGGGCCGGCCGGGTGCGAGCCCCCCGGGCGGCCGGGGACACCCCCCCCGCGCCATGCCCGGCTGCCGGCAGGTCGGGTCCCCCGCTCCGCCGTGGGCCCTGCCCGGTGGTTTCCCCATCCCCGGGGCAGCAACAGTTGGGTCTCTCCTGCCCCGCTCTCACGCCGGGCCCGTCTCCGTGCGGGCCGCCCGGGCCCTGCGGCCGCGGGGGAGGGGGGCCGGGGCCGTGGGCTGGGCGCCCACCCCCTCCTCCGCCCTCTGCAGCGTTTCCCTGGCCGCCACGGCCCGTTCTCGGGGCCCAAACGCGCCGGGCACTTGCCAGCCCCTGTCCCCAGGCCCGCCCCGCTCCGGGCTGGGAGCCCTTTCCCCGAGCCCTCGCTGTCCGCTGGCTATAAATAGGTTTCCCAATCCTATGTGGGTCAGAGCTGCCTCTGCCCCGTGGGCTGCGGCGAACCCGCTCCCGCTCTCCGGCGTGGGGCTGAGAAGGGGTCCCGGGGGGCTGGTCCCCTCCCGGGGGTGGCAGAGGTGGCCGGGGGCGCGGATGCGGCGTAAGCCCGTGCCGGGCAGCCCTGCCTGCCGCCGGCCGGGCGGGGGGACCCCGGGGGCCGCCCGGAGGGACCCCGTCCCGCAGCGCCCCGGCGGGCAGGGGGAGGGGGCGCTGGGCGCCGGTATTTTTAGAGGGTGGGGGAGGGTAGCGAACTGCTGCTCCCGAGCTGGTGATGCTCTCTCTGCTTCCCCCTCCCAAATATCCTGCAGGCCTGATCCTGCCTGCTTTCCCTCGCCAGCACCGGGCCCTGCGTTGTCCCGGCGGCTGCCGCCGCACCGGGGGGACGCCTGGGCCGGCTGTGGGCAGGGCTGGGCTAAGGCCGTCGTGCAGGCAGGTGCCCGCTGCGTGGGCAGCCCCGGTGCCCCCAAAACGGGCCAGGGGGATGATGCTCTTCGGCTGAGTCATCCCTGCTCCTTACCCCCAGTACAGCTGCGAGGTCACGGTGAGGGGCTGCCCAGTGGCGGTGTGCCACGGACCCCTGCTTGCAAGGGCGAGCCTCTGGCACAGTTATGCCCTGGCATCCACTAGCTCTTGGCAACTAACCTGGAGCTGGCCGCTGTGGCTGGTGGTGTTGCAGACTGGGGGTGCACATGTCTTTTTGGGGACCCATTTCTGCATGACCCTCCCCAGCCCTGTGGGCAGCGTGGGGGTGCAGTGTGCTGTAGGAGGATGAGGAGCCCAGGCCCAGTCACCCCCATGTGTGGGGACTGTCACTGGCGTGCCCTGCTTGCTGCAGGCAGGGTGGCAGGTGAAGGACCAGCACCTCCTCGCCCACCCAGTGATGCTGTGTGTGGATGGGGCGTGCAGAGGACCGTCTGTGTGCCAGGGAGAGAGTTGCCCCTGGTGCCATGGGTGCTCATGGATGCGTTCAGCGCAGCTCCCAGGGCAGCTGTGGCCTGAGGATGCGCGTGCCCTGTGTGTGTCACCTACTGCCTTGTGTTGCTGCTGTGTGCAAGGCCCACAGTCACCTCGTGCTCCCTGTCTGCGCAGGGGACATCATCCTGCCCGCTCCTGGGGGAGTGCTGCCCTCTCCCAGCAGCCCGGGAGCAGCCCTGCCAGCGCTGGCTGGCCAGGGCAGGGTCAGGCCCTGTGCCAGCCTCGTCAGCCCGTCCCCTGCTCTGTGTGGGTGCATCCCCCTGCGCGGCTCTGCCCTGGCCGCCGAGTGAAACCAGCGCCCTGTCCCAGTGGGCTGATCCTGCTGGGGCAAGCAGACACTGTGGGGATTGCAGCAGGGAGGGGGCTAAGCACGAGACCCCCTCCCCTGCTGGGGGTCCAATCGGCAGGGTTGCCAGGCTTCTTCCAGCCTCACAGGGAGTGTGGTGTGTGTCATGCCCTTGCCCTGCCAGCAGCTGCCCGCTGGCACAGCACCGTGCCGCGGGGTGCTGCCCTGGAGTAGATGCCACACCACGGTGTGCTTTGCTCCCAGCAATGTGCAGAGCAGCAGCCCCAGTGTTGTGGAATGGGATGGGGAGCAAACGCCTTCTGTCTGCCTGAGGGCACTGGGCTGGGGCTCAGGAGAGCTGAGGCCAGTCCCCCGCGCTGCCCCTGCATGCCCATCGTCCCTGGCCCCAGGGCTGTTGGGGGAGCGGTGTTGCGGAGAGGTGCAGCAGTGGTTTCGGGACAGAGTTTGTCCGCAGGCACTTGGTGAGGGCTTGGCTGGTCCACTTGAGGATGCGGCAGTGGTGGGTGCAGGGGGGCTGTGTGACACGATGGCCTTTGAGAGAGGTGTGCTCCTGACCTATGGCGCCACATGTCACCCACTCCTGTAGCCCCCTCTGTCACCAGAGGAGCTCACCTGCAGCCTGGTGAGGGTGATGGCTGGGCATTGTCCTGTGGCACCTCTGCAAGGTCTCGTGCCCAGCCGGGCTGAGCTGTCCTGGCAGCTGCTCTGGGATTTAGTTGTGGTTTTATTCTTCCTAGGCCAGAAGTTCAGGCAGGAGCCCTGGCGCGATGGGGTCTGAGCGGAACGGCATCAGCATCTCCCGGTGGAGGGCAGCCAGGACTGTGGGTGCCTGAGGGTGGGCAGTCCCTGGGGTGCTGATGGCAGCCCTGGCCAGCGCAGGCTGTGCCATCATCTGCGTTCCCTTGGCTCTGCTGGGGTGGGGGCAAGCTCAGTGGTGTGTATCTTAAGGCATGGGATCCCCGATGACTTTTGGTAGTTAGTTTAAACCTACACTGGATGAAAAATGAACAGGTGCTCTCTCAAAAGTTACCACAGACACGGTTCAGGGTGTTTGGCCACCTTCCCTGTGGCTCTCTGTGCCCACGCGTTTGGGACGGGAAGGCGGCGGCCGCAGCTCTGAAGCGCCAGTGATGGAAGCATGCTGCTGGGTTTGGTTTGGCCCTGGGGGACTGTTGGCGGTTCGGGGCCCTTCCAGAGGAATGCTGTGCAGGAGTCGCGGCTCCGCATGCTGCTTTGGTGTCACAGCGTGTCAGTGGGGCTCCCATGGCATGGGCCCTGGGGTGGGGGAAGGATGAACATGGGGTGGGGGAGAGACAGGCAGTGGTGTGGACGCTTCACCCTGTGCACGGTTTGTGCCTTCTGCTCCTTGGCCAAGAGCTGGGAAGCTCCCACCACACAAAGGAGTTGTCCTGGCATCTCTGCCCTTCCTCCCCGGCCACCAGGAACGGAGGTGAGGGACCCTGCTGCCTGCCAAATAAGAAAGGTTGAAATTTGGGTTATTGGGGAGGAAGGGGCTCACCCAGGTGGTGGGTCCCTGCTGCAGCAGCGCCTGTACTGGGGCGCAGTGTCCCTGGGGGACAGGGCACCCCGGGCTGGCGGGGGCGCTGCCAGGCCCTGCCGGGTGGGGGCTGGTGCCAGACCGGTGGCAGGAATCGATCAGGCGGGCGCTGCCCCAGCTCAGGGTGCTCTTTGCCCCCTTGATGTTTGCAGCTGGGGCGGGGGGGTAAACACCCAGGCTGGCGCGGCAGTGCCAGGCAGCACCCCTGTCCCCGTGAGCACCCGCTTGCTGCGGGGGCGTCTGTTGCAGAGTGATTGGTGGCCTCGGTGGCTTGGAGGGGGGGTGGCCGTGAGCTGGCAGGCCTGCAGGGCTCTGCCTCGCTCCCTGCCCGCAGGGAGAGGCTGCGGGGTGGCCGGCACCTTTCTCCATGTTACGGCTGCCAGCACCACCCTGCCCATGCTGAGGCCAGGCATCTTGTGCCGGCGGGAGGGTGGCCATGTCCCAGTGCCACGCGCTGGTCAGGAGCACTGCTGCGTGGCCCTGGGACACGGTGCTGCCAATGGCGTGGCCCCCTCGAGCCTGGCACGCTGGTGCCCAGCTGCCACAGCACTGTGGGACCGGCACAGAGGAGAATCGCGCTTGGGTCTCCCTGGGCCCCTGGCTCCCGCACGGCAGGACTGGGCTCGGGAGAGGTGTTGGCAAACCCCGGCGGGGATTTCCTCCTCCTCCAGCTTCCCCGAGGCACATCCCTGGGCCACCATGCCAGGGCCACTGGGCCGGGTGAGAGGGGTGGGGATGTGCCCTTGCTGGGGGCAGGTGGCAATAGGACAAGAGGTGAGGGGCACAACTTGCACTGAGCAAAAGTGCTGGGGGGTCGGTGGCCCTTGGGCCAGGCCTTGGCTGTCCCCGTGGGTGAGGGCGCAGGCCATGACCTCGGTGGGAGCCTGCGGACTGGCCTGGGGTGAGGGCTCGGCTTGGTCCCGGCGTCTGCCCGGCCGTGGGGCCTCGCTCACCCACTGGCTCCGACTTTGCCCAGCAACCAACGGCTTCACCCGCCTGCGCTTCCCAGCTGTGGGCAAGTAAGTGGGTACTGAGTGACAATTGAAAGTCTGGAACCATCAAAAAGTTTAAGATATTTCCACCAGCCGTAAAATGCTGTTGGAAAAGCTGGGGTGTTGATTCTCCAGGAGCTGAGCCCTGTCCCCTGGGGCTCCTGCAGGCTGGCACCCGCTGCTGCCGGCTCGGTGGGCAGCGCCGGCACCTGCAGGAGAGGCCAGCAGGGAGTGGGCAACTGCTCCTGCCTCCCAGGGAGCGCGGGGAGACCCTGCCCTGTCCTTCAGTGGCTGCAGGACGGGGGCTTTGGGAGGCCGAGCTTGACCCGGGCTGTGCATGGTGCTGCTTCACCTGCGTGGGGGCCGGTAAATCCCCACGTGGGTGCCAGGCTATAGGGAGAGGGGGGCTGACATGGGAGGTTTGGGGTGCGGGGGCAGCACTGGGGTTGCCTGATTAGGGGTCTCTGGGTGAGGGCCCCCAGCCCCTGGTTGTCCCTCTGCCAGGCTGTGCTGGCCAAAGGCGGTGGCTGCGGCTTTGGGGCTCTCCTGGGAACGAGCAGGAGGGATGGCGCGGAATTTTAGGTAGTGGCAATGGACACAGCTGCCTCCGCCTGGCCTGGCTGCACCTGCAGAGGGTGCCCAAACGTGGCTGTCGGGGCATGAATGCTGCCGTGTCCTGGGGACTCCAGTTGGAGTTGTCCTGCCAAAGTCCACAGCCCAGCGCCTGCAGCCATGCTGACCCCGGCTTCAGCACGTCTCCTGGCTGCCCCTGGTGCTGGCTGGAAGGTGGGCATGGTGGCACCGCCGGGTCAGGCCGGTTGTTTGCTCTCGCTGTGTTCCGCGAGGCTCGGCAGTGCTTTTGGCCTGGCAGCGTGGGATTCATGCGTCCCTGGCTGGCACTGCTGCCTCGTGCTTGGGCTCTGCGATGCCCGACCCGACTTGTCCTTCCTGCAGCTCCCTGCAGCGTGGCAGAGGGCGGATACAGGCGTCGAGTCGCTGGCCTGGTGCTCCGGGGAGCTGAGCATCCCCCTGCCTGGGGCTGGCACCCTGCCGGCAGCGCCCGCCATGCTCTGCCTGCCTTGCTGGGGGAGTGGGGCAGGACCCTGCTGCCCCTGCGTCCAGCCCACGGCAGGGCTCAACGCGAGATCCCGGCGGGCTCGCGCGTGCCCCCCCGTCCGTGGTGGTGGCGGGCAGACCATGCGAACCTGAACAGCACCTGTGGGCTCCTCCTGCTCACCTCTCCGGCAGGCGGAGGTGAACTGGTGCTGCGAGGTGGGTCCCTCTGGCAGCCCAGCTCCGCCACTGCCCGGGAGCAGCCCGTGGCTTCACAGACACTGTCACCTTGGCACGAGGGCCCTGGGACCGGTGTCCCACCCTGGGTGCTGCACCTGCGCCCCGCTCCAGGCATATGTGTGAAAGCCCTCGCTGGGTGAGGAAGAGGATGAGTGAGAGGACAGGACAGACCACGCTGGCCAGTGCAGGCCACGGCCAGCTGCTGGCAGGCACAGGCTTTTCTCCCCTCCTTGCCCCATCGTTTCCTTCCTAGCCACCTGGATCCTGGCCTTTCCCCCCTCGCTCCCTCACGCAGTGTCCCCCAGTGTCCTGCACCCACAGGCAGGGAGCCACAGGCTGTGCCAGTGTTGGGTGCCCTTGCTGGGTGCCCCCCCAGGGGGGCTGAGGCTCCCTTAGGAGGCCATCCCTCCCTGCTGCGTGCCAGTGCCTCTGCCCCACGGTGGGTGTGGGACAGACCTGGCCTCCCCATGCCTGGGAAGCCCCACAGGGGCAGCCCTGGGGACCAAAGGGGCAGCATTAGTCCCAGAGGTGTGGGCTGGTGAGCCCCGCTCTGCCACCACCTCTGCCCATCGCCATGTCACCCCAGGTGCCGGTGGTGGGGGACAGCCTGCCCTGGCACTGGGGGGTGCAGCAGTGCAGGAGAGGTCAGGGGCAGAGGACGTCTCTGGGGAAGGAGACAAGCAAAAGGTCAATGACCCACTTTAAAAAAAAAAAAAAAAAAAGAATAACAACAAGCAGGTCTCTCCTGTTGCCACCAAGGACCCGACGGTCCCCAAGGGAGCCTGGTACAGCCCGGCGTGGGTGTTGTGGGACAGTCCCCCAGGCGCCGAGGCACAGAGGTCCAATTGTGCACTTGGTAAACAGGCGGGGGGGTGTGTGTGAGCAGCAGGGCGGGAGCCACGGGGCGGGCAGAGCGGGTTGGGGTGTCTCTTGCCACCCCACCGATGGTGACACCCGGGACCGTGCCTGGGACTGGTGGTGCCAGGCAGATGGGGATTCCCCTGGCACTGCTCCTGGGGTGTTTGCCATTCCCATCCCCGCCAGCCCTTTTTCCTCTGGTCTCTGTCTCCCCAAAATCAGCAGCTCTGGGGTTGGGGAGGGCAGCACTGCGGGCACCCACGGGTGCAGCCATGCTCGTCCCACAGCCCTGCCAACCGGGGTGCTGCAGCCACGCGCTGGTAGGGGTTCAGGTGTGGGGGTCCCTCTGCTCGCTGCCTTTTGTTGGGCTGCTGTGACTTTTTGGCAGCCCCTGGATGAGGCCAGCGTGGAGGTGACGCTGTTAGGGACAGGAGGGCCTGACCCTGTCACCTGCTGCCATCTGTGTCCTTCCAGGCAGCCCCTGTCATTTTAAAGCCCTCTCTTCCCACCCTGCTGTCACGCTTCTCCAGCGCCTGGTCACCGCGGGTGGCTGGGCTGGTGCAGGAGCACAGTCAGAGGTGCCAGTGCCATAGTGGGCACCTTCCTGGCAGTGGAGCTGAGGGGTCCCCTGCCCACAGTGGCAGCAGGTCCCAAGGTCTGATGTAGCCCTGAAGCGAGCTGAGGTTGGCTCACCTCACCCTATGCCTCAGTTTCCCCCCCTACAGTAGTTCTCCTCTGCGCAGCATCAGGGGCGATGGGGCCATGATGTGTTCTCACGCAAACCTGCAACGGCTGCACTGGCTGCGCGCCGTGTGCCCATCCGCAGGGCATGGAGCCCAGCCTGGGCTGCCTGTGCGATTGGGGTCAGGGATTCCTGGGGATTTGCTGTGAATTGCCATATGCCACTGGCGGAAATCCTGCCCAGCTGTAGCCTTCTGGGAGGGCACAGAGCGGGTGGTGGGACCCCCGCCCCCGTGCTACCCCCAGGTGCACCCAGTGCCAGGGCCTAGCCAAACCAAAGCTTGCCCTGACGGTGTTGGGGTCTGCCCCTGCATGGTTCCCACTGGTGGCACCCAGCAGTGGCACAGGTGGCGGGGGACGTCATGCCAGGCAGCTGCCAGCTGCGAGGACACTGCCGGGACAGGGGCCTGCAGCTCTTTGCTGGCCATAAGGATTTGGGGTCATCTCCCCTGGGCAGCCTCAGCTGCGGTGGCCCATTGGGGCTGGGCTCAAGCCCTGACGCCCTGTTTACGTTGCTGGAGTAGGGATCCATCCCCTCGGTGGTACCCTCTCTTGTCCTGAGGTGCCGCAAGCAGGATGGAGCGGGCAGGGTGTGAGCAGGAGATCCTGGGGTGCCCAGGGACCCGTGTGCCTCTGGCTGAGCTGTAACGCTGCCACCGGACAGCCTGCAAGGCGCAGGCACAGTGCCATGCTGCGCTGGGGCCCCGGGGACCCCTGTCCTGCCCTCGGTAGCTGGCTCCTGTCCCCAGACATTACAATCCCTCTGTTTTGTGTCATCCCCAGTGGGTGCTGGCCTTTGAGATCTTCATCCCCCTGGTGCTCTTCTTCATCCTCCTGGGGCTGCGGCAGAAGAAGCCAACCATCCCTGTGAAGGAAGGTGAGTGCCAGCGGGGTGGTGTCCAGGGCACCCCCACCTGGGGACACCCTGAGGCTCTGGGGAGCTGCCCCAGCACCCTGGGGACAGCCGGGCGGTGGGTGGGGGGCTGTGACAACTGGCGGGGACCCAGAGGTGCTTTCGGGGTGGGGACAGCGCTGGGCGGGGGCTGCAGCCGAGGGCTGGTGGGGCAGACATGGCGGGCTTGGAGATGCAGAGTCAGTCCCAGCCTGGGGGTGCTCCCCTAGGGGTGACAGCACCAACCAGCCTGTGGCTGCCATCGACAGGGACGTTCTGAGAGGGGAAAGAAGAGCTGGAGCTGGGTGGTGCAGGGACAGCCACAGTCCCCCCCTGAGCGCCCGAGGAGCAGCTCTGGGAAGGGCTCCCCAGCTCCCTGTGGTGCTGGGGGGGGAAATGCACCGTGTGGAGCCCCACACGTGTCTATGGGGGCACTCTGGGGCCTTGGCAACATGACAAATTGATGGGACCGGAGCTGGGGGTGCCTGGAGATACGCAGCTGGAGCTCTGGCCAGGGCTGCAGGTGCCGGTGCCTCAGCAGAGGCGGCAGAGCGGAGCTGCTGGCTCGCCGGGGGTCCGTGTGGCATCAAGGTGCCCCGTGGGACACCCCCCCCGGCGGGTGCCCTTGGGCGGGTGGCGCGGTGGGGACGGGGGGAAGCACTGGGAGCTGGTGGCGGTGACCCGGTGTAACGATGGTCCAAGCCTGTGTTTCAGTGCGTGCCGGCGAGGGAGAGCCCAGCGGCGAGCACGGGTCTGGCTGCGGGCGGTGGCGGGCACTGCCCTGGTTCCTGCTTCGGCGCTGACGTGCGCTGTGTTGTGTGGTTTTTTTGGTTTGTTTTTCTGATTTGATTTTTTTTTTTTCCTGTTTGCTCACGTTTTCTTTTTCTTTCCCACCATCTCCCCTGCCCGCCTGTCCTCCATGCCTCTACTGCATGCGCCAGTCTGTAAGTTGGTGGGGCGGGTGGGCACCTCCCCCCCTTCCCCTGCCTGTGCCGGCTACGTATTTTGGGGAGAAAGAGCCCAGTTTGGATCAACTCACTCTGGCCTAATCCACACCTCTGTAACCCCGTCACCTTCCTCTGTGGATGGTGAAGATGAGCTTGGGCAGCACAGTGTGGCCCCTGCCTGCTCCTCCCCTGGGGCTGCCCAGCAGGACCAGCCCGTGGTGGCATCCCCACTGAGTTGGTGGCGTCCCCACCAGGTTCCCCAGGTTCTGGGGCTGCTGGCAGTGGTGTCCCCAGCACCCTGGGCTGCAGGTGGAGGCTTGTCCTACCCCTTCTTCTTGCCTCCTTCCTGGAGCAGACCCTGCTGGCTGCTGGCACCCAGGTGGTGGCCTGTGGTCACTCAGTCTTGCCCGTGCTCCCCTCTAGCTGGTCCCCAAGGGGCCAGAGATGGCTCCCACACCAGCATCACCACTGGGTCCCCCTCCTGGCCCCTTGCAGCTGGGACGAGCTGGGACATGGCACTACGAGGAGCCTGGAGGCCAGCAAGATGCCATCCATGTGCTGGCTTTGTCACCAAAGCATGGCCACCACCATCCGTCCCACCACGCCAGCAGGCTGCTGGCCTATCTCCTGCCTGTGCCCATCCCTGCCCTGGCCTGTCTCTTGTCCCTGCCAGAAGCTCATCTTCACCAGCCCCTCCCGTCATGGCCATGCTAACAGCACTGACCTGCTTCTAACCACGGGGCCACCAGCCGCGGTGGCGAGAGCAGGGTCCCTGCCCAGCGCTGCCCAGTCACAACCTCTGGTCCCCTTTGGGCAGGGCCCCCTTGCCCTGGGGAAGGACGTTGGAAAGAATCCGGAGGGACAATGGCTCAGTGCCAGCAGAAGGGGGGAAGGTTTGCCGTCCCCTTGCTGCTCCTCATTTCTTCCATCTCCCCCCTACTGTGTCTCCATTTCCACCCACCTCCAGCAGCCACACGTCGGGGCAGCCGGGCAGGGGGGAGTCCAGGGGCTCGGGGAGCTGCGGGTGACAACTCTATTTTCCCTGTCGTATTCTTCCTCCTCCTCTTCCTCTGGAGGTCCAGTGGTGCCTCTGAAATTACTAACAGGAGCCAAGAGGCCAGGGGAGGTTGGCAGCCATCCTGGGGGCAAGTGACAGAAGTCATCATTGTACTGGGCTGGGAGGGACTGTCACCCAGAGGGGAGCGGGCGGGGGCAAGAAGGCAGGAGCCAGGGTGGCAGCAGCTGCCCATGGCCCTAAGGGGTCACCAGCTGGGGACAGCCTCGGTGGGAAAGCTGCAGACTTCTGACCTTGGCAGCCAGCCTCCTGCGGGGCTCGCAGGGCCCAGCGCGCTCTTCTCTGAACTGACTGTCTGTCTCTCCGGTGGCCCCCTGCCTCCCCCCGCCTCTCCTCCCTCCCTGTCCGCACCTTCCCCGGCCTCTTCTGCTCTCTGTTGCTGGCTCCAGCTTTCTACACGGCGGCCCCGCTCACCTCGGCCGGGATCCTGCCCGTCATGCAGTCCCTGTGCCCCGATGGTCAGCGTGACGAGTTTGGCTTCCTGCAGTACTCCAATTCCACGTGAGTCGCGTGATGGCCGCACGCTTCCTTGTCCCGCCTCGCATGCTCCTGCACACAGCCTGCCCCCTCCCATGCTGGCACTGCCCCGCCGGGGTCAAGGCACAAGCCCTTGTCCCCCAAAGCGCTTGGGTGCAGAGCACCGTGTCCCCAGGGTGCAGGGGACATCTCAACCCATTCCCCCGCGGGCTCCTGGGTGCCCGGTGGTGGGAGGAGGATGGAGGTGGCCCTCAGGGACACCTCGAGGCTTTGGGGCTCTCCTCTGTGCCCCTGGCACGGTGGGTTCGGTGCGCAGGTGAGGGCAGCTGCCCCGTGCACCCGAGGGGCTCGTTCCCAGCAGAACTCTGAGGAGGGTGTCCTCATCCCTCTGTCCCTGAAGCTGCGGTGGTGCTGGACTCTTGCAGGGTGACGCAGCTCCTGGAGCACCTCAGTGAAGCGGTGGAGCAGAGCAGCCTCTTCGACCCCCAGCACCCGGGGCTGGAGGAGGAGCTGCAGTCGCTGCGCCGGCGCCTGGAGGCACTCAGCAGCAGCGAGCCCAGCTCCATGGAGACCCACTTCAGCAACCGAGCAGGTACGCTGTGTGCTGCCTGCCCCCCCGCTGCCTGCGCAGGCAGGGCTGGAGACGTCCACCCGCCAGGCACCCAGCGGTGTGGTGGTGTGTGGCAGTGTGCTGTCACTGTCCCGCATAGCTGTGTGCCTGGCAGGGCCAGCTGTGATATGGCCCTGCGTGGGGCTGTGCCACGTCGCCGATGCTGGCGGGCTGCTCTCACCCCTCTGCCTTGCTCTTTGCCAGGATCCGGATTCACATTGGCGTGGGCGGCCAAGGACCAGGGCGAGCTGCACCGCTTCCTGACGCAGAACCTGTCCCTTCCCAACAGCACGGCCGAGCTGCTCCTGGGCTCCAGCGTTGACCTGCGGGAGGTGGGTGACAGCCTTTGGGAAGTGGGTGACAACCTGCAGGACGTGGGTGATGACCCACAGGAGGTGGATGAGAACCCATGGGAAGGGCCTAACAGCCTTTGGGAGGTGGGTGACAACCTTTGGGATGTGGGTGACTGCCTGCAGGAGGTGGGTGACGGTCCGTGGGAGGTGGGTGGCAGCACAGTGCTGCTTTGCAGGGGTCCCCATCGCCCCAGCGAATGGGCACGTCCCAACCCAGACTGAGCCCTCACCACCAGACCTGCAGGGGTGGAGGTCAGTGGGCACCCGGCCAGGAGTTGTCCTGCCCTGCCACCCCTCCACCCTGTGCCAGGGTGTTGCTGGGCAAACGGGTGCCCCTCCGCTCCCGGCCTGCTTGGCAGCCCCGCTTCCATTCCCCGGTGCAGGTATACCGCCTGTTCTTCGGTTCCTTTCCTTTGGTACCCGATGAGACCCATGAGCAAGACCTGTGGGATGGGTTTGGTCCCAGTGAGAAGATGACACAGCTGGAGGTGAGGAGCAGTGCCCTGCCGGGGGGACATGGTGTCCCATCCGCGTCCCACCACAGGGCAATCTGGGTCTGTCCTTCCCAGTGGAGGGGATGTGATGGGATACTGTCAGGCGGCCAGAGCAGCAGCAGGGATGGCTGGGTCCCATCCCGGTGCTGCCACCAGTTCCCCCAGTGCTCTGAGGCACACCACTGCTTGTGCCTCAGTTTCCCATTGCGGTGGGTGATGGCACCACCTGGATGGTGGCTGTGGAGGGAGAGGGGGAGATTTGTTCTTTCCTGTGGCTGGGGTGCAGGGGACCCACGCTCTCCCCATCTGCACATCCCCTTTTCTTCCCCTCCCTGCGGAGACTGTGGATGTGGGTCCTGTGGGACTATTCACGTGTGCTTGGGGGGACACATGGAAGGGGACCCCCGTGGAGCCCCCTGCGCCCCCCCAACAAGTTGGTACTCTTGCAGAAGAGCCTCCCCAGCGGCTGGAGGAGCCTGCGGGAAGGGCTGGTCCACAGGGCGCTGCGGGACCCGGCAACAGCCCCGCACCGGCCGGCGCTGCTCCACCTGCTCTCCCAGGCCCTGGGCCTCACCAGCGCCGCCCTGGCACCCGCCACCTCCGACAGCCCCCAGGCCTTTGTCACCGAGATGGAGGTGAGCTCCTCGCAGGCGGAACCGGGGCGCGTGGCCAGCCGCCCTGCCAGGGCGGGCACTGCTGCCGTGCCCCTGTGCCCGGGGACTGCGTCCCCACGGCTCCCTGCCCCCTAGGGTGTCCTCTTCACCGGGACGGTGCTGGAGCAGCTGACGTGCGAGCAGAGCCCGGGGGGTCTGCTCCGCCTCCTGCGCGTGGCCCCAGGGCAGCAGCCGCTGCTGCAGACGTACCGGGCGCTGGCCTGCAACGGCAGCCGGGCCGCCCGCCGGGAACGCTTCGCCCAGCTGGCCACCGAGCTGCGGGAGCAGCTGGACACCGCCAAGATTGTCAGCAGGGTGAGAGCGGGGCTGCGGGACGGGCCTCCCCCCGGCTGTGGGGCAGGGAGAAGTGCTGGGCGGGATTTACCTACTCAGTGGGGAATGTGTGGGGACGGGGGGCTTTGTTGCATGGCCCAGTCCCTCCTGGTCACCCCTTCACCCTACATGGACACCTTCAGCCCAGCCCCATGGTGGGACCCCAGATGATTCCCCCTCTTGGCACCTGCTTGGACACTGCCCATTGGATGGGGCCGGGTGTCCCCAGCATCTTCCAGGTGTGTCCCCGCAGGCTCCTCTCCCCGTCACTGTCAGTGTCCTCAAGGCTGGCTCTGAGGTCCCCGTCCTCATCCCACCCTTCCAACCTGAGGCACATCTCGTGTCCCCTGACAAGACCGTGCCCATATTTGCCTGCACAGACGTGCAGCGTATTTGCTGCCTGATAGCCATGGATGCATGGCAGTGAGTCCGGTGTGCCAGCTGGGCACAGCTCCAACCTTTTAACCATGAAAGCGGACGTGCCACTGCTTGGGGTCCCCCTTGGATGCTGGTGAGCAG
This sequence comes from Rynchops niger, assembly GCA_013400035.1. Lineage (NCBI taxonomy): Eukaryota > Metazoa > Chordata > Aves > Charadriiformes > Laridae > Rynchops > Rynchops niger. The sequence continues at coordinate 48,505 of VXBH01008886.1, read as the reverse complement.
GGCCTTGTTGCCCCAGCCACGGGTAACCCCTTGCGTGCTTGTCCTTGCAGCTGAAGCTGGATGAGATCAACAGCACGGCCACCCAGCACCGCTTCCGTGACCTCCTGGAGGACCTGGTGGAGATGGAGAAGGTTCTCCGCGATGTGGACATCCTCTCGGCGCTGGCCAAGCTGCTGCCCAGGGGAGCCTGTGCCAGCAAGGCTCCGCCACCCACTGCCAACAGCACCGGCTGGGCCGGCGCCAACGCCACGGCTGGCAATGCCACGGTGGAGGAGGAGGGCGCTGGGGTGGACCCAGCCAGCGGCGACAACCCCCAGGGGCAGTTCTCGGCATTCGTGCAGCTCTGGGCCGGGCTGCAGCCCATCCTCTGCGGCAACAACCGGTAGGAGCCCTGGGGGGCAGAAGGGGCTGGATCCAGGTGCTCTCTGGTCAGAACAGGGCTGTGGGAGAGCCCACCCTGCCTCTGCCAGCGGCCAAGGGCCCTGGTCATCCCTTGACGAGTACGTGGGAGGTGGATGCTGCGCCGCATCCTTGTGCCACGACCCGGGAAGCTGCCCGTGCTGTGCAGCACCGTGCTGGCGTGGGAGTTGGTGTGAAATTCCTCCTGGGCAGGGTGGGGGCTGCCTGCAGCAAGGGGTGCTGGGGCTGGAGCGGAGTTGGCAGCCTGAGCCCCCTTTGCAGGACAATCGAGCCCGAGGCGCTGAAGCAGGGCAACATGAGCTCCCTGGGCTTCACCAGCAAGGAGCAGCGAAACCTGGGCCTCCTCGTGCATCTGATGACCAGCAACCCCAAAATCCTGTATGCACCAGTGGGCACCGAAGTGGACAAAGTCATCCTGAAGGTGAGGGGGCAGAGACTGGGACCCCTGTCCCTCCTCTCCCACCAGCCCTGCTCGGCAGGGACCTCCTTGCCCAGATGGGCTGAGCAGGGAGGAAGGCGCCAGCTGCCAGCCAACGCTGCCAGAAGCAGGCAACTGCCCTGGCCCTTGTTGGGGTAGTGATGCCTGCTGGGAGGTGGGCAGATACCTCCATGGCTGCTAGCCATCTTGGAGAGCAGGGGGTCCCTACCTCTTCCCGCAGTGTGACCTTCCTCCCCCCAGGCCAATGAGACCTTTGCCTTTGTGGGCAACGTCACCCACTATGCCAAGGCATGGCTGAACATCTCCCCCGAGATCCGTGCCTACCTGGAGGAGGGCAGGCTGCAGAGGCGCATCCGCTGGCTCCAGCAGGTAGGACAGTGTGGTGGGGACCGAGCCTGCCTGGGCTTTACTGCCCTGGAGGTGGGAAGGCGGGGTCCTGCCCCCGGGCACCTCATAGCTTCTTCATGTGAAGCTCTCAGGTGCCCACCCTGCTCTTGCGAGGACCAGGCTGGTTCCCTGCGCAGGGTGGATGCTGTCCCTCCATCCCCAGGAGGAGTGTTGGGTCCTGTCTGTGTCCGTGGGGCGGACAAGGGGCTGAGAGACAGGGCGTACCCCAACTTCTCCCTCCTGTGTTTTCCTCTGTGACTCAGTTCACCACTGACCTCCACAAGCACCCAGAGATCCTGAATGTCTCCGACAGCGATGTTCTCCACAACTTCCTCAGTGGCAACTTCTCCTTGCCCAATGCCAGTGTCTTGCTCCAGCAGCTGGACACTATTGACAATGCTGCCTGCGGCTGGGTCCACTTCATGGCCAAGGTGAGGTTGTGCCTGCCTGTGGGAACATGGGTGCTGGAGTGGCACCCGCTGCCTGCAGCTGGGCTCTGGGGGGCTCAAGAAGGGTCAGGTCCGCTCAGACCCCCATAAGGCCATGGAATGGGAGCCCTGGAGGAGATAGTGGCTTCTTGCAGCGTCAGGAGCTTCTGGGTGGATGTCAACAGTGGAGGTGCCCATCCACTGTTGGGTTCAGGGGCTTGCAGGGTGGCTGTGGGTGGCACATGCTGCACCGTGTACAGGGTCCATGTGCCAGACCCATCGGGGGCAGTGGAGTCTTACTGGCCTTCCCCTCCCACTAGGTCAGTGTGGACATCTTCAAAGGCTTCCCGGATGAGGAGAGCATTGTCAACTACACCCTGAACCAGGCCTATCAGGACAACGTCACGGTCTTTGCCAGTATGTCCCTGGGAACCAGCCCCTTTGCAGGGGTCCCTGAAGCCCTGTCCTTCTCCGGCCTTGCCCTGGGCTCGGGCCACTGGCCTTGGGATGTGGCTCCCTTGGTGCATGTGTTGGGTGGATGAGCAGACCGAGCATCTTGCGGTACCCATCCTCTGCCCCCGGCCAAGCCCTTGCTGGGCGCAGCACCCAGCCGCTCTCCTGGCTCTCCCACCACTGCTGCGTGCTGTCCACGTGCCCTCGCATCCCTTGCCAGGGCCATGCCCACCCTCCTCATCCGTGGCAGCCTCATGGTGCCCTTGGCTGAACCTCTCCATGTCCCTGCCTGTCGCTGTGGGCCGGCCAGTGTGGCCATCTCCTGTGGTGCCAGCGGGCTATCTGCCTCTCCTGCTGCCCGCAGGCGTCATCTTCCAGACCAACAGGGACGGCTCACTGCCCCCCCACGTCATGTACAAGATCCGACAGAACTCCAGCTTCACGGAGAAGACCAATGAGATCCGGCGGGCGTACTGGCGGCCTGGCCCCAACACTGGCGGCCGCTTCTACTTTCTCTATGGCTTCGTCTGGATCCAGGGTGAGTGCCAGCTCCCTGCCACAGCTGCCTGCATCCCTGCCCGCTGCCCGCACTGCCCGCTCAGCTTGGCCTCTCCTCCTCCTCCTCACCAGACATGATGGAGCGTGCCCTCATCAACACATTTGTTGGCCACGATGTGGTGGAGCCTGGCAACTATGTGCAGATGTTCCCGTACCCGTGTTATACCCGGGATGAGTGAGTAACACCCGTGTGGGCAGGATGGTCAGGGGCAGGATCTTTCCTCTTCCCCTTTGCAGACCAGGACACTTCAGCTGGGAAAAGGGAGTAATTCTGGGGGCCCGAGAGAGGCTGGTGATGCTGGGAGCGATGAGCAACCAGTAAAGCCCTGTTCCTTGGACCACCAGGCTAGGCAAGCAGGGGAAGGATTTTGTGCCTAGTTTGCAGCTGAAGTGAGGAACTCATGGCTGCGGGGTGTCTTGGAGGCCGAAAGACTTGGGGAGAACAAGAGGAGTGTGGTAAATGGCTGGCACACGGATCTCTCGGTGGTTATGGAACACAGTGGTCTGGAGAAGTCCCAGAGCCACCAGCCTTCCAGGGCAGGAGGGTGGATAGGGCTCTGTCCCCACCAGGGTAGGCAGGGCACTAGGGCTCATCCTGTGGCTGCTGCCTGCCAGAACCTGACAGCCAGGACACTAGATTGTCCTGTGGGCTCATTGGAGAAGCTCTTTCGGGGCACTAAGGAGCTGCTGGACCAGCAGGCTGGTTGTCCCCAGGAAGCGGGAGGGCCCTTCCACTGCCCTAGTGCCCCAGGGCTTCCCTGGGTCTCTGTGGTGGTGCCACCATCCAGCTCTCCCCTCTCTTCCTCCACCCCACCAGCTTCCTCTTCGTCATTGAGCACATGATGCCCCTGTGCATGGTGATCTCCTGGGTCTACTCGGTGGCCATGATGATCCAGCACATTGTGACGGAGAAGGAGCATCGCCTGAAAGAGGTGGGATGGTAGGAGAGATCCCTGGGGAGGAGCTGGCATCTCTGAGCTCTAAATTTTGCGCTGCGTGCACCCAGGTGCTCCCTGAGCACCTTTCCCGTGTCTCCGGGGCGTAGATCCCACATCCCTGGGCTGAGCTGGTCCTTCCGAATGTTCCCCACATGAGCCCTGCCCAGTGCCAGCGGGAGCTGAGCCCGTTGGCAGCCCGGCACAGGGTGCTGTGACCTGCCCACCCCCAGCAGCCCATGGGGACCCCTCGGTGCTGCCTGTTTCTCTCCTAGCCCCAGCAAGTGAGGCAGCAGGGATGGGCAGGGTCGGGGACAGCCCTGCTGAGCAGTGTTGGCCTCGCAGGTGATGAAGATGATGGGCTTGAACAACGCAGTGCATTGGGTGGCTTGGTTCATCACTGGCTTCGTCCAGCTCTCCATCTCGGTCACAGCGCTCACCGCCATCCTGAAGTACGGCAAGGTCCTGATGCACAGCGACGTCCTCATCATCTGGCTCTTTCTCGCCATCTACGCAGTGGCCACCATCATGTTCTGGTGAGCTGCCTGGTCCACTCTGTGGGGTGAGGGGGCACGAGCAGCACCGGGGTCCTTGTGCCGGCGGGCAAGGGTGCTTGGAGCTGTGTGGGCAAGGGCTGATGGAGGGGCACAAGTCCCCCCAGCCAGCTGGTCTGAGGTGCCAATTTATCACCTCTACACCACCAAAACCAGGTGGTGTGGGGAAAGCCCTGGTGGGGTAGGATCCAAGGTCACACTCTCCTCCTTGCAGCTTCCTGGTGTCAGTGCTCTACTCCAAGGCCAAGCTGGCCTCTGCCTGTGGTGGCATCATCTATTTCCTCAGCTATGTGCCCTACATGTATGTGGCCATCCGGGAGGAGGTGGCGCACGACAAGATCACGGCCTTTGAGAAGTGCATCGCGGTGAGTTGGCTGTGGCTGCTAGGGAGGTGTTTGGCTCCAGGTTTGCCCCAGGCACCCCATGTCCAGTACACAGGCCACCAAGCTGTCATCAAGCCCTGGGCAAACCTCTGCCTGTATGAACCAACTCCCCATGGGGCTTTGGAGGCATCTCCAGAAGGTTTGGCACCTTCCAGGGCAGGGAATATGTCCACGGGGCTGGGTGGGAGCAGCACTGGGTAGGAAGTTGCCCCAACCTGTTCATCCAGAGCTGGCCTGTGGTTCCTGCTGATGTCCCTTTCCCTCCACCTCTCCGCAGTCCCTCATGTCTACCACAGCCTTCGGGCTGGGCTCCAAGTACTTTGCACTGTACGAGGTGGCCGGTGTTGGCATCCAGTGGCACACCTTCAGCCAGTCACCCGTGGAAGGAGACGACTTCAACCTTCTGCTGTCCATGATGATGCTGATAGTGGATGCTGTGGTGTACGGGGTGCTGACGTGGTACATTGAGGCTGTGCACCCAGGTACGTGTGGGCAGTGGGCCACGAGGGCACCTCGGATCTTATGGGAGCCTCTGATGTTACGGTGCTAATCCCTGATGGTGCTCAGCCCTGGCATGGTGGGATTTGGCACAGTGTGCCTTCAGGGTCCCCTGCCTGTGTTCTCCTGGGGACACCTGCCCACATGCCCTGAACCACTGGTGACACCAGCAGGTTCCTTGGAGATCTTCAGTCGCGTGTCTCAGTTCACTGGCCAGCCGTAGCGAAGGAAGGTGTTCATGGCTGGGGCACTGTTCCCCTTTATCGCCCACTTGGGAAGGAGTCTCACCTGCTTCCTTTGCTTTCCTGGTAAAACTGAAGTGTGAGCCAGGCCCAACCCAAAGCCCAAAGGACTTTGGTTCCTTGCACAGCCCCGCAGCGTTACCCTCAGCCCAGTTGGCCAGGGCGCCGCAGCCCCCACCCCACAGGGATGTCCCTGAGCTGGGGAAACCTCCAGGCCCATGCCCGTGCCCATACCTGTGCCAAGCTCTGCCCCAGCCCTCCACTGGCTTCTGCAGGGACATGGGTGTAGGGTTGGCCCTGACTCCGCAGGGGTTGTGCTTGCAGGCATGTTCGGCTTGCCACGGCCCTGGTACTTCCCCTTCCAGAAGTCCTACTGGCTGGGCAACGGGCGAGTGGAGACCTGGGAGTGGACCTGGCCTTGGTCCCGCACCACTCGCCTCAGCATCATGGAGGAGGATCAAGCCTGCGCCATGGAGAGCCGGAGGCTGGGTGAGCGCAGACAGGGGCGGTGTGGTTTGGCCCGGGGATGGCCCTGGCTCTCCTGTAGGGTCCTGCATGGATGGCCGTGTGTCCCCTGTGCCCTTGTTGGGGCAGGATCCTGGGGAGAGGCGCTGCTGCCTGTCTGGGAGCTGCTGCCCATGGTGCGGGAGCGGGGAAGGTGGCGAGAAGCAGAGGGGAAGGGGCCATGAGCCCCGACAGCCACTATGGCATGGAGGCAGGGAGGTTCATCCCCCGGGGAGCCCTGCTGCAAGCCCAGCCTCTCTGCCACCCCTCGGCTCCTCACCGTCCCACTCTTGCGGCAGAGGAGACGCGGGGCATCGAGGAGGAGCCGACCCACCTCCCCTTGGTCGTCTGCATTGACAAGCTCACCAAGGTCTACAAGACAGACAAGAAGCTGGCGCTGAACAAGCTGAGCCTCAACCTCTATGAGAACCAGGTGGTGTCTTTCCTGGGGCACAACGGCGCGGGCAAAACCACCACCATGTGAGTGCCTGTCGGGGCAGACGTGGGCTGTGTCCTTCTGACCAGCTGCAGTGGGTGGGGAGGGCGCTGCGTGATGTCCTTGCAGGGCCCTGTGGCAGCTGGTGCCATGCCCAGAGGGCAGCAGTGTGGATGTGGGGGTGACACAAAAGGAGGACAGGCAGCAGGCCTTGCCCCGACATTGCTCTGCCTGAGGCCCAGCAGATGCTCCTGGAGGTGGTGGTTGGGATTGGGACCAGCTGGAGGAACGTGAGGTCCCTCACGCTGTTGCCTTTCTCCATCCATCCAGGTCCATCCTCACTGGCTTGTTCCCTCCAACCTCGGGCTCTGCTACCATCTACGGCCACGATATTCGGACGGAGATGGATGAGATCCGGAAGAACCTGGGCATGTGTCCCCAGCACAACGTGCTCTTCGACAGGCTAACAGTGGAGGAGCACCTCTGGTTCTACTCGCAGCTCAAGAGCATGGCGGAGGAGGAGATCCGCAAGGAGATGGACAAGTAGGCACCCCCTGACTCCTTTTGCCCCATCCGTGCCTTTTGCATGATTGGGTCCTTTTACTGCTGGCTGTGCTGTGGTGGGTGATCTGGGAGCAGAGGTGTTCCCCACAGCAGTTCTCCAAGTGTTTTCCAAAACTTGGGGTATCAGGCTGTGATATCAGCAGAAGATGCTTCTGTAGCCTGGCTGCAGCTGGTCTGTTCCAGCGGCTGAGGGCCATGGGACACACGCGGAAGAGGCATCGCGTGCTCCCCATAGGCACTGGGTGCCAGTGTGGCCCCCACAGCTTCCCTGGTGCTTCTCCCCTGTCCCCAGGATGATTGAGGACCTGGAGCTCTCCAACAAGCGCCACTCCCTGGTGCAGACCCTCTCAGGGGGCATGAAGAGGAAGCTGTCGGTGGCCATTGCGTTTGTGGGCGGGTCACGGGCCGTGATCTTGGATGAGCCCACGGCTGGCGTAGACCCGTACGCACGCAGGGCCATCTGGGACCTGATCCTCAAGTACAAGCCAGGTGAGTGGAGGTGGGCAGAGCCCAGCATTGCTCCTCTGGCTGCGGTGGCCCTGGCCTCTCCGACGAGGCTCTGTGCCACTCTCAGGGAGGACCATCCTGCTCTCCACGCACCACATGGATGAGGCCGACCTACTGGGTGACCGTATCGCCATCATTTCCCACGGCAAGCTCAAGTGCTGCGGCTCTCCACTTTTCCTCAAGAGCACCTATGGTGATGGCTACAAGCTGACGGTGGTGAAGAAGCAGTCGGACACCAGAAATGGCACAGGTCTGGGGGGCAGCGGGACCCCGTGTTTCAAGGAGTGAATAGGACCAGCCCTTCTTCAGCTCAGGAAATGAATGAGAGGTCAACACCCAAGTGCTCCCACCCCGAGTCTCCTTAGGCCACGCAGAGGGGGACGGGGTGGGGGTGTGGGAGGTGACGTTGCTCAGCCTTGATTTCTCCCATCTGGGTCCCGGGTTAGACCCTGTGTGATGGCCCCTGGGCTGCCCACCGAGATCCAGCATGGGCCATGGTGCGGAGCGCCATCCCCAGGCCAGGCAGGGCAGCTGGGAAGCCTCCAGCACCCCGCGATGGAGGCGGCTCCGCAGCGCTGGGGTGGAGTGTGGACATGGTGGGTCCTGGTGGGAGGCTGGTTGAAAAGTGACCGACCGGTGCTGCTCCTCTGCTGCAGAGCCAGGCCAGCCACACAGCCCCCTGGCCCACTCCTCCGTCAGCCCCTGCTCCGAGCCCCGCGTCTCCCAGTTCATCAAGAAATACGTGGCCTCCTGCCTCCTCATCTCGGACACCAACACTGAGCTCTCCTACATCCTTCCCAGCGAGGCTGTCAAGAAGGGCTGCTTCGAGAGGCTCTTCCAGGTACCCACAGGGGCTGGTGGGGTGGGCAGCAGGCGGTTGCGGGGGGCCACAGCGCTGCGGGCGCCTCCTGCCCTCCTCACACAGCGCTTTGCCTCCACAGCACTTGGAGCAGAGCCTGGAGGAGCTGGACCTCACCAGTTTTGGGCTGATGGACACCACGCTGGAGGAAGTCTTCCTGAAGGTGTCCGAGGAGGACCAGTCTCTGGAGAACAGCGACGCGGGTATGGGTGACGGGGGGGCACAGGGTGCTGCTGAGACTGGTGAGGGGCTGTGTGCCTTTGCGTGGGCTTGGGGGCTCCTCTCCCCTTGTGCTGCGTGGCCGCAGGAGTCTCCTTTCCCAAGGGAAGAAGTCATCTCCAGTGGAGCCCATCCCAGCCAAGGGCCGCTGGCCTCTGCTCCACTCCGGCTTTGCAGAGCAGCTCCATCCCCACTCTGTGCCACACCAAGGTGAAGGGTGGCATGGCCAGTGGCAACCCCCCTTCTCCTTCCAGATATGAAGGAGTCCAAGAAGGATGCCTTGCGACCACCTGTCCCTGAGCTGGGCCCGAAGCCCGAGGCCAATGGGGAGCCCCTTGCTGAAGCGGCCATGCCGGAGAAGCCCGAGGTGGAACTCAGCAACCTGGTGACCTGCTCCAAGCTGACGCAGTCGCAGGCGTCCCTGCACTCAGCCTCCTCGGTGGGCTCCGTGCGGGGCGACGAAGGTGGGGCTTATTCCGAATTCTTTGGGGATTACGCGCCCCTGTTCGATAACCGGCAGGACCCTGATAACATCAGTCTGCAAGGTTCGTGCCGCCGGTGCCCGGCCAGCGGCAGGGGCCAGGGGAGGTGCTCGGCTGGGAGGCGGGGGGCGGCTGGGGCAGTGACAGCGCCCGACCCTGCACCCAACAGGGCAGAGCTGGCCCTGGCCGGGGCAGGCGGGTGTGCTGGGGATGGGAGGCCGTGCCTGCCGCGGTGAGACCCCGCGGCGGGTCTGATGGTGCGTCCGCCGATGCTGCACCCAGAGAGCCGCAGCCTGGACGGGAGGGCTGGGAACAGATGCTTCCACCAGTTTGCACCCCCAAACTGGTCGCATGTGCATGGGCGGGGGGTCCCGTGCTGAGACACAGAAACAGCAGGCGAGGGCGCAGCTCTGCCCTTTGCCTCCCCCGCCTCCCACGAGTGCCCCCTTGCAGACCCACCCCACTAACGCGCTCACTCCTCCTGCTGGGGCCCGGTCACCTTGGCTCCTCTTGGCCCTTGGGCACAGAGTCGTCTTCCAGCTGGTGGCTTCGCCCTCACTACCCTGAGCTGGGCTCGGGGCGCTCCCTGCCCAGCTGCTGGGATTATTGCCAGAGGACGGAGGATGCAGGCAGGCGCCCGGAGGCTGCTGTTTTATTCACAAATCTTTTTCCGGGTTATCCCAGCCGCTCTGGTGGTGTTTAATTCAGGGATGCGGCACCCTGCCTCCCCAGCCAGGGCTGCTCTGAGCGTTGTGATTTGGGGTGCAGGAGGCAGAGCCGAGATAGTGCTGCAGCAGAGCTCCCCGAGCCCTGGCCCTGCACCCGCTGCTTCGCTGGGTCCCACCACCCGTGTCCCGTCCTCCCTTTCTGACTACGCTGACCCCTCACCAGCTGGGAGAACTGATGGGAAAATGGGGCGGTTCTGCCAAAAAGCACCAATATAGATTGTTTTTTTTAAAAAAACTATTGTCTGAACTTCCTGTTTTGGGCCAAGAGGAACCTGCCAGCCAGCTGCCTCCCTTCACACCGCAGTGCTGCCGTGGCTCGGTGGCTGTCAGGGTTGGGTGCTGCCCTGTCCCTCGGGGTGGCTGTGCCCGGCTCGGTGCCTGCCTCAGCTCCCTGGGGGCCAAGGCGGACGCAGGAGCAGCTGTACTGGGGGCGGGGGGGTGACGTCCTTCTCCCCTCCTAGAGCAAGAGGCCGAGGTGGAGGCAGAGGACCACGACCTGGCTGGGCAGGGGAGCTTCAAGCTGGAGGGCTCGTGGCTGAAGCTGCGCCAGTTCCACGGGCTGATCGTCAAACGCTTCCACTGCGCCAAGCGCAACACCAAGGCCCTCTTCTCGCAGATCCTCCTGCCCGCCTTCTTCGTCTGTGTGGCCATGACGGTGGCACTCTCTGTGCCCGAAATAGGTGCGTGCGAGCCACCCACCTGCACACTGGGGGCTACTGGTGACCCTTTCTGCCTGCCCCAGTGTGACTGGTGGGGACGCTGGCTGCGGGGAGGACACGGACAAGGCTCGCCCAGTCTGCCTGTGCACGGCGGTGCTGCGGGTGTGAACAGGTTCTGTCCTTGTCCCCGCAGGTGACCTGCCGCCCCTCATCCTCTCGCCATCGCAGTACCACAACTACACCCAGCCTAAGGGCAACTTCATTCCTTACGCCAACGAGGAGCGGCGTGAGTACCGGTGAGAGCTGCCACTCGCTGGTGACCAGCCACCCATGCCCCATCCCTGTCTTCATCCCTGGGACTGCGATGGGGGGCAGCAGGGCGGGCAGCCCACAGCGGGGCTGGACCCAGGGCTGGCTCAGGCTTGGAGCAGAGCCCGGCCAGTGCCACGTCCCCTGGCAGAAAGCAGCCTCCATCCTCCCCAGAATGTCTCTGGGAGAGGCGTCAGCCCTGACGCTGGCTGCGGTGGGTAGCTTGGCTGTGTATGCCCTTTGGTGGCATAAGCGCCAAGGCCTTGGGGAGGTCCCGGCAGAAGATGGGTTTCACCACCTTTGCCATGTCTCGGGCTCCTTGCTCCTCCTCACCTGCTCCTCTCCCCGCAGCATCAGGCTGTCTCCTGATGCTAGCCCCCAGCAGCTGGTGAACACCTTCCACCTGCCCTCTGGCGTGGGGGCCACCTGCGTGCTCAAGACGGCCTTCAACAACACGTTGGACCAGCCCATGCAGACCCTCAACCTCAACAGCAATGAGTCCAAGATGCTGGCGGCCAAGTACTTCGATGCCATGTGCATCGACTCCTTCACCCAGGGCCTGCCACTCTCCAACTTTGTGCCGCCTCCTCCATCCCCAGCTCCCTCTGACTACCCCATCTCAGTGGATGAGGACCTGCTCCGTGCCTGGAACTCGACGACCTTCTCCACTGTCAAAGGTATCACTTGCGCGTGATGTTCGAGTGTGTCCGGCCCTGGGATTGCTCTCCAGCCGGGAGATGATGTATCTCCCCTGCAGAAGCAGCTCCAGGAAGCGCCTATCAGTTTGGCCTGGCCACAGCAGAGCATCGCATCACTGGGCTGAACTTCGGCTCAGCGCTGGTGCTGGCCCTGGAGCGCCGCTGCCCATTCAACCCGGGCAGTGCCAGTGGAGCTCCCCGGGATGGTGACACCTTTGAGAGCCCTGTGGCCAAGCCCCCATATGTCACCCTCAATGGGCCATGCTCCCTAGCCATTGCCTTTTCCAGCCACACTCCATGCCCCCTCGCTGAACCATTTCTGCCCTCACAAAGGACAGATGTGTCCCCACATCCATCTCTCGGTCATCAGGACACAAAAGCCCTCTTGCAGTCTGGGCTCTGCTGCCTCCCTGCCTGGCTGAGATCCCTGGGCTCAGTCTCTCGCCCGACATCGTCCCAGCCGGGGTGGGCAGGAGCCTGGCTGTGAGCTGCCCTCTCTGCTCCTCAGAGACCGTGACCTCAGCCCCTGCCCTGCCCCGCATCGTCCATGAGCCCATCAGATGCACGTGCTCCATGCAGGGCACCGGCTTCTCCTGCCCCAGTGGCGTGGGGGGCCACCCCCCACAGATGAAGGTGGTGACGGGGGACATCCTGGCAGACATCACAGGGCGCAACGTCTCCGAGTATCTGCTCTACACCTCGGACCGCTTCCGGCTGCACAGGCAAGAGGGGAGGCTGGGAGGGTCTGCCCTGTGCCGTGGAGCACAAAGTTGGGGACCGAGGACTTGGGGACATATGCCCCGAGTGCTGATGGGAGCCAGGAGCATGCTCGAGCATGACCGTGCTCCTGGAGGCGGGGGACAGCGGTCACAGCTTCTCAGCAGTGCCTCGTCCCGCAGGTATGGGGCACTCACCTTTGGCAACGTCCAGAAATCCATCCCGGCCTCCTTCGGGGCCAGGGCCCCTGCCACGGTGCGCAAGATCGCCGTCCGGAGAACGGCCCAGGTGGGACCGCGCTTGCATCCCACAGGAGCTGGGTGGGCGGCAGCAGCCATGGCACGGGTGGGCAGGAGAAGGGGGCAGGCGACGCTGCCTGCACGGCAGGGGCCCCTCGCCCTCAGCTCTGCAGTAGTGCTTTCACCCGAGGAATCCCGTGGGGCTCTCGTCACCGTGGGGCTCTCAACCCATGGTGTGCTTAGCAGCTCCCCTCAGTGGGCCTGGCCCAGCAGGGTCAGCGGTGGCCTGCCCTCCCCACCGCCATGAGCACAGGAAGCCTGCCCTGTGGCTGTCCCGTCCCATCCCTCCCTTCCAGTACATCTGCCGTGGGCCCGGCTCTCTTGCCTCCTCCTGTCACTCTTCTCTGCTCTTCCAGGTCTTCTACAACAACAAGGGCTACCACAGCATGCCCACCTACCTCAACGCTCTCAACAACGCCATCCTGCGAGCCAACTTGCCCAAGAGCAAAGGCAACCCCGCTGCCTATGGTGAGGATCTCGAGGCGTTTAAGGGCAGAAGTATGTCAGGAAAAGCTTTAGGGCATGGTCCAACCAGGCTCTAAAGGGAAATGTGCCCCCTTGCACCAAGCAGGAGTGGGCCCAGCTGGGGCAGGGGAGGGGTCACGCACCTTGGCTATCAGATCTGGGCTAGGCAGATCTCTCTGAGGGCTGGGGGGGGCAGAACGTCCCAAAGTGCTATCTGAAGGCACCTAGGCTTGTGACGTGTCTGAGGACGCTCTCTGCCAGCTGGTGAAGGAGGGCTTGGCTTCAAGGTGCTCGATTGCTGCAGGGAGGAAACCAGTCCTCCCCCTCAGAGCCAGGACCGGGCAGGATGGAGGCAAGGTTTTCTGTCCTGAGCCATCTTTCACACTCCCGTGTTTCTTCTTGGGCTTTCTTGCAGGCATTACAGTCACCAACCACCCCATGAACAAGACGAGCGCCAGCCTGTCCCTGGATTACCTGTAGGTCCCGGGAATGCGTTTGAGGGAGGGTGGCCGTGGCGCGGGAGGGAGGAGGGAGCTCCTCACCATGATTTGCAGGGGAGCNGGACCGGGTGGCTGTGACGTGGGGGTCCCTGTGGTGTGCCCTGCCCTGTGCACATGGCTTCCTGCTCCCCTTCTTGCTCTCCGTGCAGCCTGCAAGGCACAGACGTGGTGATTGCCATCTTCATCATCGTGGCCATGTCCTTCGTGCCAGCCAGCTTTGTGGTGTTCCTGGTCGCCGAAAAGGCCACCAAGGCCAAACACCTGCAGTTCGTGAGCGGCTGCGACCCTGTCATCTACTGGTTGGCCAACTACGTGTGGGACATGGTGAGCAGGGCGCACGGCCCCCCTGGCTGAGCCCCCAGGGCTGGGTGTGTGGGTGGACGGTCACAGAAGTTTCTGTCTTTTCCAGCTGAACTACCTGGTGCCGGCCACCTGCTGCATCATCATCCTGTTTGTGTTCGACCTCCCGGCGTACACCTCTCCCACTAACTTCCCTGCCGTCCTCTCCCTCTTCCTGCTCTATGGGTATGTTGCTCAGAGGGGTGGTCAGGCCGTGCTGGTGGGTCCCTCCAGTGCCCCGTCTGCACCGCAGCTATGCCAACAGGGTCTGGCCTTGCCTTTGGCCTTGCCCTTGCCCATCTGGCTGATGTTCTGCAGCTCCAGTAGCTGGTGGGCTGCAAGGGCTGGGGTGGGAGAGCCCAGGGAGGACGGGGCTGGGAGATGGGCAATCCCAAAGCTCAACAGTTGGCGCTGCCCGGTCCCTCTCCTGCCACGCTGATGTGCACTCCTGCCGCTTGCCTTCCCAGCTGGTCCATCACCCCCATCATGTACCCTGCCTCCTTCTGGTTCGAGGTGCCCAGCTCTGCCTACGTCTTCCTCATCGTCATCAACCTCTTCATTGGCATCACAGCCACTGTTGCCACGTTCCTGCTGCAGCTCTTTGAGCATGACAAGGTATGGGATTCACAGCTCTGCGTGGGGCCACCAGGAAGGGAGAAGCTGCCACTGGGTCGTGGGACAGCTTCAGGCTGGGAGGGACCTCAGGAGGTGCTCCAGACTCCTGCCTCCGGCAGGGTCAGCTATGAGACCGAACCGGGCTGTATCTTGGTGGGGATCCTGATCCTACCATGCGCTCACGGTTCTCAGGGGTGTTTCTGATGGTCGTGTCCTCTCTGCCCGTCCCCACAGGATCTGAAGGTGGTGAACAGCTACCTGAAGAGCTGCTTCCTTGTATTCCCTAACTACAACCTGGGCCATGGCTTGATGGAGATGGCCTACAACGAGTACATCAACGAATACTATGCCAAGATCGGTATGGCCTCTCGTTCCCTCCCTCTCTTGCTCCAGGGCATGTGGGACTGGGGGGGAGCCACGGTGCTGGCACATCCCCTCCGCCTGCCCTGTGGGGCTTCCTGAGGCCCAGAGCAACCTGGAGCAAAAAGCCGGGGGACGTGAACTAGACTGGGGCGCAGGAAGAGACGCAGTTGAGGGTCATCTGTGACGTGATGCTGGTGATGCTGAAAATAGTTCCTTGGGCTATCCCAAATAGCAGCCCTACAGGGAGAGAAGATGTGAGCCCTGGCAGAATCGTGCATTTCTGCTGCTGTTGCCCACTGCCTGTGTGTGTGTGGGGCACCATGGTGGAGCCATGATGGGCTATGGTGGAGCCATGGTGGGACTGTGGTGGGCCATGGTGGGGCCGTGCTGTGATACGGGGGATGGGGACTGCAAGGGCTCTTTTCCTTCAGACATGGTCTCTTGCTTGCAGGGCCGCGCTGCCCAGCCAAACTGAGCCTTTTGCTACTCGCGGCTTCAGCTTGGCCTCAAAAAGCTCTTGCTGCTCTCTGCTTCTCTAGCAGCTCCCGTATGTAACCCGGGTGCTGCTGACATCACGAGGGGCAATTCTGGGGCGGGATCTGACAAATCCATGCGATACCCGCTCTCGGTTGGATTGATTCATCCTAGCGAGGTTGAAAAGTGCAAGATGATTTCAACAGCACACGCACTGCGAATGGAAAGCCCTGTTGTGACCAGCCCTGGTGCCAGCAGCACTGACCTGCCCAGGCAGCTGCGGCAGGGTAGCAGGGCAATGTCATTGTCACAGGGCAGCTCAAGACATACGACCAGGTTGTCCCCACAGGAAGGTGTCCCCAGCTTCTCTCTCCTCTTCCTCCCACTCAGGGCAGTTTGATAAAATGAAATCGCCTTTCGAATGGGACATCGTGACGCGGGGGCTCGTTGCCATGACAATTGAAGGCTTTGTTGGCTTCTTCATCACCATCATGTGCCAGTACAACTTCTTCCGGAAGCCCCAGTGAGTGTGGCTGGGGAGCGGGGGACGGGCTAGGGGGAACTGGCCGTGGGGACAAGCTTTGCCATCAGGAGCCCTTAGCTCAGGGCTGCCCCTCTGGTGGGTACGAGCTGGGGGAGATGCCCATCCCTGGCAGGGATGTGGACAGGCAGCTCCCGTGCTGCATCCCCACCCTGCCTCACGCGCCCTCCTGCAGGCGACTGCCTGTCTCCACCAAACCCATCGAGGACGACATCGATGTGGCCAACGAACGGCACCGTGTCCTGCGCGGCGATGCCGACAATGACATGCTGAAGATTGAAAACCTCACCAAGGTGCAGCAGCAGGACGGCGGCAGCGGGGGATGCGCAGGGGCTGCAAGGAGACACCTTGGAGCTGCCCCATCCGAGGGATGTGGGTTGGGGCTGGGCTCCAGGCACCTTGCAGCAGGCTGAGCCCCCGTCCCCTGCCCCACCAGGTATACAAGTCCCGCAAGATCGGGCGCATCCTGGCCGTGGACCGGCTGTGCGTGGGCGTGCGGCCCGGGGAGTGCTTCGGGCTGCTGGGCGTCAACGGTGCGGGCAAGACAACCACCTTCAAGATGCTGACGGGGGATGAGAGCACCACGGGTGGAGAGGCCTTCGTTAATGGGCACAGGTTGGGGAGCACGGGCTGGGCGGGAGGTGGGGACTGCCCACTGTCCTGGGGACGGCACGGGGACTGCTTGGTGGCTGCGGGGCGGGGGGGATCTCCCAGGATGAAGCAACCTGAGCCTGCCCATGTGGCTCCGTGGGACTCTGCAGCCCTGTGTCCTGCTGGGCTGACCATCATCTGGGGAGTGGAAAGTGACACCGGCTCTTAGCCAAGGCTGCCCATTGTGGGTTATCCGGTAGACGATGCTCCAGTATAAAGGCGTGTGAAAGCGGGGTGAGCAATGGGGTGCTCCTGAAAAGCATTTCCTTCTCCCCACGGCCCCTCCATCCTCTCCCACAGCATCCTGAAGGAGCTCCTGCAGGTCCAGCAGAGCTTAGGCTACTGCCCCCAGTTTGATGCGCTCTTCGACGAGCTGACGGCCCAGGAGCACCTGGAGCTCTACACCCGTCTGCGTGGCATCCCCTGGAAGGACGAGGAGCGGGTAGGGCTCCGGGCAGGCGATTGCCGGCACCCGAGGGCTGGCACTGTGCCTCAGGAACAGCATATCCCTGGGCACCAGTGGGGACTCAGCTGATGCCACTGCCCTCACAGCAGTGCCGCCCCAGTGGCGCACCCACATGGGATGCTGGGACCGGGCACATGGTGCTCACAGGCCCCCGCTGACGCTCATGGCCGTGCCGGGGACTGCCGTGGGGTTCCCCTGACTGGCACATTGCTTGTGGGCCCCTTGGCAGCTGGCCCACACCACAGAGCCCAACCGCTTGCCTGCTGCCAGCTCTGCCAGCCCCGTGGCCTTGGCAGGATGACAGTAGCCCCCCCACACCTTGCAGGTGGTCAAGTGGGCACTGAAGAAGCTGGAGCTGACCAAGTACGCCGACAAGCCCGCCAGCACCTACAGTGGAGGCAACAAGAGGAAGCTGTCCACAGCCATTGCGCTCATCGGATACCCGGCCTTCATCTTCCTGGTGCGTCCCGGGCTCCAGCACCCTGCCCGCAGCGTCCTCCTCCCGCCCGCCGCATCCCTGGGGCTGGTGCCGGGATAGCGTGGAGAAATGACCCTGGGTGGGAGTTGCCTGCCCCCAGCTCCTCCATAAGAGTCCTGGGGCGTGGGATGGTGGGAAGGGGATAGTGGGGTCCCCCCGGGGGCTGACATGTCTGAGGGTGCTGTCTGTCCCGCAGGATGAGCCCACCACGGGGATGGACCCCAAGGCGCGGCGCTTCCTCTGGAACCTCATCCTGGACGTCATCAAAACGGGTCGCTCTGTGGTGCTCACGTCCCACAGGTCCGGGGGGGGAGGTTCTGGCTGCACCCGCGATGCCTCTGGGCTGCTGTGTGGGTGGGAGGGGGCTCTTCGGTCCCTGGAGGATGGCATTCAGCAGGGGCATGGGGAGCAGAGGGAATCCGGGACACCCTCTGTTGCCTTCTCCCATCCCTGGTGGTGGGGCCACGGCACCCAGGTGATGGCCTGGGGAGCTCGGCTCCCCACCTGCCCCAGCCGTGGCCCCTGGCACTGTCCCTCTGTGCCACCCTGCTGAAGTCTGCCCTGTCTCCCCAGCATGGAGGAGTGCGAGGCGCTCTGCACCCGCCTGGCCATCATGGTGAACGGGCGGCTCAAGTGTCTCGGCAGCATCCAACACCTGAAGAACCGGTAAGAGCCTGGGGGGGGTCCAGCGCCCCATGTGTGCTGCAGGGCGGGAGGGGGCCGGACCCCCACGTCAGGGTGGTGGCATGGCACCCGCAGCGAGATGTCGGCACTTTGTGTGGGTGCTGCTTTGGAGGGTTGGGCAGGGGATGGGCTCGCTTGGGTGGGTGCAGCGGCCACTGAAGAGCGTCATCCCCTTCCGTGGGGTCAGTCCTTCCCCGCAGAGGTGCAGGCAGGGGGCCGGGTCCTCACGGGGTCCTTTGTCCCCTCACAGGTTCGGAGATGGCTACATGATCACGGTGCGCACCAAGTCCAGCCTCAACGTCAAGGAGGTGGTGAGATTCTTCAACCGCAACTTCCCCGAGGCCATCCTCAAGGTGAGCTCCCTGTGGTGATGGTGGCATCCCCTGCCAACCCCCGCCTCGGAGTGCAAACCGCCTCAAGGGACATCTCTGTGGGACCCCCTTCAGGGTGATGGGAGGGGGTCCGGCAGTGAGGGCTTGGGTGTCACCTCCATGTCCTCTGCAGGAGCGGCACCACACCAAGGCCCAATACCAGCTGAAGTCGGACCAGATCTCACTGGCACAGGTCTTCAGCAAGATGGAGCAGGTGGTGGATGTGCTGGGCATTGAAGACTACTCCGTCAGCCAGACCACACTGGACAACGTGAGAGCAGGGATGGCACGGGCGGCTGGGTGCTTGTCCCCAGGAAGGGTGGCTGTGCCTGGAGGGGTGGTCGTGACAAAGCGCCTGGCAGAAAATCCACCTTTGGGAGGGGAGTTGGAGCTAGGTGGGGGGCATGGTGGCAGCCACAGTATGGTGGGATGCGCTGGGGCCTGTCTCCCATGGTATGAATGGCAGGTGAGGGGTGGCCAGGGGGTGGAGGTGCTTGTGGGGGTCATAGAATCACAGAATGGTTCAGGTTGGAAGGGACCTTAAAGAGCATCTCATTCCACCCCCTGCCCTGGGCAGGGACACCTCCCACCAGCCCAGGTGGCTCCAAGCCCCGTCCAACCTGGCCTTGAACCCCTCCAGGGATGGGGCAGCCACAGCTTCTCTGGGCAACCTGGGCCAGGGGCTCACCCCCCTCACAGCCAAGAATTTCCTTCTGAGATCTCATCTAAATCTCCCCTCTTTCAGTTTGAGGCCATTACCCCATGTCCTGTCATTACACTCCCTGATCCAGAGTCCCTCCCATCTTTCCTGTAGGCCCCCGTTAGGGACTGGAAGGGACTAGAAGGTCTCCCCGGAGCCTTCTCTTCTCCAGGCTGAACCCCCCCCGCTCTCTCAGCCTGTCCTCCCAGCAGAGGGGCTCCAGCCCTCG
>VXBH01008886.1:6110-17528 GCA_013400035.1 Rynchops niger | reverse complement strand
AGTTGGCGGGGAGCTGCCCCCCCCCCCCCGGCCCTTCCCCCCTCCCAAAGCCCCCCGCTGACCTCCCAGGCGTCTCTCCAGGCTCTCAACGCGCCCCGCCATGCCGAACACCAGCGCCTGGACCTGGCTCCTCGCCTCGGCGATGGGCAGCTTGAAGAGCTCCAGGGCCCAGCACCGGGCCGAGCACCGGGCCTCCTCCCGCAGCTGCAGCGTGGCCTTCCCCTCGCCCAGGCTCAGCGCGGCGGCCCCGCGGCCCAGCGCCTCCCTGCGCGGGCGAGGCGAGGGTGAGGAGGGGCCCGAGGCCGAGGGCCGGCTCCCGGCAGCCGCGGCACCCACCTCAGCTTCGTGCCGTCCTCCTCCGGCGGGCACCGCTGGGGAGAGAAGGGGAACGTCCCGAAACGGCCTGGCCTGGCCTGGCCTGGCCGACCCCGGCCCCGGCGCCAGCCCCGGTACGTACACAGTCCAGCGGCGGGCGCTCGCCGAGCTCCCCGGCCCAGACCTCCAGCGCGTCGGTCACACTGTGGGAGGCAGCGGCTCAGGCTGCGCCGGGGCCGCTCGGCCCCAGCCCGGCCCCGGCCCCGCTTCCCGCCCCGTACTCACTAGACGGTGCCGCCGGGCCCGGGGCCGGGCCGGCAGTAGCAGAGGTACCGACCCGGCCCAGCCTGCAGCAGGTGGATGGGCCCAGCCGGCTCCGCCATGGCGGCAGCGCCGGAAGGGGCGGGCGAGAGCTGCGGGCCCTCCCCGGTGCCGGGGCCGCCAGCACCGCCATGGTCAACTTGGGGCTGCGGCGGGTGGAGGACAGTGTGGCCGCCAAGCACCCGGTGCGCTCGGCCGGGGGGACCGGGACCGGTGCCGGTGCCGGGGGCTGGGACCGGGAGCCGGTGCTGGGGGGACCGGGGACTGGGGAGACCAGCGGCTGGGACGGGGGGGACCGGTGCCGGGAGGACCGGGTCTGGGGGGACCGGTGCCCGGTGCCCCGCGCTGAGCGTGTCCCCGCAGGCGCTGCAGCAGTACGCGGCCTGCCAGTCCCACGCCTTCATGAAGGGCATCGGCGCCTTCCTGGCAGGTAGGGCCTGGTCCGGCTCCCCCCGGCTCCTCCCGGCCGCTCCCCGGGGCCAGCGCCGGCGGGGTGGGGGGGGACGGGGCGGGCCGAGGCCGTGCCGGTAACAGCCCCCGGTGGCCGCGTTTGGGCAGGCAGCGGCGCCGCCTTCGCCGTGCAGAAGCTGGTGAACAAGAAGCTGCCGTACGGCCTGCAGTGGAGCCTGCTGCTGGCCGGGGGTGAGCGAGCGGCCCTGCCCCGGCCCAGACATCCCGCGCCGGGCAGGGCAGGACGAGTTGCAGGCAGAAGGGCTGTTTGTCCTTGTCCTGGGGGGGGGGTTCTCCCCTGGCTCCTGTCGCATCCCTGCTCCCCACGGCCCTTCGGCGGCTCGGGAGCAGCTCGGAAGCTGGCAGGGGCTTTCCCCACCGCTGCCCTTAGCAAATGCCGGCTGAATTGCTGCCGGCGCTCTTGGAAGCACCTTGGTCTCTTTAGCCACAGGGTCCCTCGCCAGCTACGTGGTAACCAGAGCTGAGACGCAGAAATGCTCCGACTTCTGGATTTACCTGGAGACGGGCAAGTCCCCGCAGGAGCTTGCCATGGCTGGTAGGGTGTCTCAGCCTGCAGGTACGTTCCCATCTCTCCCTGCTGTTTTCCCTGGGCTTGTCGCACCAGGTTCTTCCTGCTGCAACAATTTGCCGTTTCTGCCTCGTAATTAAGCTGGTGACTCTTTGCGTCATTGCCAAAATCCCCATATAAGTCCCACACCGTCACCCAGCAGCCGAGGGGTGAGAGCAGGGGCTGGGGTGGCAGCAGTGCCAGGACGGCCGGAGCTCCCTGCCTTGGTCTTATGGCTCCCGTGTCTCTCTGTGCTCTGGGCCCACCACCGGCGCTGCGGGTACCTGCGCGGGGCTGGTGGCATTGGGTTTGAGCCCTCACTTCTGCCTGCTGCCCTGCCTGCTTTGTGGATTCATAAGAGCAAGCATGAAGGGCTTGTTTGCTGGAAGAGGAAGAAGAGGGTAGGGGATAGGGGGAGGCAGTAAACCACTTCACACCCCAGTTGCTCCATCCAGTGGGCAGAACTGGAGTGGGTGGTTTCCACAGCTGCTTTCTGCCACTGGTACCATGAGCTCCCAAAGCTGGATCTAGCTGAAGAGGCTTTAAACACTTCACCAGGGCTCTGTGGTTCTCTGTGCGCCCCTGGCAAACATGCCGGGGTAGTCAGGGGTCCAGGGAGCTTGTTCTTTCTGTTGCAGAAAATCTGCCCAGCCCAGAAGACGGAGAGAGCGCGGCACTGCCAGTGAGGAGGAACAAGTACGGGGACGTTGTGGAATAGCTAACAGGGCACAGCGCGCCGTGCCCGTGTCCTGCTTCACTCCTTCCTGCCTGCCCAGGCTGCCTGCGCTGCTGGTGAGCCTGGTGGGCTCTGCAGCGCTGCCTGGGAGCTCGGATGAGTCAGTCCTGCAGTGGGAGCGTGGTGGAGGCACCGTAGGGATTGCTGCTTCCCAGGTGGCTTCTAAACATCGCACGTGGGGGGCACAATAAAAGTCACGAGCTGAAAGCGCTCGTTGTGGACAAAGCGAAGGCTGGTGGTGGGACAGGAAGAGCTGGGGTGCAGGTGGTAAATGGCACCCTGAGCCAGCCTCTGCAGTAAACGTTGGAGCAGAGCGCTCTCGTCCTTCTGAGGCCATGGCACCCACAATCTGACTGGGTGTGAAGTGACTGCAGGCGTGGATGGGTCTGGGCTAAGCTGTGAGAAGGCAGAGCTGCTGCTCTGTGCTCTCTTTCTTGAGCCTAACCGGTCACAGTGTCCCTGCCCCTGCAGCAGCAAGGCTTTTCTCACCTGCTGGAATGGGGCTGAGCTGAGCCCTGCAGCTGCACGGCCTCTGGGGATGTCCTCTCTGCCCCCCAAAGGGGTGCACGTGTGCCCAGAGCCCCTCTGTGCAATGCCCACCTTGCTCTCCGCGCGTGTCACCCGCCCAGTCCCAGACTCTCCAGCTGGGTCCATAACCAGCCGGCAAGGGAATGGTATTGCCTCAAATCCCACCCATCCAGAGGGGCACGTGTGAGGATAAAAAGGCCTCTTTTACTTCATTTTTTTCTTAATGGCTGACTCCAAATCGTGCTTAGGGCAAACCGGCTGCACATGGTGGATGTCCAGCTCTGATTCAAGGGCAGCTGCATTTCTTAGAAGGGGAAACCCAGCCTGGGTTCTGGAAGCTAGCTGGTTTCTTGGAGCAGAGCAGCAGCGTTTCGGCTTCAGAGACCAGAAACGCCTCCCGCATGGGAGCCGGAGACCATCCCGGAGCCTCGCCACGGGAGGGAGTCCCTGTGCTGGGGAGATGAGAGGCCTGGGGAGGAAACTGGGTTTGGGGCCTCACAACATCATCGGAACTGGAATTGCACTTGAGCTGTGCAGAGGGGTGGGGAGCGGCCACCAGACCAGATAAAAGCAAAGAGGCTGTGGGGAACGGGCGGGTTAAGCCAAGCACAGCGTAGTGGGAGCTCGGCCGGAGCGGGGAGCAGAGCTCGTGCCGCCGGTGAGAACAAGGAGGGCAGTGAGAAACTGCAGCTCCCGCTGGAGCCGCTCCTCTCCTGGGGCATGCGGGGGGATGCGGCAGGGCGAGAGGCTCTTTCCAGGTGGGGTTGATGAGTCGGGGCTGGCCCCGGTGCAGCTGGCTGCGTGCCACGGTGGCTCCGAGCTGCCGGCGACTGCACGAACAAATTGTCAACCCTGCGGGCTGCTCTCCTGCCCTGCTCGGCTACCAGACCCGGTCCCCCGGGAGCAGAGCCTCCCCACAGGTTTTCCTTGCGCGGAGGCTGTGGCCATGAGCACAGCGGTGAACGCACGGGGCAGAGTCGGCCTGAGCGCTGCCTGCTTACGCTTTTGGGGTGACTGTACCTCTCGTGCTTGGGAAACCTCAACTGCGTGACCATGGCTGGTTGAAACTCCTCCACCTTCAAGTGGGCCCGAGTCTGGAGTGAGCTTTCAAGCCCGTCTTGGGGGATTCTCCAGGCAAGTAGAGCATACAAGCTCAGAGCCATAGGAGAGGTTACAAAGATTTATTTCTGGTTATAAAAAAACCCCCAACCAAACAAAACCAAACCTTCTGCGTGTTTGCATGTCTCTGTTCTTGCTCAATTGGAAATGAAGGCACATCCTCCCAGCTGCCTGGCGTGGGGCGATGCAGGACTCAAATCCCACTCTCACAGCGAGCCCATCGCCTCTGGGCTGGTGTGGCCACTCACCAGGGAGCCACGGGGACTTTGTGTGCCGTTGCTGGGGGATGGAAGAGGCTCGGGCTGTGGCAAAGGCGAGACAGGTTTAGAAACCACAGGAATGGGGAAGGCAACGTGTTTGGCTGCTGAAGCGGGACCTGGAAGCTGCCTGCTCCCCACGTCTGGTTGTTGCTAAGCCTCTCCCCAAAGCCCCTGTGCCATGGCTGGTGGAAGTCCAGGCCAAGGTCAGGCCCTCAGGAAGGTCCCCGGGGGTTGTGCATGGGCCAGAAAGCCAGCCTGGGCTCTGGGTGGTGACCAGAGCTCCCCAGGAGACTGGGCTGATGCTCCAGGGACAGGCTAGAGAGGCCAGCTACAAGGACTAGCGTAATACTCCCCTCCCCACCCCATGCACATCAGCATAAATCCTGCTGTTGTCTGGACTTACTGGCCCAGTCCAGCCCGGGTCTGGTGGCAGAAAGATGCCTTGGGTCTGAATGTCTAAATCCCAAGCCTGCTGTGGGGTCCATCCCTGAGAAGCACTGGGAAACCTTTAGGCCATTCTCCTGCAGGGTTAGGGTCCTCTTCTACCCCCACCCCCTTTCTGCAGCTTGAAAGCAAGGGGAGGGCAAAAAGGGAAAGCTTTCCTTCTGGGACAGGCAGCAGCACGTAATGGAGGAGAACATCTCTGAGCACTTGCTGCATCCCAAGTGTTCAGGCCATGGAGACTCCAGCAGGAAGGACGGTGCTGGGTCCTGCAGACAAGGCCCATCCTGTCCCTGCCGTTAGATTGTGCTGGACTTGCTGCGCCGGAGCAGGCATACGGCAGTCCCCAGAGACATCAGGGTGGTGACCACAAAGAGCAGGATGAGGATGACCCAGTAGTTGTACAGCATGCTCTTGTGGGAAGAGGGCTTCTCTGCTGGGATCATGTTGGTGAGGTTCAACATGTAGCCCAGGGCCCAGCCGATGGAGGTTTCTCCTGCCTGTGGAAAGAGCATGGCATGGTCACTACCCTGATCAACCCAGCTCCACGGGCCTCAAGGGACATTCCAGGGACCATGGCAGTGTCAGCCCAGTCAAGGAGAGGGATCTGGGGGAGTCCACAGCACCCTGAGCCCTTGCTTGCCCATGGGTCCAGCTGGCCCAGAGGTGAAGCAATGACCGTCCTGTGCTGAGCTGGGCTCATCCGGTGGGAGCTGGATCTTGTCCGCTCCGGCCAGTCCTGATCTCACTGCCCATGTCACGGCTTGTGCAGGTGAGGGCACTCGGCAAAGGTGGGATCCTGCCCTGAGCTAACTTCCCAACAAACCTGAGCAAAGAGTTGTTGGAGATGGCTGGTGTCTCAAGGGCCAAGGAAAGACCGCAGGACCTGTCTCCATGACCATCCTACAGCCAGCTCAGCTCTTTTTTTTTTTTTTTTTTTGCATCACCCAGAAGGAAGAGAATCCCATCCTGCCCCTGTTCCCCGAGATCTTCCCTTGTATTGCTCGGCTCTTTCTTGGTGTGGGATCATCTCTCCTGCAGGGCTTTTTTGGCCTAACTCCAAACAGACCTCGTGGCATGAGGACATGCTCTGGTGCTACCCACCTTCTTCTGGAAGGCAATGTTGGGGAAGGAATGGTTGTCAAAGTTGTAGCCTTTGGTGGTCAGCAAATAAACAAACATGCTGACAGCGCAGTAATCCGCCAGTCTCTTCTCCAGCTTAGGGGCTTTCTGGAGCAGCTGGGTGGGATGCATGGGGAGACAGAGAAAAGGGGTCAAGCCAGCAGGGTTCAAGCTTTGTTTCTGTGGCCTGAAACTCTGTGTGGTTGCCTCAGGCTGGCCAAGGTGCTGCCCATACCCACCTGAGCCTCTCCTTGTCCCAGGTGGGAGCTGTCACCCACCCTCCCAGGACACTCAGCGGCCTCCAAGGGCTGCTCTCAGAGCCTGGGTGATGCCCCACACAAAGCAGCCCTCTCCTCCCCGCCATGCCCGAGGAGCCCACCTCGCTCCAGCTCGTGGCACAGATGATCTTGGCAGCATCCTTCAGGTCGCTGGGCAAGTGCACGGGTCTCCCCATCACTGTCCGGATGAAGTCCACTGTGTAGAAGAAGGCAGAGAAGGCCTGACAGAGGAAAGGAGGCAGCTGTGGGACAGGCTGGGAGCAAAACCTTCTCACCACGAACAGCCATCCTGACAGGCGTTGCGGGCACAAGGAACCGCCCTTGGAGAGCCAAGGGTCTGGCTTTGCTGCCGCGTGATGCCGGGGGGCTGGGGACACCTGCCCACCCAGCAGCCAGGAGATCACCCCGCTCCCTGCCAGGACTTACGATGAAGTTTCCCGAAACCTCTGGCTGGAAAATGCCATCGAAGGAGCAGCGGGAGAAGGAGCAGGTGGTGAAGTCGAAGAGCTTGCTGACATGCAGAGCACAGAGGCTGCCATTCCCGGTGCCGACCACGGTGACGGTGGTGTTGAGGGCAAGGCTGGGCCTCTCCTTCTCCGTGCAGGGGCTGTCGTAGACACTGCTCAGCGACAGGCTCTTGTCATAGCCCGTGGGCCAGCAGGGATAGTGGACAGTTGGTTGGTAGCGCTCAGCCTGCCAGAGGAGTGACACGTGGGACGCGTGAGCCATGGCGCAGGCCTGGCTTCCCCAGCGCCGTGTGGCAGCCCCGGCACCACTGCCTGCCTGCCTCCATTTCCCTGCCGGAGAGATGCGGAGGAGCCTGGGCAGAGGGATGCAGAGCTGGCAGTTGCCACAAGCATCTCAAGATGACTTGGGACATCTTGGCTCTGGCCGAGGGGTGCAACACCTTATGGAGAGGGTGGGAGAAAGCCTTGAGACCATGGGAGAGGGGCAGGGGGCAAAATCCAAAAGCTGGCTTGGAAAGGTGTGCAGCCAGCCCCGCAGGGCTCTCCTAGAGCCAGGGCTGGGGGACACCCATGTATAAACACCAGGGGAAGGGGGCAACTGCGGGGTGATGACAGCTGGCATCCCCGTTGAGCACATGCCGGTACCTGGAGGAGCTTTGCGAGCAGCCTCTTGAGGACCTGGTCCCTTCCGTAGCAGAGGAAGCTGTGGGTGTACACTTTGTATGCCTGGCCGTACAGCTTCAGCATCACCTCTTTTCTGGGGTCTTCAATGGTGTCCCTGGTCTCAAACGTGATCTGTGTGGAAGCTCCCCCAAAGTCCATGGCCCCCAGGGTCTTCTTCTGGGGCTGGATCCATTCCCCGAGCCAGCCGCGCTGAGCAAGGAAGACAGGAGCGGGCGTAAGGACATGATGAGCCGTGGGACAGCCTGGCCACCACAGCCGTCCCAGCTGGGTGCCACTCTCCCCTGCCCACCTTGATGAAGTTCTCCAGGAGGTAGTTTGCGGTGACCCAGCCGAAGACCCCTTCCTCTTCGCCCAACAGGATCTTCGCCCCCCGGAAATCAAAGGGGTACGACTTCAGCGTGGCGGCCACGGCACTGAGGACGGCGTCCGAAGCCTGCAGGTTTGCGATGCTGTGGGGCAGGCAAGAGGACAGGGTGGCAGGGTGCCAGGGTGCCACCAGCGGAGACCCCACTGCCCGCCCGGCCCTCGGGGCCCGGCCCCACCGTGGCGCATGGGGCGGGAGGCAGGTGGGTCCTCGCCCCGGTACCTGTAGGGATGTGGCCCCAGAACCCCCGGCTAATTCCCCTTGTCTCTGCCGGAGGAGGTGGCAGGCGGCAAGGATGGAGGTGTGCTCACTCCCGAGCGAGGAGGGGCATGACTCCCTCCTCTGTGTGGCTTTCAGGGGGGAATTGTTTTCACTGCATCCCATCAGGCTGGCAATGGGCGCAGGGGGACTTTCTTCCCGGCTAGCCAAAAAGCCTGGGTGGGTTATCCCGGTGCCGGCCCCATGCTGGCCTTTTTTCAGGCAGGGATGTGCAGCTGCCCCTCTGCAAGGGACATGGAGCCAGGCAGCTGGGAGGGTTCGGAGCTTTGGCTGGCAGAGGGGAGGCATCACAGTTGTCCTTCACTGTCTCCACCCCTGCCATGGCTGGTGAGATGGCAGGGTGACATGGCAGGGCCCCCCCCGGCAGCGTCTGAGACCAGGCAGCCGGCATGGCCAGCGCAAGCACTCACTTGAGCAGGCGCATGCCAGCCGTGGCGCCCAGGTAGAGCGGGGTGCCGGCGTGCTTCTCCTTGGGCACATCTCTCAGAGCCTGGTTCAGGCAGTGCACCAGGCTCGTCCCGGCAGCCGGAGGGTTGGCGCTATAGCTGGAGATGCCGGGACCTGCGGAGAGGGAAAAGCGTTGCTCCCTGGGGGTGGTAGGAAGGTGCTCGGTGGGAGGGTGTTTGGTGGGATGGTGCTCAGTGGGCAGCTTTGCCCTTCCCAGGCCATTCAAAAGGCTGGTGCCGCAGGTTTCCGTGGGCATGGAGCCATCCAGGGCCCAGCCACATCTCCCTGCCCATGACGCATCCCCCACCGGCTGGCAGCCGGGCAAAGGTTGCTTAAATGGAGAGTGGAAAACCATCCCGCACTGGGATAGGCGGGGAGCTGGATTGTTTCCTGGTGGTTCCTGCCAGGAAAAGATAAACCACCGGCGTGCGCAGCTTCAAGCCTTGCGGGGAATGAGGGAGGTTTTGGCAACAGAGCTGGACCCTTTACAACACCACCTCACCTGCACCGGGGAATACGCAGGGGGGGCAGCTGGGCATGGCAGGGGCGTTCTCACCATCCCGGTGACCTACCCACGGGGGACCCGACAGACCCTGCCGCCAGCCACCAGCTCCCAGGTGCTGGGACAGCCCTTACCCTCCACATCACACATGCTGTGCTCGCTGACCACCCCGGTGTCGTTCTCCTTGTCTGCAGGCCACTTGTAGACGAACACGGCCGTGTGGGAGGACCCGGCGTCCAGCACGATGCCGTACTGCGAGGGGAGGCAACGGGTCAGGCTGGAGGCAGGAGACCCCCCCCAGCTGCCCCAGCCCGTCCCGAGGGAAGTCGCTGGGGCTCAACGACACTGTGCCCAGCTGGTCCTGCCCTGGCGGTGCCCTCCCCGGCAGCTTCGGGAGCATCGTGCGGCAGAGGCGCGTGCGCTGCTCGGCCCGGCCCTTGCCCACGTTGGCCCGCACAGGCTCTGCGCAGGCTGCGGCTGGGAGCGGGTGTTCTGCCCCACCAGGGACACCAGCCACCACAGGACACCGCTAGCCACAGCACAGGGACTCCGGCTTCCTGGGCGTGGGGACCCCCTTGCCTCCTTGAGCACAGACCGGCAGGCTCTCCCCCCGCCATGCACACCCCCTCACTTGCTCTCGTCTCCCCGCAGCATTGCTCCTGGCCAGTGGGCTTCTGTGCTGAGCCATGCCGGGGGTCCCTGGGGCCAGCGGGGGGATGACGGGGGACACCTGGGAGCAGCCCCTCGGGGATGCAGCTCGCCAAAGAAGGGCAGCCAGGCACCCCGTCCCTCCTGCCCTTGTATGGCTCGGCCATTCTCCGGCTATAAATAACCCCGCTCCCTCCTGCCAAACAAGGTTACCCAGCTCCCAGGGAGGGGCCGCCCCGTGCTGCCTTCAGCCCCCCCCCGTCAGACCCCTCTGCCTCCCCCCCGGCACCAGTGGGCTCAGGGTGCCCACGCTGGCCCCCGCTGTGCCCCGCTGGAGCTGCTTCGCTGACGGAGAGGCTGCAATTTCGGGGAGGGGGGGGGAAGAAGCAGCCGAGCATCTCTGGGGAGAAACCACTCGAGGCTTAAACCTGGCGTGTACCAAGGCTCTGCCTGCCCTGCCCGCGCCCGCCTGCGGCTCCTCTCCCGGCCCAGCACCCGGGGGGCCACCCCAGCCTTGCCTGGTGGGCGCCCTGGTCCTGTCCCTGTCCCTGTCCCCATCCCCACCAGCCACAGAGCCCGCTCCACGGGCTGGGTGGCTGCAGGGTTGGGTTTTGGCCAGCTCAGGCAGCAGAAATGAAACGTCAGGGCCCAGGCAGGGACCTCTTGGGTCCCCGCTTAGAGGCAACCCCCATTCCCACGTGAACCCGTGGCCCCACACCAGCGGTACCCACTGTTCCCCCAGGGGACCATTTCCAATGGGTGACACCACCTCATGCCCCAGCCTCCCCTGGCTCCCCTTAACTGTCAGCGGCTTGTCACATGCTCTGCGCCAAAAGCTGTGAGCCAGCGGAGAATCCCTCTCTGTGGACAGACTGGGGCTGCTGTGCCACGGCGCTGGGGCGGGGGAGCAGCTCCCGGTGATGCTGAACGCTGCAGAGAGGAGGAGGAGGGCTCTGACTGCCTCCCCCCCTCAGCTGATGCTCCAAAGCACAAAGCTGGGGAGCAGGATCCTGAGTTTAGGCCATTTCTGGGCTGGGTGCTGGGGTCAGTGCCCCCGGCAGCCTTGAGGGACTCTCAGTCCCCTCCTCTGCCCAGTGTGCCATGGGCCATGCACCCCCTGGCACTGTGTGTCCCCCCAGTCCCTCCTTGCCACAGCACCCTCTGCCTCGCCCATCTGCCCCGGGGCCCTGCGGACACCCCCTGCACCCCCAGATGGATGCGCAACCACCCAGCGGGCACAAGCCATAAAGGATGCTGAGCCTGCCCCAGCGAAGCTGCCTGTCCCAGGGGACGGCCACTGGCATGTCACCGCCAGCTCCCACCCCATGGTCCTCTTGGCATGTCCCCTTCGCTGTCCCAGCCCTCACGAGTGGGTGCTGGCATCCCTGTGAGGGGTCCCCAGGGAGGGTGCAGCAGACCCCCTGCCCACCTCTGCCACGCATGTGCCCTCGCATCCTGTGCACACCATGCAGATGTCCCCGGTGTCCCCGCAGGGCACCACCCCTGCTCCGTGCCGTTAACAGTAGCAGGGTGACAACGCTGTCCCCAAAGGGACAAGTCATCCCCCAACCCGAGGCAGAGCACAGCTGGGATCCTTGTAGTGGTTTCCAGCCCCGGGATGACATGGGGGGGCTGCGGCCCAGGGAGGGGGATAAGGCTGGAGACGGGGGTCCCTGCGGGGTGGCAGGGGCTCAGAAATGCTGGAGCAGGAGGGAGCGAGGGTGACCTGTAGCACCAGGGACACCCGGTGCCACACTGCGGGGTTGGGGACGGCCCAAGGGGAGCAGAGCTGGGGGTGACAGACCGACCCCGAGGGGAGCAGAGGTGGCCGCACGAGCCGGGCCACGCGGCTGGATCCGGGGTGGGCAGGGGAAGCCCCGTGTGGCTGG
>VXBH01008885.1:450084-541936 GCA_013400035.1 Rynchops niger | reverse complement strand
TAACCACCCTGATCTCTTTCTATCACCATCTGACCCGACTTCTGGATGCGANGTCAGCCTGACCTCGGTACCAGGAAAGATCATGGAGAGGATTATCTTGAGTGAGCTCTCACGGCAAGTGCAGGGCGGCCAAGGGATCAGGACCAGCCAGCATGGGTTTAGGAAAGGGAGGTCCTGCTTAACCACCCTGATCTCTTTCTATCACCATCTGACCCGACTTCTGGATGCGATGAAGGCTGTGGACGTTGTCTATCTGGACTTTGGTAAGGCCTTTGACACCGTTCCCCACAGCATTTGCCTGGAAAAGCTGGGGAATCATGGCATAGACAAGCGTACTCTTCACGGGGTTAAAAATTGGCTGGATGGCCATGCCCAGAGAGTTGTGATTAATGGGGTGAAATCCTGTTGGCGGCCCGTCACCAGTGGTGTCCCTCAGGGCTCAGTTTTGGGGCCGGTTTTGTTTAATATCTTCATCAATGATCTGGATGAGGGGATTGAGTGCACCCTCAGTAAGTTTGCAGATGACACCAAAGTAGGTGGGAGAGTTGATCTGCTTGAGGGTAGGAAGGCTCTACAGAGGGACCCAGACAGGCTGGATCGATGGGCCAAGGCCAACTGTAGGAGGTTGTAATAAGGCCAAGTGCCAGGTCCTGCGTTTCAGTCGNGAGGTTGGAGAGAGGTGGGTGGTGGCCTCTTCTCCCAGGTGAACAATGACAGGGCCAGAGGAAATGGTCTGAAGTTGCAGCAGGGGAGGTTTAGGTTAGATATTAGGAGGAACTACTTTACTGAAAGAGTGGTCAGGCACTGGAGCAGCCTGCCCAGGGAGGTGGTTGAGTCACCATCCCTAGAGGTGTTTAAGAAACGCCTAGATGTGGCGCTTCAGGGCATGCTCTAGTGACAGAGATTGTAGGGTTTTTTTGTGTGTGTGTATGGTTGGACTCAATGATCTTAAAGGTCCTTTCCAACCATGAAGATTCTATGATTGTATGAATGGGCAAGATTATGTGTATGCTTGCTTGACAGTAGCATGATGTTATAGCATCAGTAATGATAAGCAGTTGGCTGACGCTTGCATAAGCTTTCACTAGCTCCTATTTCAATATTGAAGAATTTCACTAAATTTAAAGTAGCCGTATTTAGCAGGTCATCATGAAGGAAGAAATAGAATTTTTACCATCACCTTGGCTTCACTGAAATTTTGGGTAAATAAAACATGCATGATCTTTTCCTCAGTTGACTCTTCTATGATTCATTTATTTAGCTGTCCTTTGTGAAATTCTGGATTTGCAGCATGCAATGATTAGCTTGAAACAATGCAGAAAATTGTTAACTAGACTTAGTAGATGTTTATAAAATTATTTTATCAACATCTCTTTCCTTACAGAGAAAACGTCAGTTTTAGTTAGTATCATTTAATGCAAGTAAGGATGTAAAGACAGAGAAAATAATGGTTATATATTCATGTTTTATTTAAAAATTACATGCATTTTGTATGTTTTCTGCATATAAAACTAGATGATGGAGAAAGGAAAGAAGATACTTTCTCTTTTCATCATCGGAGAGACTGAATCATATAGAAGTTTTTCAGAAGACAGGTATCTCCTAGTTTCAGTTAGCAGTAGTGGTATTCTAGAGACTTTCCAGGCACAGGGAGGACGCTCGCTGCTCCTTACTGCTCCTAGATTAGCAAGGACAGGCAAGGATTAAGAAATTAGCTTGGCAGAATGCCTGTCTCCCAACCTCACTTGAGAGAACACAAGAGAATATAAACTTAGAGGTCTACTTCATTTTATTGCTACAAGATTTAAAATTTTTCTGGACAGTATTGCAAAGTGGTTATTCACTCTTCTGGCTCAGGAATGAAACTTCAGTGATGGATCTTAGTGAGAAAACAGAAAGAAGCTTGTTGAGTGTGTCTTTTTTAATCTGCTTCCAAGGATGCTGTTGGTTTATTCAGCCCTCCATCTGTGAACTGCTTGGGATTGGGGTATTTCCATTAATGTGAACATGAGAGGAGGGAAAAGACAGATTTGATCCTCCTACGTGCTGTGACATGTTTTGCCCTAAGACAATATTCACTCCCCCCCCAGGCACTATGTGAAAGAATGAAAGGCAAAATGTTGGTTTGTTTGCGGCAGTGGAGGTGGTGATATTTGAGTTGGTGGTATAGTTATCAACACTTACCTCTAAGTATCTGCTGATCCTAAAACGTGTTGTTCACCTGCAAAGCTGTTGCTGGTGGGCAGGTCTGTAAGTGCATCTGCAGCTTGCTGTTCAGTAGGAGGGACGTGAGCACAAATGGACACGAATGACAGAGATGAAATAAGTGGGGGTGACAATCACATGGCCATCTGCTTAATGGTACAAATGAATTTGCATCTGTTGCAATAAAATAAGCAATTGTCGTGGTTTTAAACAACAGTTAGTAGCATTTTTTCTCAGTTTTCTTCCAAACAAATTATTTTGTGACTATTTCAATTACACATTTAAAATATTTTTCAGTAACCAACAAGTAAAAACAAAAATTTTATCAGCAAAAAAATAATTAGCTGCAAGAAACTACAATCACCCCTGACTAAATGCAGACACCGAGAAATGAACAAGGAAGTTAAAAAAAAAAAACAAAAACCAAAAACAAAAAAACCCAAAAAACAAACAAACCACAAAAACAACAACAGAAAAACCACAAAAGAAACCCCAAACCAAATCTATTGTAGAGAAATGTAGAGCACTAAATAATCTCAGACAAATACAGCTATAATAGAATAAGTTTATCCTAACTCAATCCACTAATCCATACTTAGTCATGTAACAAATAGAGTTCGGTAACTCAAATGTAATTCGTAGCTTATGGCCCAAATGCATATGAAAAGTCTGCTAAATTTGCATATATAAATAAAAAAAATCCCCTTTTTCATACATTTTCACAGGCAGTAAAAAATAGTATTTCCCTCTCTATTTTTTTAGTGTAAAGCAAACAAAATTATTTTCAGGTTCTTTCCTATTGGAAGTTTTGGAGAAGTAGAGATCTTCAAACTGAATTACAATTTCTATTTAAACCGTGGGATAAAGAATCAATTTTATATTCAAGTTGAATGGAGTCAGACTTCCCTTCGCAACGTGGTAGAGTGTAGTTTCTTTTCTGATTAACTGGCTACAGTTTACCTTAAGGAGAGGAATGAAGCAAGTTGCAAAGAAAATTAACACCACTACTTTCAGCTCCTGGTATTCGGTCAGATAATTACTGATGTTTGTCATTAAAATTGGGAAAATATATGATCCTTTTGACTGTGTTTTTTGTATTTTTATTTCTAACTTAGATTGAAACATCAGATATCTGCAAATGGTTTTGTACTAATAATTAATTAAATCATAAAGAAACCAGCCATGGCTGTGTAGCCTTTTCAGTAAAAAAAAACGTTTATTCCGGATGTGCTGTCCTGAGCAATCTTTTTAGAATTAGCATTGGAATTCTATTTTTTTTATTCCAGATTGTTGTATATTTGTCTTCTGTTAGTCCTTGTTTCTGTTCTTTTATTTTCCCTTTCTTTTGGTTTCAGTTATTTTTCACGTCAGCACTTTCTCCTTTCAAAATCGTTTAATGCAAGTTAAATTATCCGAATCATAGAAAGATTTAGAACTTCAAATTAAACCCCATAATTTATCCATCGTGAATTTTTGCCATATTACTTAAAATGTGTGAACAGAAAGAATCACAGATGTATGAAATCACACATTTTGGTTTTGGTTTCATTAATGTATAGCCACTGGAAATAAGAGTATCAGTATATATAGCACAGAGATTGGAGTGACGTCTATGTTGGCATACTTGGGGACTGATCAGACTCTAAAACAAAAAGGCTGACCAGTGAATAATAAATTGGTATGCGTTTTCAGATGAACTCAGGCTCTTAGAAATGTACTAGAAAATGGAAGAGATGAGCAGATATAATGTGAAGGAGGATTGTGGAAAATATCTTTCCAGTAATCTGACAGCATCACTGCATATAGAATCATAGAATGGTTATGGTTGGAAGGGACCTTAAATATCATCTAGTTCCAAGCCCCCTGCCACGGGCAGGGACACCTCCTGCTAGACCAGGTTGCTTAGAGCCCCATTCAACCTGGCCATGAACACCTCCAGGGATGGGGCAGCCACAACTTCCCCGGGCAACCTGTTCCAGTGCCTCACCACCCCCACCGTAAAGAATTTCTTCCTGATATCTAATCTAAATCTACCCTCTTCCAGTTTAAAACCGCTACCCCTTGCCCTATTGCTACTCTCCCTGATAAAGAGTCCCACCCATCTTTCCTGCAGGCCTCCTTTAGGTACTGGAAGGCTGCTATAGGTCTCCCCAGAGCCTTCTTTTCTCCAGGCTGAACAACCCCAACTCTTTCTGTCTGTCCTCATAGGAGAGGTGCTCCAGCCCTCTGATCGTTTTTGAGGCCCTCCTCTGTACTTGCTCCAACAGGTCCATGTCCTTCTTATACTGGGGGCTCCAACGTTGGACGCGGTACTCCAGGTGGGGTCTCACCAGAGCAGTGTAGAGGAGCAGAATCACCTCCCTTGACCTGCTGGCCATGCTTCTTTTGATGCAGCCTATGGTACAGTTGGCACGTTGCTGGGTCGTATTGAGCTTCTCATCAACCGACACCCCCAGGTCTTTCTCCTCAGAGATGCTTTGCTTCTTTTGATGCAGCCTATGGTACAGTTGGCACGTTGCTGGGTCGTATTGAGCTTCTCATCAACCGACACCCCCAGGTCTTTCTCCTCAGAGATGCTTTCAATCCATTCTCCATCCAGCCTGTATTTTGTAGGGTGAAGTGTCTAAAAGCCAGTGTTACGCAGCAACATTCATTTAGATTTTGACATATTAAATAATGGGCTACATGAACACCAAAGTTTGACATTTGTCTGCTCTGCCTAAGGTAGCTGAAAGTTAGATACCTACATTTATGTTCATTTTTCTGGGCCCTTTGTTTTGTTGATGGGAAGGAATAGTAGGCACTTCTCCATGACATTCCATGGATGTAGGTGACTGAGACCAACTGAATGAGATGCAGGGGTAATCTTGCATTTGTCAAAGGAGAAGACAGGCATTCCTTTCTAAAGAGGTAGACCTCTGTAATAAGACATCTTGCACAGGGCACCCACGTGTGAGAGTGTTCACGTGGGTAAATGGAAGATAAAGGCATGCTAGAACATATAGAAAGCTAAGAGAAAACTAAGCTTCTGTGTTGTCACCTGGGAAGGCCCATTTTTTTTTTACATTTTGCTTGGTTTTGGCTGTTTCATGCGTAGGGAGAAGAAGTCTTGCATTGCTGCTGATGTGCTTCTCCCTTTATCTTTTGTCATCCATGCCCTTATGCAAGTAAACAAGTAACCATGTTTTTATCACATTTATTATGC
The DNA here is from genome assembly GCA_013400035.1 of Rynchops niger. NCBI lineage: Eukaryota > Metazoa > Chordata > Aves > Charadriiformes > Laridae > Rynchops > Rynchops niger. The sequence continues at coordinate 536,526 of VXBH01008885.1, read as the reverse complement.
TTCTAGTGCTTCTTTTTCTTCCTGCGCGGCCAAGGTTTCCATCTGTGTACTATCATACACAAAAAATCTGGGAGGTATTGGATAGAGTAGTCTGCAGAGATTATCTCAATTCATTGCAAACATACAGAGTCTGATTCCAACGTCCTCTGTGTGCAGTTCCTCCATTACACTGTCTGTCCTCTCAAATAAATAAAGCACCGCAGAATTACTAAGAATGAAAGAATCTGGCCCATTGTGACTGAGCTTGATTAGTCAATTGAAATAATAAGCAGGTAGCTTACAGGAGATGATGTAAAGAGAAATTTTATGGTGTGTCTTATTAGAATTATTAAGATGAGAACACCTGGAGCTGTGTGGGGGCTCCTGTGACTTGTAGAGGTAGATATTTTGAGCTTCCCTTCCACAAACATGTGCACGGACCCATGCTTTGCCAACCTGTATGGATTACTTGAAGGGTTGTGTGTCTGCACACAAGCACCAATACTTGTGAAATACAGGCACAAAATTGAGGCTACCAAAGTGTATACATGTATTTTTGAGGCCAGTAAAAGATTGGCTGTGAGTTCGTGGCATGAGCTATTGTTTTCCAGGGTGCCTGTCTCCTGCCTTTGGCTGCTGCTGGTGGATCCTGAGTCACTGTTGATACTCACTGGGCACAGCTGGCTCTTGCAGAGCATGGATTTGTTGCTCAGACAACTTTTTAGGCTTTTCAGTGGGTTGGAAATGTAGAACTTATACTAGGCATCAGCAACTATATGGCAATACAAATAACTGAGCTGTTGAAATCCTAAGCATTTTATTATTTTGCTGCATTGTATCATACCAGCATTGGCTATTAGTAGTGTATTACGCACCTAATGGGCATCTCTTAATTAGGTAATTTCTATAGCCAGATGCTGAGCATGCAGTCAAGTGGTAATCGTTACTAAGACCCTGGGTTCAGACCATGTAACTTTGAATGTTTGGAAGTTTTCTGAGTTGCAAGTTGTCACTGTGCAGAATTGTTTCTGCCTCTGATACAGGTCAAATGATAGCCTCATCATGAATCATATTCCATCCACAAATGGAATTGTGTATGTAGTTTGCTGCTAATCTGTGAGTGATGAAGGAGGTGATAAAGAGGCAGCAGAGACTAAAACAAAGGTTATAGTAAGTTTTCAGCTGTATCAAGAACAGATCACAGCTGAGACCAACATGCTTTTCAATGCATAAACCAGTTTTACTGTTTTGACCTCAGCTGAACTGCAGAGAATCAGGCCAACTGTTGGAACTATCTCTATCCTTAACAGATACAATTTGGCATGTATAGGTAAGTTTAACAGAGAGAAACTCAGCCTGGTTCTAAGTGTCTCTGTGTGTATACATATCCATAAGCATGTGCATGCAGGTATGCACACAAGCATGGGATGATTTTGAATTGGTACATATTTTCTATTTATTCACAAAGCAAGCAAATTTAGCCTTATTGAGACAGCTTATTACTTTCTCATATTGCTGTAGTCATGTTCTAAGTGCCGGCAGATGAGGGCTGATTTCCTAATGTGCAGTTTGACTTAGTTAAGCTTACTTCTCAGAGCTAATTCATCTATTAGTGGCAAATTGAATTTTTCCTGCTTTGACATGCTTCAAAATACATTTTTCATACACCCCCCCCCGTAGCTGAAGATAAGACATGCAGAAAAAGTGAATTGTGATGGAAAGCGTTTACCTTCTTTTCTCTTTGTCACTGGCTGCAAGAGATGATCCTGCAGCAGCTGTCTCATCTTCAGAACATTTGTTTCCCATTGAGATTTCTATTGACCTCCACCGAAGCTTTGTTTACGGTGAGAGCGATGAGCTTTCAGCACATTGTTTGGTTCCACCATGTGGGACAGGTGCTGCAAACAAAGAAGATTGCTTAGGTCTCAGACCTGAGCAGGAAAGGCATTAATTCCAGCACACTGCCAAAAGCTAAAAGCAATGGGATAGTTTATGCTTTGGAAGGATCCCATTTTGTGAATTTACTGCATGGGTTCCCTGTTTATTTCATTTTCCTTTCTTGTGGTGGTGTAGCAGTTTTTCTCTGTCCAGTTTTCCTTCTCACAGTCAAATTCCTTTCTGAGGATCAGACAACTGCTGTCAGATTTCTCTCTTTCTGCAGCTGATGTTTATTCAGTTAGGAGCAGGTTTTGAGTGAGGCTGCACGGTCCAATGGCAGGAAGCAGACACTGACAAAGATTGCTCCATTTTGTTGTAAGCCTCGGTGCTAGGATTGAGAAAGGTTAGAGTCTGACTGACCTGGTTTCACACAGCCCTATTGCCTTCGTTGTACAGTTTGTAGCACTTAAAACTTTTATTATCTCGGTATGATGTCAGTGTGCTTTACAGGCAAAATATTTGAAATCCTAGGTCCAGATTCTGGATCTAGAGGTTCTGGCTAAAATGAGCTTCAGAGGCAGTGAGCAGACATCTTATTGATCCTACTATTTGTTGAATTAAGCCTGTGCTCCCCCTTGAATCAAATCTGCCCCTCTTTTTGCACAGTCCATGCCACCCTCTCTCCAGTGCCCAAAAGGACATTGCTGGTGTAAGGGAAAGGTGAGACTGTCGACAGAGTGATGGAAAGGCTGCAAGCTGCAACAAAACACGAAGACGTCATTGTGCTGCTTTGATAACAGCCAGAAGAAATCGAGTCGGAGGTTTGCAGCCTGGTCTCCAGTTACCCCAGTTGCATCGTTTCCCCCAGAAAGATCAGTAATTGGTATTAACATATCCCAGGTCTCACCCAGTGGTGCCTCAGTGGCCGTGACTGCTCTCTTGTGCAGATGCAGGCAAAGTTGAGGCTTAGCTGATCCACGGCACCTGCTCGTCCATTCCACGTGTTGCGAGGCCATAGAGAGAGATTTAATATTGAGCAGGATTTGGGTTTTCTGCCTTCCTCTGCATGCAGTGTTGTCTCTTTCATCAAACCTGTCCCCAAAGGAGGTTTCACTATGTTCATGCTTTTCCCAGCAGTTATTAATGTAACCCTGAGCTTGCTGGCAGCCCACAGGGGGCTGCCTGGGTGCCTGTGCTGTGTGACACAGGTAGTTTCCAGAGGGAAATAAGGAGTGCTTTATGCCTCCTACGCTTTATGAAGATTACTGTGGAGGGTAATTTGTGGGTTTAATTGGTGAAGGAGCTCCAGGGACTCTGAGGAGGTGGCAGAACTGGTGCCTGCAGGGCTCCTGAGGGACTCAGGAGCTTGGGGGAGCGGTCAGCGCAACTTCCGTTAGTAATGTGTTGTCAAAGCTTTCACAAGGGATAAAATTAGTAGACAGCAAGAGAATGTGATGTATTGGGAAAGTGCCACTGTGGCTTTTTCAAGGGGACATAATGCCTCACAAATGGTCTGGTTTTCTCTGAAAGAAAAAAAAGTACCCAGTGAATCAGGTGATGAGCTAGATAAAATTATTGAACACACTAGAATCTATTAAAGAAATTAAGCTGGCATGTAGGAAACCTTCTCATGGATTAATAACTTGTTAGGAAGGAAGGATTGCTTTGTACTGCTATTCCTGACTTTTATACTTTTTTGCTGTCCAGTAATGGCTAGAGGTAGATACTTGGGNTTTTTTTTTGTGTGTGTCTAATGTAATACATAGATTCTTAACATAATACATCCATTCTTATAATTTTGGTATCTGCAACATTTAAAATCTTGCCGTTTGAAATCTTGTCTGATTTTCACCAAAATGTGATACTTCTCTGGAAGTATTTGCCCCACAACTGAAGTAAAGAGTTTGGTTGATGGAGAGAAAAAGCTGATCTACTGTCTTAAATTGAGCGTGATAGATATAGAAAACTTAACTTTCATTAAGGAGCGCTCTTTTACAGAGAGACTAGTTAAGAAATGAAAATTCTTACTATAGAAACTGAGAATACACCAGCAATAGTAATTAATATCATGTCAGTTGGAACATCACATTGAAGTAGAAATAATTTAAGATTAAGACATTTCAGGCACTGTTAATGATTTTAATTTACTAGCAATTTTTTTACAAGAATAATTGTAACTTTTTCAAGGGTAATTTTAAAGAATCTAATGGCCTAAATGGTTTGCAGTTCTGAGGTTTAGCATACATTACCACTTGCTTTTTGAGGAGTTTTTCCAAAGAAGTTGTCAGGTCTGTTTTGAATGTTACTTCAGTACAAGAACAATTTCTAATCACTATAGTTAAGAAATAAAATAACAGTTGTATTTTTAACAGCCTTGATTTTAAAATAGGTTAGGGGGTCATCTTTTTTTTTTTTTTTTTTTTTTTCTTTTACCTCCAGAAAGGTTGTAATAACCTCTAACCTAGCTGAAGAGACTAATGAATTAAAAGTATAGCAGCTGAATGTTCCATGTGGGTGGATGCCTGATGCTTGTGGTGGTAATCCCTGCAGGGATTAATTTATTTCAAAAGTGGCAGCTAGCTAAGGAAACCGACTTCAACTAGAATTTATTTCAAGAATTCGCTTTTGCTTCACTTTAATGTATCGTATCAAATGCTAAAATGGAATTTGAGAAGTATTAATAGGACATTGCTGACAGGAAAGCTCTGTCTGTGCAAGCAGTATGATTGTTGATAAGTGCTATGTTATTTGCAACATTAGATATAAGACAACCTTAAAGCTTCCTGTACTAAACGTATTGATGAGTATTTACTGAGCAAATTGAGGTCTATTCCTTCAATATGAGCTGGTGTAACTGATCTTGATTTGGGTTCAATGTACTTGAGTGATACTGCTTTGTTAGGAGCACTGGTTAGAGGACAGGTTGTGGAGGTGGATCCTGCATTCTCATGATGAGCTTGATGTGCTGTCAAAATCCATCTCAACTTAGCTGTTAGCAAGCATTTTAAACCTAGTTCTGAGATCCAGTTGTTCTTACACTGTGTAAGTGAGATACGAGCCAGTGTTACCTCTGCCCTTCTGATGGTGTACCTGGAAAGGACCAGTTCCATGAACATATGCAGTTTTAGGCCCCAAACCAACAAAACTTCACTTGCAAAGAGGACTTGTGCAGCCTGTTTTAAAATAAAAATTCACATGTTCATGATAAATATCCTCTCTTGGGAGGATGCAGGTATCATCAGTACCTCAGCATGGGAGCTACGTTAGATGTAGATCAGGGCATCTAAGGTCATCTCATCAGTACTGACTGGTGGAGGAGATACAGCAGGTCATGGAAGGAATTTCTGAAATGAAAGACGTTCGCCTGTATGAAGAGTATACACTCACCCTGAACATGAAGAAAAATAGTTTTAATTAAACAAATTAAACTTTTTCTATATAAGCTTCAATTTGTCAATGATATTTTTATTGAAATTCAGGTTTTCAAGTCCTGCTACCTTGGATACACATATTAGCTTTTCCAAGGCAGCAGAGCAAACCCTTAGGGTTGAAGGCAGCTTGCATGGAGAGGTGACATATTTCTTTTTCTCTGACAAAACGGCAGTGCAGTATTTCTTAGTATATACTGGAAAAGATTAATACCTGCTATCGAATACGACAGTAGTAGCTTGAATTGTTCACTCTTCTGCTCCCTTCCTTCTCAATATAGGGGGGAGAACCTGATCTAGAGGGATTAAATTTCATCTGTGAATTCCTTTTCTTTTTTTCAGAAATAACAATGACAGTAGTTGATGACTGTATGAGGTGAACTTTCAGGATCATTGTTGGATTATTGAGGGAAGTGTTTTATGGAGATAATTTCAAATAAGTCAAATTTCTTGTGGCCCCGTGGGCAGACTAGAAGGCCCTTTCATAAAATGTCAGTGACTTTGAAATATTAAAACCTAGGAAATATGAGTTACTCCTTTCGAGCGTTGTGATGGTCGTTTATTTAGAAAAGATGAAAATGGGTATTAAAGGGGAACACTTTCATATAACAGCATCCAAGGATATAATTTGTCTAAACATCAGTGCTAAACAGAGTCTGCTCTCTACTCTTTTTCTCCAGGTAAATCAGTGCAAGGGGCCAGTTGGGTTGCTGGTGAGGGAGGGGGCACAGATCCTGCTCTGCTTACTGCAAGTGTGGGGTTGCAGAGAGCTCCAGTTCGGGTGGAGTCTGGACGAGCAGCTATGGCAGGACCATGTGTCTTTGGGGGTGAGCGTTTTGCGGGGCACAAAAGCTTGAAGCAGATCTCTATGTATGTTTAAGCTGCGCTGGGCCACAGAGGTGCACAGGCCTTTGAAATCAGGGAAGAACTAGAGCAAAAGCCTTTAAGGCATCTGTAATTGACCTAGAATCATAGAGTAGTTTGGGTTGGAAGACACCTTTAAAAGTTATCTAGCCCACTCCCCCTGCAATGAGCAGGGACATCTTCAACTAGATCAGCTTGCTCAAAGCCCCCTCCAGCCTGATCCCTGACTGTTTTCAGGGATGGGGCATCTAGCACCTCTCTGGGCAGCCTGTGCCAGTGCTTCACCACCCTCAGGGTAAAAAATGTCTTCCTTATATCTAGCTAAATCTCCCCTCTTTCAGTTTACAACCATTACCCCTTGTCCTGTGGCAACAGGCCCTGCTAAAACATTTGTCCCCATCCTATAGGCCCCCTTTAAGTACTGGAAGGCCACAGTATGGTCTGCCCGGCGCCTTCTCTTCTACCAGATGAACGACCCCAACTGTCTCAGCCTGTCCTCACAGGAGAGGTGCTCCAGCCCTCACATCATTTTTGTGGCCCTCCTCTGGATCCACTCCAACAGGTCCATGTCTTTCCTGTGCTGAGGACTCCAGAGCTGGACACAGTACTGCAGGTGGGGTCTCACCAGGGTAGAGCAGAGGGGCAGAATCACCTCCCTTGACCTGCTGGCCACGCTTCTTTTGATGCCGCCCAGGATGCGTTTGGCCTTCTGAGCTGTGAGCGCAAGTTGCCAGCTCATCTCATCAAGAGATGAAAACAACTTTGCTGATTTTCTTACATTGGCCCTTTTCTCAAAGGAAGACTGGAAAAGCCTTGCTGACTGGATCCTCTTTCTGAGGTTAATTCTTGATACCAGTATAAATGAAACATGCAACTAGTGTATCTACTCTGGTATAGAAAGCCAGTGGAGAGCATCCTAAGCCACACGGATGATCACTTTGGACAGGTTGGTTGTTTTGTGCTTTGTCACTCTGCAGATACTAAAATTTCAAATTTTAGACCTTCCTTTCATATTTTCACAATCTGTTTTTTTAACAACTGAAATGGCTGTTTCTAGAAATTAAACGTACCTTTTTTTCTGCATGTTACCTTGTGCTGCTGGTTTTGAAATGCTGAATGCAAAACTACTGGCTTTCTCTGTCCCTTGCAACACTGTAACTAACAATTGGGTGAAATACTCGCACTTAAAACATAATATATTTTGTCCTGAACCAAACCACTTCTCTCCCATTTTATTTAATCTCTAGGGCAGCTGATGAGAGTCCTTACTCTGCTAATAGCACAAATGTCTGCTTACAAGTGTTGTTTCCCCATATTCTCACATAATATTAGTTGGCAGGAGATAACTGCTGTAGCTATCTTGCGAGGGCTGTGGTGACAAAGATAAACCTCAGGCTAATTTTGTGAACAAAATCAGTCAGCTTGAGCAAGTCTTCTTCTTTAAAAATTAGATAATGATGATCTTAGCTGTAACATTTTAAATTATGTAGTAAATAAAGAGCTGGATGCTTCCTCATGTAGTTAGCGCTTAATTGTCATCTCTAGTGGCAGTGACGGGATATGCCGATGTTTATGATGGATATAGAGGTGGTTCAAAAATTTCTTTGGGCGACAGTGTGTAAAATCTACATTTGCTTACACTGTGAAGAATAACATCTGTTTTTCTCTGTCTTTCTTGACAATAAGCACCAACTATATTTTATCATGACATAAGTTTCCCAGGGAGAGAGTAGGTATTGATCCATAAATTACAAACATCCTTTTGGGTGCGTGTGTCTTCAGAGCAAGAGGTTTTCTATATTAAAAATAAGAAGGTGTTCTTGGAGGAAGGCGACAGCCAGGTAGACAGGATCCACCATAGCCAGATGAGAGGCTTCGAGCTGGTCTCACTGTACTTGTTGACCAGTGCCCACATGATTTAAATGAGCATTCATGCGCTTTTTGGTATTTGTGCACTGTTGAATGAATGTGCAGGAGGGTCCAGGACACCTTTCTCCACTGTACTGCTGAGATGGGCTCCTGAAAACAGGGAATTGTGTCCACCAGTGTGTCAATAGCAGAGGTGGTTATCCAACCCAGAATAACTATCTCAGCAAGCAAATCACAAGTCGGACCTTAAAACTTTATTCTGGTGATGCCACCTACCTTTGAGGAAAGTGTAGAGGTGCCTGATTGGAAATGTTGTATTGGAAGTGAAAGCAAAACGTGTATGTTTGATACGATAAATATTCTATCTGTACTCATGACTTCCAGTGAAGTCAGTGAGTGGCAAGAACTGTTCTGTATAGCTTTGTTCCTGCAAAAGATATATCTACATTGTGGATATGATGTATCCATCATACTGCGTACTAACGCACTGGACTAATGCCTCAAATCATGACCTCAAAATGTTGATCCTGTTGCAGGAGGAGCAAGTACAAGCAGCAATGTCCAGACTGTGTGTCTTTTATGCTAGAGTAAGCCTGGGGCTACTGCATCTGAAATGCCACACATGGGTTTGGTTGCTGTGTATGCACAACAGAGAGAATTCAGCTGAGGATATGAACGGAAACAGAGATAACATGCTACATCTGTGCATCTCAGTGCTCTGTACTTGCAAATGGGGAGAGGGAACATGTGTTTTATTTTGATGTGATAAGACTTTAGTGAAGATGGTGATACATAAATTGAGGGGAAAAAATACATGTAAATGAAACAAGCACGATTCTGTTTAGACTGGAGAATAGTTTGGTGTTAAAATACAGCTCATCATTTCATGAGGCTAAAGTGCGTGGAGGAGGCAGTGAATACTTGGTCTGGCAAGCACCATGGATTCACCCAGTGCAACTAAAACTTTATCTTGGGGATCATCCTGGAAGGCAAACGGTGTGAATCTTACTGTTTTCCAATCTAAATTTAAATGGATACAAAGTAGTTATATTGTACTGCACAGCTAGAGATGGGGAGGGACAGACAGTGCTCAGCTACAGCCCTGAACTAGGTCTGACTCTGGGCTGATGGCTGAGTACTTGTGACTGATAACAACACAGATCTCCAACTAGAGCTTCCCCAGGGCTTGTCCAAAGCTTCTCTAAAATACAAACAGACTGGCGTCTAAGTGAGACCAAAATTTCATGGTCCAGGTTTGTAACCCCAAACTAGAACATGACTCCCAGGACGGAAATGCCGAGAAATGTGGGAGAGGCAGATTGAAGTCCTGTTCAGATTCACTGTAATCCTAATTTACTCTTCCCATCTTTAAAGGCCTTTGAATAGGGAAAATTACTTTCTCCATGGCTGAGGGACCACATTACTTAAGACCTCAGTGTTCAGACCTCACACATTGACTTTGCTGTGAACCAGTCAGAGTTCCAAAACCCAGCTGGTCCCAATGACAGCAATCAGAAAACCCTGGGAGGAAGTGTTCAGAGCAAAAGCAGTAATACTCTGTTGGGCTGTGCCAAAAAATATCCTGTACACTTAGCTATAATTGTGTGTCAACTCTGGACTGCGGGCTGTCATAACTAGGGCATTTTGCAAGATAATTTTGTCAGGAAACATAGTTTGCAGCAAATAAGTCACCAACTTTTGGGCCCTAATACATGTAATTTAATCCTATTAAATTTGTTTTCCTCATTTACAGCAGCACCAGCAGCAAGCAAAACAGTGATTCTGTGCCATTAAAGTTTCCCAGATGCAGTCTGTGCCAAAGACTACACAGACAGTGCCATTAAGGCTCCCTGAGAGACTGCTCTGAGCCGCAGAAAATGTGCTATGTTTTCCGGATGTCCTCATAAGGCTGAATGTGAAATCAGACTTATTGTTTCAAAGCAAAGCATGCATATAATGAGCCAATAAATAATAGACATCAGATGTGCTTTTCCTCACTTCTGCATTTAATACTATAGAATATTTGTTCTGCTGGTCCCTTCCTCTGGACTGATCACAGATTAGTTATTAAATGAAAATGAATATATGATGTTTCATAGTTTTGATCACCTAGAAGGTTTCTCCCTGAGGAGTCTTGACTTTTATTTTCACTTCAGTAATTCCTTCTCTGTATGGTCCATAGTGTACACTACAGTAAATACAAATTAAATTCCGTGCCACCTAGAATATCTGTTTTTCCCTTAACCTTTTTTTTAATCACCCAGGTAATTTTGCTTCCAAGGGTGATGTCAGTGCAGTCAAACTTCTGTTAAAAACGCCCAGCCTGTCTGAAAGGCTTTTTTTTTATCTCTTTTTACCCTTGCGGGCTGTTGGAAGGCTCTGAAATCTTTTTCAAAGAGTTGGGAAAGACTTTGATCTTGAAATCAAACCTGCAATTTTATTTTTTCTAATTTTTTTTTTTAATTGTCCCCACTGTAATGGTCAGTGAATAGGGCAACATCTCCATGTCATTAAGTGGGAAAGTTCTAAGCTTCATTTTGGAGGTAGTTTCATTTCAGTAGTGTTTCAGCTTCCACAGGGGTTACCTTTTTGATCTGTGTCTGAATTTAAGCTTGCCTGATGGACCATTGTTAATAACTAAAGGGGAGGCAATCTCATACAGACAGGTCAGTGAAGTATTTTTAGCTGTGAATGGTTTCTTAATTTTGCTGGGTTTCAGAGGCATGCTTGCTGTGGATTGACTTTGCCATCTGGGCTGTGGGGGCTTCAAATGTCTGAAAAGAGTTTGGTTTGACTTTCTGAAAGGGGGCAATGCCTTTGCTGGCCTGGCCCTCTTTCTTGAGGTATAATATAGGAGGTTTTTGTTGTGGCAAACTGTCACTTTTAAGCGATGCCAGAAATTATCATCTGAAAGTACGAAACTGCAGAAGAAGGAGTTTTCATCTTGAGATGAAGCAATCTGGGCTAGCAATGCACTTTGTAACGATCACTTCTAATATCCTCGGTCCAATGACCTGAGACTTACCTAAAATACCTGCTATTTCTGGGCTGGCCTTTGAGAAGGAGACTGCTTTATACCAGTTATGAGATTAAGCTAATTTTGAGCATCTCACTTGATTAATATTACAAAAGAAAAGATATTGAAGAGATATCAGCTCTGCTACAGCATTTGTTTTCCCTGTTACATCTACTTGCACAGTGTAATGCCTGTTCCTGTGGTACTGCTTAGTGTAACTGCTTTCTTAATAGATCTCGGTGAAAGAGATTAGAGGAGTGACAGTGGTAAGTGCTCCTCAACTTTCATGTAGGACTGTGAGCTGAGAAGGGCTTCCACTTGGAGAGGTCAGCCAGGCTGTGTGCATTTCCCTCCTAGAATTGCCATCCTTGCTAGAATAAAAGTCTTCAAGTATGGAGGAAAAAATCCAGCACTTCTATGATGGGAGTATATTGCTTAATTTCTGTAGCGATCTCAGCCTTCAAGAAAAAGAGAAAAAATCTTGGGTACTCACAGAAGCACAGCAGTAGCGTAGGGCACCCAGTCCCTACTCTTGGACAGTGTCCCCTCTTTGGGGAGCATCTGACCTACTTCCCTTGGATGCTACCTTTTAGATCAGTACAAAAAGGTGTTGGCACAAAAAGGTGTTGGCATTGAAAGTGAACAAATTTGTTTGTATCGCTCCTGTGCCATGGATTGTGCCACAGCACAGATGCCAACCTCAAAGCCAGGACTGATGGGAAGCATGGGGATAAGAAGCCTTCTCACTACAAACACTGATCCATGCTCTAACTATGCATGGAAGATAGATCCTGAACGGTGCTTAGCTGCATATCAAGCATCGTGTGGATACAGTTCTGTTTGGTTTTGGTGGAGGTATGTGTGTATGGAAAAAACATGTCCAAATGACTTGGAGATGGGGAAAAAAAATAATAATTCTTGGGTAATTCACAAACAGTAAAAAAGGATAAAAGCACTGAAAACGTCTCCCATTTCTTCATTGTTTGTCAGCTCAAACAATGGCCATTAAACAAGTTTCTGCAACCTGGAATAATGTGCTAGTAAATGGTGCCATCTATATTTCCCAGTGCTGGGACTTGTTATTTGTTTGGATACAGTTCACTTATTGTTTGCAGTTGTGTCAGTAGCTCTAGATAAATGATAAATAAGAATTTAAAGTTTCCATATTCATGCTATCTAATCTGCCTCCTCTACAGGGTGCATAGGAAGTTAGCATAATGAAAGCATCTATGAATAAGCTGTGCTTTGAAATCAGAGATATTTTGGAGATGTGCATTTGTTTTCATACTAAAAGGCCATGTTGTAGGACTCAATGCTAAAAAGGTTTATATTGACATCAGCCTTTTGATTCCTTCAGTACAGACCATTAAATTAAAACTCATTTTTTAGAACCAAGTGTGTGTGGAAGTTACAGATATTAGCAATCCTCTATCAGTCTTATTGCAAATGTGTCCTTACCAGTTCACAAACAGAAAATGAGAGCTTCAGCTGGTGAGTATCTGCATAACTCTATGGACTTCAGTTTGAATTGTACTGACACTTTCAATAAATCTGGTTTGAAGAAAAAAAAACCAGTGGATTTTCTTCCCCACATCAAACATGATCTCTGTTGCTTTCAGACTGCTGTCCAGTTCTGAGAATTTTTTCTAGGTGCAGGAAAGCTTCAATGTTTAGATAATGGAAATCCTTCACAGCAGTGCTATGGATGATTCTCCTACTATATCTGAAATAGATTTTCTTTGAAAGAAATCAGAACAAGTGGATTTACTGCTTGTATATCTCTGTGGGGAGGTGAAAACAAAAAATGTATTCAATGACTGATTTTGTTAAATAGTTTTACAGACTTTTGAAAAAGATCTATTTTTGCATTGTTAAAAATATAGTATAAATAGACCTTATTTCTTTAACTGCTGTACTTTAGGAATAGTGAACCTTGCCAAAACCGATAGTTCATTATTGTTGTGTTATATATGGGTAGGCACACAGTTTTTCCAAGTATGAGAAATATGCTTCTGTCCTATGTTTGGTTTTTGTCAGCTCTTTTTCACCATTGTAAGTGCTTTTTAAAGTCTCCAGCAGGTAAATTTACTGAAAGGACTTTGCTTTGTGTAGTAGGTGCTTCCATACATAGGCAATCACAGAGCAAAAATACGTGTGACTTCTCCAGTTCTCTCAATGCAATTTGCTTAGTATACGCTAAGGGCTTAATCCTCACATAGTGCATGTTAGTGATTATAATTAAAGATTGCCATGAACATTCTGAAAATGGAGAAATGTGAGAAATCTTTACAAGACCTTAAAAAAAAAAAAAAGGCAAAATCAACAACCATATAAAAGTGTTTTGAGAAAGGAGATGGTGAGTGAGCAAGAAGCATTTAAAATTGTTTGGCTGATGCAGGAAAGGCATGATGGAGACAACCACAGGTACATGGCAGCGCTTTCCATAGTGCTCTAGAGAAGGTACAGAAAATAGATCAGGAAATTGGTTTATGGATAAGGCTTGCAAGAAAGCCTTTGAGCTGCTTGGAGATTTTAATGGCACAACTATTGGCTGTGAAGGTGGTGTAAAACTTCGGAAGGGATATTTTTTTTGAACCGCGGAGGTGTCTGTGCAAAATGCTAGAGTGTGACACAATGTGCTTTGGCCCTAACCTTAGTAAATGAGCCTGCTGTGACAGACAGTGCTGAAGCTGTGGCTGTCTGGGGTTTTCAGCTTCAGATGTCATTATATTCGACATTGTCATGCAAGCACATTTTTGAGGAACAGCACAAGAGTGAATTGTGCCTTCAGGAGAGCTGACTTTGAGTAAATGTGAAATGCCCTAGGGATTTTTCATTGGAATACAGTAATGTGTGGGAAGTAAACAAAGAAATAAAGCTGCTTGTAAAAATAGAGCAATACGTAGGTCTGAAAGAACATTAAGATATCGTCTCTAAACAGGGAAAACACAGCAATATCTAACTGGCAAAAATCTGAAATGGAGTAGTCGGAGTATAGATAGCTAAAGAGTTGACTGTGTGAAACTTTCATTGTGCTTTTAACCTCCCCACCCACTCCCAAAGAAAGAAACAAAAAAAACCCTCCAAACAAAACCGGGCAAAATAGGGCACTAAAAATAAAAAATCAGTCTGGTAAGTAAGACAGTCTACTAAAATGCAAAGGAAGTAGACAGTGTACAGATCAATGACTATGTCTGTGTTGGATGGTACACTAAGCCTTAGCTAATATAATTCCTTTTCCACACCTGAAGAATCTGGATCGTTGTTTATGAGACTGTAGGTTAATGTGAAGAAAAGGGTATTTCCACCAGCATATCTACAGAAGATTGAAGTAATGCATGATTGCCTGTAATGTGAATTTGAAAACAAGCATTTAGAAAAGATAGATTTCTTTAAGCAGTCTTTGCTTTCTTGCCTTTTTATGAAGCAAGCGCAGCAGAAATCTTTTTTGGGTAGCTGAAGAGAAGAGAAAATGATTGGTTGTATGAAGGCTGCATGTCCCACAGCAGCTTCACAAGTTCAGGAAATGCAGATCCTTATTTTCTTAACACACTTCGTGAAAATTGAGTAACACTCTAAATAGTCTGATTCCAGGAATGCTCATATAGCAAATCAGAGAGCTGGGTTGTCAAAATGTGCACAAACTGGCTTTTTTTCCTTAAGAGTTCATGAGATTGAAGCCAATCAGTCTAAATTGCTCAACCTTAATTGCTCCCTCTTTTTTTTTTTTTTTTTAATTATACTTGAAAACCAATTAGGTTTTCAGGAAGCTGACAGTGTGTAACATTATCTAGGAGCAATAGAAAGCTGAAAATTAAAGCTGAAAATTGCTCTGTCAAACTGTTGTAGAATACTCAGCAAATATATTTGTCTTCCTTTGGTCCCTTTTGAGCACTGAAGAGAAGTAATCTAGGAAGGAAGAAAGGAATCAATTGACAGGGAATATTTGAAGGCAGTTTCAGATACAGTACATTGGTGAGCTGATTTTAAGGAGTTTCTGGGAGGGGCAATGGGAATGATCAAAGTTATGGAACTGTTTCTGATCACGTAGGTTGGACAAGAGAGAACTGAGGCAGAAGTCACTGAAGTTATTAAAAACCAGGGTTACCTGGGAGAAGATGGGTTGTAGTTGCTTGTGCCTCTTCCAGTGTTAAGAACTAAAGGGGATTAAATGGTTGTAGATTCAAAGCCAGAGAAGATGCTTCTGCATACAACGTGTACCAGAGCTGGGGAACCCCAGCCACAGGATGTGGGGGTGTCACTGCTATACGCTTGCCTCTTCTGTAGAAAACACTGTTTCCGTATTACTTACCACATAGAGTTCTCATAGCTTTTCCAAATGTATTACGGAATTTGCATATGTGATTTACTACAAAGAATAATTCTGAAGACAAGTTGGATGTATTGGCCTACAGAATTTTTGAAATTTCTAAAATGTTTGTCTTATCAGAAAAAGGTGAAGATCTAATTTTTTTTTTCTTCTCCCCCACCCCCTAAGATTTAATGAACAAAGGAGCTTGTAAGTTTGGGGAAGAAGGAAGGAAAAATTATTTCACTTGTAAATTCATGGGACTAGCCAAGCAAAAGTTTTCCTGACTGGATGCTGCATTTCCATCATGTATTTTGGTTTTAGGTAGTCTTTTCTAAAGAGGACATAACTCCTCAAAATACCCCTTCCTGTGTGAAAAGTCACCTTAGCACAAACAGGATTATCGAAATGTTTTGCTCAGTTGAGGCCTGTTTTACGACATTTTCAATCGGTGAATGTCGTGGTTTGGCCTCAGACGGCAACAAAGAACCACGTGCCGCTCGCGCGGGCCTTCCCGATAGGGGAAGGATCGGAGGAGAAAGGAACGGCCTCAGTCTTGGGGTGAGACAAAGGCAGTTTAACAGAACAGCAACGGGAACAAGAAAACAACAACAGTAACACGGACAGAGGAATATACAAACAGGATTACGGAACCGCCGCTCCCCGACCGGACCCGGGACGCCCCAGCCCGCTCCCAGCGGCGACTTCCTGCCCCCTCCCCCGGCAGCTCCGGGTGGGCATGGCTCCCATGGCATGGGATAGCAGGGAAAATTAACCCTATCCCCGCCGGAACCAGGACAGTGGCATGGCAAATTGTCGTCAGATTGGGGGAAAATAATTGTCTCTCTTTTGTCACAACGTATTTGCTGCGCAAAAAGTACGTAAGATTACTACAATATACACAGCACTGTTACCCCAGTTTTTATAACAAGATACATTGTAATCTGAACCCCTGAATGTGAACACCATGCATTATCCAGAACTGTTAGTTTTGCCAAGTAAACTTTTGCTTGTTGTTGGAGAGGATTTTTCTTTGCTGGTATGATCTAAACACCAGTGATGTTTGACTATGCTAAAATGCCTGGTCACAGCAAATACCAAGAAATATACATTCCTTTGCGTGGCTGAAATGACTTGGTTCTTTGAGTGAACGGAAGATGAAACTGCAGCTACATTTGTAACGTTAAGTCTGGGACCAGCAAACACAGGGAATATGGAATGGGACCACATTTAGTCTAAGATTTTTGTTTGTGCGTGTTCAGCGATGACTTCTATTAGATACCACGTAGGTAAACAAAAAAACACCCCAACCCAAAAAAGCAAGGATAGTGGGATAAATCCTTGCTGATATAAACTGATAGAGATCTGCCGACACTAGTGGGGTTGACAGCTTCTATCAGCCCTGTGAATACTGGGTCATGTCCAATGCTTCAAAGGCAGGGTTGGGCATATTATGATTTTTCTTGTCTCGTTACGGGAACATGTAAATTTGGCTTTAAAAAGTAGGGCAATATAGTCACTATTGTTTGTAAATGTTAAGGATGAGGTTTTGTATGTCGACTTGGTATAGAAAACTCTTTTGTTAACTACTCATGGAAACAAGAGCTATGTAATGCAATTAACCTGAATGATGGAATCTTTGCAACTAATGAATAATTTTACTGACATTATTAAAATGTATGAGCAAACTTTTTGTTGCCGTGCATTTATGCATTGTTCGTTTATTGATCCCGTTGAGGAGTCTAGTAGATCTCCAATATGTGGGTTGTACCATGGTCAGTCAAATAATTTATGTGCTCTGTGTGTNTCCCTTCCAACCCAAACCGTTCTGTAATTCTATATGAGTGGGTGATTTGAAGCTGGACTTCCTGGGGAATGAAGCAGGGTGCAGGAGAAGAGACAGAGGAGTTAGCTCTGCTTGTATAGTCCCTCAGAAGGACTTTTATAATGAACTTTGAAATTGCACTTTGGCTTCCCTCATACTTGTCCACTTCAGACACTTCATAGCATCTTCCTGCTGGGGTCAGTGGTTTGCTTTACAATTGCCCGATTGCCACAAACTTTACACGTTGCTTATGATTTCAGAGATGCGCTTAGTGAGACAAATGGAGGCAGGGATCACAGATATGCAAGTCTGGATTTAATTACACAAGCATAAATTTAAAAAAGCCTCTTGCTCGCTCTCTTGATTGTTTCTTGCACAGGCAGTGCTTCTTAATCCATATCTTGCTTTTATGATAGGCTCAGTAGAAAATTGGTAAAAGAACTATTTCCATCCATCCGAGTCTTCATCTGTAGAGTTTTCTGCCTGGAAGTAGGCCTGCCATATTTTGAAATCTTCTTCTCCTTTCCTCTCCCTACAGTTGAATTTTAGAGCAATTTCCTCTTGTATCTTTATTAAAGTACCTAAGCAATGAAAGAGGCTTTGTTCATACATCTTTTGAAAGTGAAATGTATTTAACTACTGACACTTTAGATTAAGGATAAAGTCCAAACAGAGTCAGAAATTAAGATCTGATTGGAAATCTTGGAGTCTACAAAACCAGGTTAAATGAAAGTTGAAGAGGTTCTGATCTTACATTATTTTATAATGGCTTAGATTAGTTTCCTCAACTCAACAGTTCTCCTTACACAGGAAGGAATACCCAGTTATACCCAAGAAGGTAATTGCTATTGCAGCAAGCCAATTGCCTGCAAACTTTTGGAACAATGAACTGTTAAATAAAGAATGTAATAAAAGTGGGCTGTTACAGAGCTGGGCTTTTGTTCCCAGATTAGCCCAATGGCATTGAAAAGATTTCACTGAAAGAAGTTTGAAAAGTTTTCCACGTGTTAAGCTAAAATACTGCAGTAGTATAGAAGAGCTCCAACATGCGTTTATGACCCCACGTTTGGTGTGTCTTCTGTATTGACAGTGTTTGCTAGCTTTCTGTCCTTCTGTGTCTTTTCATGATTTGTAGAAGAGGAGAAAGGAAATAAATCACAGAATAGCATCGAAGAGCAAGTTATAAATATTTAGTATAAGTATGTGCACAGTTAAAAGATATGTAAGTGATAAATACATTAAGTACATGTTTCATTGCCCCTCAGTCACAGTACTGTAGCTCATTGCCTGTCTCTTAAAGCCACTTGTTTGAATGTGGCCCTGAGTTAATGACCATTGTCCTTTGGCACAGCCAGTGGTTGCTGCCTTGAAAACTGTAGAGGTGCTGGGTTCAGTCCTCACAACGAGGAAAGTTTAGATGGTCACTTATTCCTTTTCCTCTTGAAGGTCCCTGGTTCCTTGACCATCAGGCTGAGGAAGACTTTTTTGTACTGTCTCCTGATGATCTATTGAAGCAATCCCTTGAACATCTGCCCTTCAAGCCTGCTGCCCATCTCTGCTTTTATTTTTCTATTGCTTTTAAACAAAGCAGGAAGGCTATTTAAGGAGCACCAAAAATTAGAGCAAATGGGAAAGCAGAGAATCTTTGGTGAGGTTTCTGATTACGTTTTCCTGTGCATGTTAATACAGTGTGATAGCACAAACTGTGTTTACACCAGTCTTTTTCTTATAGAGTTCTTAAGATAGAAATCAGTTAACTGTCAATATAGAGATGTCTAGCATATATGATATATTTTTACTTGCTAGAAAAAAAAGTTTTAGAATAGAGACCAACATTGTTTTAGGCAAGTTGTAGAAAGTTTGTGAATGCTAGGTAAATACTTGTTCCTTCTTTTCTAAGCATTTTGCAGGCTTCTGGCTCTGAACAGTATTTACAAACTTCGTTTCATTTCAGCCTGTGTGATGCGTAAAAAAATAAGCCAATACTATTGCGCTGCTAATGTGCTCAGGACCTTTATAGGAAAAATATCAGGTCTACACTATGATATAACACGCCAATTCCAGGAACTTCAGCGTTATCTTAATAACAAATGAGAAGTATTGAGATTAATGATGGTTTGTTCACTAGTTTTTTGAACTCATGAGAGCAATTGCTATCTAAATTGTGCAGCTATTTTGATTCTGATGAAGAGGTGAAGCAGGAAAAATTGTTACTTTAGAATAAGAGGTCCAAGAAGATTATTCTTCTCATCTTCTTGTCTCATCACATGTTTTTATCATCTCTCCTTCGGGCAGCCAACTGATTTGTTTGAAATGAAAAATACTGTTTTTCTGTGCTGCTTCCAAGGTACAGTTTGACTTCTTTGCTGATATTGTGGGGAGGCCTTAGGATAACATAGTTCAAGGTAATAGCTGTTGGATGCGCCTCACACAGGAGTCTCTGTAGAAACTGACAAATCTTTTGGTCCCACAATGTGATGGCAATACTGCTTACAGTGCAGGAGACTGCAAGAGACCAGACCAGCTTTCAGTTATTGACTTGTGTCCTCGACTCTGTGTGCTCTAGAAGCGTGAAGCTAAGAGTGCACTTGGTGGCTTCTCTCAAGACACATCTCATCAGTGGTTTCAGACGGGGGGAGGTTTGAACTGAGTTCATCCACATTTTCTAAGCTCGCTTAGACCTTGATTAATATTCTAGTGTCCTAAACAGTAGCAGTTCCTTGCATAATGCAACAGCTGTCCCTTGTAGCCCTTGTGCTAGCTCTGTGTGTTGAGACAGCTGGTCTTATACCCTTTAAACGCAATGCCAAGCACTGAACAGTTGCGCAGACTACAGCAGCTCCAAGAACCATCTCCTTGAGGAGCCTCTTGTCTGTTTAGACTGATGATATTTGGTGGAGCAGTACAACAGTGGAGAAAATGAATGAGTGGAAATGAAAAAAGGAGGAGGTTTCTGCAGAGGACAGAGGTTGCTGAATGTGACAGCCAAAAACAAAAGAAAATCAACAGTGAGGAAAGTGACTGAAAGACCAGGAACCAATGCAGAGTTGTCTGCTCCTGTCCTTCCTGTGGTGGAGTAGGAAGATACATATGTGTAAGCAGATATAAGTATATGTGTACACATACTGATGTATGTACTAATAATTAAGAGGCTATATTTAAAAGAAACGGCAAATATGACAAGCAGAATTAGAAAAGAAAATGTACTGGACTAAATAAAGAATGTTCTTTTAAGACAAATATAGCGCATATTAAAATTATTCAATATAAAAATTAGACTGTAGGACTCTACTTACTAAGAATGATTTAGAGAAGCACACAATACAAAAAGGTGAAAAAGAGGAGCGAATAAAGATACAAGAAAATGTAGGTTACACGGTCCATTAAAAAGATATACCATAAAAAATTTTCACAGATAGTTGTATTTTGGATAGAATTAAACTGCACTAAATTGCTTTGGGTTTAATGAGGAAAATTAAAACATATTTTAAAAAAAATATTAATATAGATTCACATTTGACCTGTGATCTTTTTAGTCATCTTTCTAATGCAGCTTTTCCTCGTTTGCCTGATGATGAAATGAAAGTTTTTCTCACCTCTTTCTTTCTCTGAGATATGTCTAGTGCACAGAAGTTGGAATTAATTTAATGCAGGAAATTCAACTACATGGCAGCTCGTCAGAATGTTAAGAAAGTAGATATAAACTCAGTCAAACTTTTCTTAGAAAATATCCTAGTTTCCTGTACAAGGCATGTTTTTTGAAGTGCCACATCTTTTAAGCAGCATCTGCAGTGTTTGAGATGATCTTGAATTCACTACAGTACTGCACATTTGACAACTATCAACAGGACAATATTTAGGGAGCAAGTACTTCATACAGTTGTTTAGCAGCCAAGGTACCAGTGAAGGAGTGTTTCTCAAAGGCTCCTTACTCAGTCAGTAAATGCATGCAGCCCTAGTCTGCCACCAATTCTGCATGTAATGAGAAGGTTAATTATTCTCCTAGATGAGTATATTCTCTTCTCCTATAGAAATGAAAGGTCTTACAGAAAATGACAAGCACAGTAAGCGTCTTGTAAGGGCAGATATCCTATATAGGTAAAATACAAAGTAACTGGACTGAGAGCCAGGCTAGAAATGAAGATAGTGCCAGCTAATTCTGCTCATCTACAATGACTATGAGCACGCTGCACTTGGAATTCTGCCCCAATCCCTGATGTCAAGAAGAAAAATCAATATTATGCCTTCAGGTTGTTTTTCTTTTCTTGGTTTGTTATTTTATTGTGAAAAAATTTTACATAAAATTCTCAGTTGTCTATAATTTGATAACTTTACATTTGCCCACTCAAATGCTGTGTTTTCCTTGAAAATGAGTACTTAATTGAGAGCTCTGTCGTCCTTGGAGCTCCTCCCTCATGGTTAGGTCTGGATGAAACCTGATTCTCTAAAGCCTTTCAACTCCTATTAGCTCCCATAATCCCTTTTTGATGATGTCTTTGCCATTCTGTTGACCTCACTTTTTGAGCCTGTCACCTAGCCATCACTTCTCAGAGTTTTGTTGCTGAATCATACAGTGAGAGAGGATAAGCTTTGTGGATTTTTTTGTTTGTTTGTTTGAATAGCTGAGAAGGAGTTGGTAGAGATCTGTTGTTATTAAATGTGGTTGGAGTCCAAATGCTTCATATCGTAGCCTCTGAAATCAGTAAGAAACCTCTCTCCCTCAAGCAATGAAGAGTTTTTCCCCAAAGGTCAGGTTCTGTGTAAGCCAGACTTCAAATCAATTGGGAAAGAGCTACTATAAGACTTCTTTGTATACATGACTGCTGAATTTTTGCGCTTCTTAGATATGATCTAAAACTACATACAGGGTACAGAGGGTTCATACACGAGTATATATCTGCAGCTATAGTGTTTACTTTATGTAGTATTTCCTTCTTATGGCTTTTTCCAAGCTAAATTACTTACCATAACTGACATAAATTAAATGCACAAAAGCTGCAGT
The DNA here is from genome assembly GCA_013400035.1 of Rynchops niger. Classification (NCBI taxonomy): domain Eukaryota; kingdom Metazoa; phylum Chordata; class Aves; order Charadriiformes; family Laridae; genus Rynchops; species Rynchops niger. The sequence continues at coordinate 514,356 of VXBH01008885.1, read as the reverse complement.
TTGGTTTTCACTCCAGCAGTTCAGTTTGAGGATTTATATTCACATGAGCAGGGAGTAGTGACCCGTCTGATGATCCGTCTCACACGCTAAATCACAATCTGAAAGTGAAATTTAGCATCTCAAGAAATGATCTTTGCAATCTCTTCATAGTGATTTCTTTTGACTGGATCAGTCCACAATGTAAAAGCGAAGACTGTGTGACCATATTTCTACTCTTAAGTCATATGAGAGTATTAGAAAATGATGATGTGGAGAAAGAATAAAGGTAATAATAACTTTAGGAATAATGTCTTCTTCTGTTCTTTAGTTAATAAGTCTTTTGAGGTATCACGGACAATCTTTTTGGTTTGTGGTGGGTTGACCTTGGCTGGCTTCCAGATGCTCACCCAGCTGCTCTCTCCTTCTCCCTCCTCAATAAGACAGGGACAGAAAATAAGATGGAAAAACTTGTTGGTCAAGATAAGGACTGGGAAATAACTTATGAATTATTGTCATGGGCAAAAGACACTCAACTTTGAGAAAGATTAATTTAATTTGTTAGCTATTAAATATAGAGAAGGATGGTGAGAAACAAAGACAAAACACCTTTCCTCAACCTGCACTTCTTCCTAGGCTTAGCTTCACTCCTTTCCCATTGTCTCTACCTCGCCTACTACTACTCCAGGTAGTGCAGGGGAATGGAGAAATGGGGCTTTTGGGCAGTTCATAACAGTTCTTCTCCATTGCTCCTTCCTCCCCTCCCTGCCACTCCTTCCTTCCTCAGGCTTTTTCCCTGCTCCTTGTGGTGTATTTTCAGCTGATTACAACCTGAAGAACTGAGATCAAGAAACAACCCTGTAACTTTAAATCCCAAAACATACTGTTGCAACATGTCCAAGTGTGAAAAGATTTCAGTTTACAGTGTTCTGTTATTAATAGCAAGAACAACAGTGAGAAAAGAGTAGTGCTAGCAGGAAAAGTGTATGGGGTAGGAATGTCTAGAAATGGAAACCCAGTGATTTTTGGAACGTGCTTTTCCTTAATAATATTCAGCTACCTTAATAAAGTTATTTATGTGGTTAGTGTCTTGGTACTAGGTTATTATTTCCAGTTCAGGGAAACTTATTAAGGCAAGCATTGTTTGTGCTTTCACATGGTGCCTGTGTGCTATTCTGATCTCTCTTAAGAATTCATGACTGAATTATCCAGTCACATCCCTGACCCTTGTCCAAAGCTACCTGATAACTGTCGACGCTATATTCATGGCCAGGTATGCCAAATCATGCAGCCAGAATCAGACCCTGAACCCAGATACACTCTCATTTTCCTCTCATGAGGCTCCAGTGTAACGCAGTGTTGTCCCAGAACAGCAATGCAGGATCTGTTGCTCATTGAAAGGGAAAACTATTCAAGAGCTGATGACCACAATGAGCCCCGGTGAAGATGTCCACAAAGAGCAAGAAGGCAAGTGGAACTCAGTCTTCAAAGACCCTGAGCTCCTCTGTTTGTGTTTTCTAAGTGTGGTATTTCAGGATTTCATGGCTTCCCACTGCAGTTAATTGCCCAGTCCCCAGACAGTGCTTTCTCTGTGTGAAAGACAGCCAGTGCGTATACTTATTCATGTGAGGACAGTTTTATAGAATATCTGACTGTGGGCTAGAACACCAGCTGTTGGGCTGCACTGAGGTATGCAGCACTCATCTGTACTTAGTTTGATTACTTTTGCATTAATTTAGATTTGTTAACTCTTCAGATGCCCTACTTTATTGTGTAATTGACACTCAAGTCGCCTTGTTCCTTTTCTAATTTTCAGTCCTTGTTATATACTTCACAACAAATGATCTTTTCTTGCTCAGGCTGTCAGTAGGTTTGGCTACTGTCTTCAAAAACACTAAAAAAATAATGCATTGAGCCTGATTTATGATAAGAAAATGCTTTGTAATTTCTATTGCTATAACTGAAGGAAGGCAGAACTGTTTAGAAGGTAGAAACGATGGTGTGCAATGTATTTAGGTTTCTTTAGTAGTTACTTAGGAGACGAATGAACAGAAATACTTGTGTCTATAAGCAGGGCTTTGAATGAGGCAGTATCTTGCTTCTAATGGTCTGTTGTGTTTGTATTGTATATTGTATACAGGTGCGGGTATATATGGTGCTTATTGCTTAGAACCCTGTAACCTAGGAAATGGAGGCACTTTCTTTGCAGTGTTTGCATTAAAGACGGTCAACACGTTACTATAGATGGTTACTCTCATTGCTGGGCTATAGTTGTTTTAAGAGTAAGCTATTCCTTGCTAGAGCCTAGGGCTTGAAGTAACTTCAACAGCCACCAAAATAAGACTCTGGTGCCTAAAAACAGCTGACTGCCTCCCATTTCTTAATGGTGAGCACAGAAGTGGTATTGTACTTCAGTAGATATTTGCACTAGTTTCATAATAGTGAGAGACTTACTGCAAAGGAGTCAATACCACTCTAGTATATTCCTGCCCCTTACAGCATGTTTCCTGTTGTGGGTCACATTGGTATTATCATTTTGGCTAAGAAAGTATGCTCTAATTAAATAATAATAGGATCTTGCTACGTTTTCCTGTCATACTCCCGAATCCCAGTGTATCAGCACTTAGCTAGTTTGCGAACCAAAGGGCTCTATTTGATGATCTCGGAATTTTCTTTGCTTCATGATTATTGTGTCGTATCTTACATGTCCAGTACGTGTATGACACTTACTAATTAAATATACTTGGGAAAGAAGTCTTACTGTCGAGCACAGACACAGCCTGTCAGTACTAAACTGTGCTTTGACTTTCCTCTTAGGAATGGGAAGCTGGAGGGAGTGAGAGAGGGTAGGGTACCTGTGAGCCTTTGTGGGAAGCTCTACATACCAGATGCAGGCAGTAACTTGATGGCTTTTGGCTGTTGGTCCTGAACTGTACAATAGACAAGGCCATTGGGAAAGAAGGGAGGCTCTGTCTAGGATATTGGAAGGTCCCTTTAATAGACTTGGGTAAATGAAACTAAGTTTAGGAACACAGAAAAACTCCTGGGATCTTATTTGCTTTGATTGCTAAACCTTTTGAAGTGTGCTTATTGCTGTAAGGAAGGAAATCTGGAAAAGGTCAAGTATGAATTAGGTGAGAAATACAAAAAGGAATTGCTTGAGATGGTCATTAAATAAGACAAAAATGAGATTCAGGAATAAATGGAACAGTATCACTGGAAAGGTGAAATGCCTCAGCATAAATCAGTAAAGACAGTGAAACTGGAACAAGTCTATCCAAGATGCATTGATTTTGTAGCGGCCCAATTCCAATCTAGTAAAATTGATATTTTGCAAGAGACTCATATCCCAGTCTACGTGCCTGTTTGTGAAGACCTTGTAAAGACTAAAGGTCAGTCTATCTGTCTCTGTCTACTGTACTTACGTATTTCTAACATAACCATTACCATTGCACCTAGGCAGTAGGAAAAATGATCAATATTATTGTCTCTGGTGTGAGGGAGTATCTAAAGCCCTGCTAGATTAGACTCTGTTGAGTGACTGATACAAAGACAGCCCCAGCTCCTGGGAGCTCACGACCTAGTATTTTGGGCAAGGAGGTAGCAATGGGTGAATAATCAGATAAGCAGGAAACAAAGGTATGGTAACAGCACCTCCTCGCAGTTTGGGAGAGTATTCAATGTAGCCACAGGTGGCTGCAGACTAGGTCTCCAAAGTATCAAGATGTTTGTCTGAGAAGAGACCCACCTCTTTATTCTTCATGTAATGGCATTGGGGAGTATCAGAGAAATGCCCTGGGACCATTCTAATGCTCGGTTGCTTTGCTGCCTGCTTTGAATGTGGGAAGACTCGGAGTCCTGCTGATCCTGTGTGGTTATTCACACTCTGAATTAATCCAAACATAAACTGCAGGTGTATTTCTTCATGTTTCAGCTTATTTGTCCTCCTTTTTTAATAAAGTAAAAGGCCATGAATACAAAGCAGATAAATTGCTCTGAAGGGGGCTCTGGGAATGTTCGCAGAGATAAAAACAGAGCGGATTAATACAAACAAAAACTGCTGAGCACATTATTTAGGTCTTTGTAATATTTGCCTTTTAAAATGTAGTTTTGCGTGAGTAATGTTAGTATCAATATTAATATCTGCTGAGATGAACAAAACTAACAATGTAATAGAAAAAATAAATGTTAGCCTGCACAATAAAGTTTTCAGTGGGGAGTGTCAGAAAGCTGATGAAAATCTGCAAGGAGTGATTGCATCTCTCAATTTTAGACTGGTGTCACTGTTCTGCTCAGTCTATTGTTACTTGCTTGCTTTCTTCCCTTTTTTTTTTTTTTCCTTACCTCTCTACGCAGTGGCGGCTGAATGTCCTGCAGAGAAGAACATTGTTAGTTTGTGTCTGCATGAATGTGCATAGCTGGTTCCAGTACTTAATTGTGTGATACTTTCCACAAAAGATGCAATAACTATTTTTAAAATGTGCCTTTTTTCCTCTAATTGCAAATAAAATATGTTGGATATATTAACTGTACACTTCCTTGATATTTGCAAATGCTTTAAAATAGAAACAGCTTTAAGAAGTTATTTACAGCAGAAGAAAGGGATCATCCTTTATTTTTTTCCGTTTTGTTTTGGTTTTACACAGGAGACTCATGTTTATACATGCTCAGCAATCTGGAGATGAAAGAAAATGCTATATAGCTCTAGGGTCAGAGGGAAAAGAAATGCTCTGTGCTCAGTCTCAGCGTAGGTCTGCAGTGAAAGCCCAGAGCTGAGCTACCTGGGCAACCATTAGCAGTGAAGCTGAATATAGTAGGTACCTGCCTGTTTGGGATTGTGGATATTGGTTCTGGTGACAGCTCCACCATTGATAGCTGGTATCACGCTAGCTCAGATGTGCTTGAACATGCTGCCGTCGCACTGAATTACAGCGTAGATCTGCTTTGACAAGACAACACCTCTTCCTTAGTGCCCACAAGAGGTTTAGCCAAAGCATCCCCTCGTGGTCTTGAGCTCTGGGCAATTGCTCGGTGCCTGATAGCTCCAGGTCCCCACGGGGTATGGCACGTCCTCAAATTGGCACACCGCTCGTAGCCATGCTTTCCCCTGCCAAGTTGCAGGAGGAAATTTTACAACTCTCTTGCTGATTGTTGTGACAGGGAAATCCACTGTCCTGCGGGAACTGGAAACTGCATATGGTCCCTGATGCCATTCTGGGAGCCTTAAACCAGGGCCTGGATACCTTTGCCTGCAACATTTACAAAATGGAATTGTGAAAGAAATTGCTGAGGGGATGTTTCCTCCTGTGACAAAAACTTGAGATCTCAGTAGGAGCATTTTATGCTGTGAAACATGGGGCCAGAAGCAGCAGCTGGTGTAAATCAGCACCGCTCTTCAAAAGAGAAGAAATACTGCTTTATATTGGCAGCTGCATCTTGTCCTGTTTTCAAATTACGATATTATGCATAAACACAATGAGTTGTTCTCCTCAATGGTGTGGGAAGTACACATTTTGACCCTATTGACCTGCAATCTGTTAGCAGTTTTCAGCAATTACACACTTCATATAAATGATAAATGACTAGTATTACAGAGTGCATTCATTTTACACTCTTTCACCTCTTGGTAGTTATTTTCTTGCAGTAAAAGTATATCCTGATTTTTTGGGAAATGAATAAAAACTTCAGAGAAAAATGAGCAAAGATCACAGAAGTGGCCTGGTACAGTTGTCAGCCTCTCTGCATTGCACTCATCTCTAGCAACAGCCTAATAAACACACCAGGGTGACTCCATCTTCCATTAATTATCTCAGGCTGAAAGGCGAGGATATCCTCCCTTTTCCAAACATCTCGTGAGGGTACTTAATTTTTCTACAAATTCCCCTAGTAAGAATTGTGGTTGATGTGGAAGGAAATCCCCTTGCATTTTCCATTCTTCAGACTCTCCGTTGTGCTTTGCATTTAGGCTGCTGTTCTTTTTTCTTGCTTTAAATGTTGGCCTCAGCCAGGTGCCAAATCCTGCCTGGCTCTTAGGCTTTTGATGCAGCTCATTTTAGGCAGACCACTGCCTACTTGGCCTTCCCACCGTGGACACCTTCCCGCCTTTGGTGGGGCATTTCTACTCATCAGCCATCGACTCTGGTTAACTGCTCCTGGCTGTGAAAATGGCGTAGGCTTCCCCTTCGTGACACAAGAACCTTGTCTGAGTGTCGAATTTGGTCCTGGGGCTTCTTGAAATGGCTGCTAGTGCAGGCCTTCCCTCATTCATTCTCTGTGGCAGCGTCACGAGATCAAGCAGCAGGTTCATTGCAGTATGCTTCAAATGCTATTTTATGTTATGTCGTTTGCAGTGCTGTAGTTTGCTTCTTTAATGCCAGTTTCATTGCATTCTATAAAGCTTAATTTAATTGTTCTTTAATTACCTCTTTGGATTAGCGTGTAAATCTCAGATGGAAGTTGTAAGCAGCATACATAAGGCTATGGATGTCACAAAATGTTGCTTCTCTTTATTTTTGTGTCCCTGTCTGGGGTTACACTGGGCCAGACCTTTGCTGCTGTTCTAAAGATGTTCAGGAACAGGAGCAAGGCCTCATGCTTTTTTAGACAATTGTCTGGAAGGAACAGCATGGAGGGAATTGCACATGTTTACTCCAAGTTCCCCAACCAGAGCATCTATTTCTTTGCTTTACTTTGTTGTTTTGTCAAATTACATAAAGAGAAGAAATCTCGGGTCTATTTAACATATGAGGTATTATCTGAATACTGTCAGGACTGTAAAGGTTTCTATTTAAAGACATATTTTTAAATAAACCACATATCCTACTTTGGGAGTGAGCCAAAGTGGAAATGGTTTATAGTGGAGTTTTTAAGCTAGGTTTGGCTTTATAAGTAGTTGCACTGAGCTCTGCCTCTTTGCCCACCTTTCCAGTTCCTGAGAAGTCCTGAGACTTATGGAGATTATGGCTTGCTTTCATAGCTTGCAAGGTGCTCTTTTCACCTCCCCCTATGCCAACTGGGTGTGGGAAGCTCTCACATTCATTTTAGACTTTCAACATGAATATTTAATGTCTTAGTATATGTTAATTTAAGTGTTTTTCCCTTCAAAGATGATGCAGTTCTACTTTCCAAATAGATTTCTATTTGGAAAGCGTATGTTATATATAGAATCAAACACAGAAGAATATTGATCATAAGTGGAGTTGGCATCAGCAGATACTGTGTAGATCGTTGTTTACAACTAGATTATTTTCTTCTTTATGTTATGCTTTTATGTGGTTTTGCTTTTTTTTCCCCCTTGCCTTCCTGTCCAGGTTGTACTCCATATTTTGCCTTACCCAGTTTCTGCTCCATTTTCCTTCTGCGACTTCTTGTAAGCAGATTAGAAAGCCATTAATATTAACCTGTTGACTGAAGCTTTTAAAGCCATGATGTTCATAGGAATTCAGAAATGAGCAATATCAATTTCCCAGCTGTTACTGAATCTGAATTTACAAAAAACAAATACACTTGACCTTTTAGTGAGATTTCTAAATTATTTTTGTTGAATGCCTCGGTGCAATTCTGTTTATTTTTATTAGAGGGCTGTACAAAAAGCTTGCATAGAGATTATGAAATTGCTCCTTCTTCTTCTGAGGCTCTAGACGAAAATAGCTTCTGCAAGTTAGAGTGGAATAGGGCTATTTTTCTTCCTCCTTTTTCTGCATATCAGTCTTGCTTTGTTGGTGACTGTAGAGAGAGGAAGAGCTCTCCACCGGTGCTCTTCTCTGGCTCATGCAGCTGGACACTTAATTTTGCTGGGGACTGTGCCTGCAAGGCCAGTCTTCCTGGCAGAAGTGATGAAATTTCAGTAACAAAACATGTCTTGAAGTGTGAAAAATAGTGAAGGTATTTTTGGCTTTCGCCATAATAACAATGCTATAAGTATTTGATTTATAAGGATAACTAACCTTTAGTAAATTAGGAAACATAAGAAATTTCAAAGATAACAACTACTAGCAGCTATGAAGGAAGAACATCCGAGAAAAACAAGAGGGAGTTTCTCCAAAAGACCCCATGAATGATTAACAGAAGGAAACAGGTGCGTGGAGAAGGGAGCTGAACCTACCAGAAGGAAACAGATGCCTGGGAAAAGGGAACTGAAGATCATCGATCCTCAGAAACAATTGCCAGAAGGAAACATACAAATAGAAGAAAGATGGGACTAATGATAATCAATCATCATAAACAATTACTCTGCTAAAATAATAAACACGTATGCAATATTGAATGTATATAAGACGTGGGTAAAGTGTTAGCTGGTGTGCCTCTGACTTGAGTCATGCACCCAGTGCTGTGCTTTTGCTTTATTGACTTTGTCCCTATAATAAAATAAGTGCCATTTCTGTTTAAGGAATCTGGCTGTTTATTACAGAAGTAATATGTGAGGATTGAAATGTATATTAAAATAGCCTGACATATATTGCGAACTTAAATAATTTAGAGAAGGAATTTCAAAACAGGATTTACTCTTTCTACTTGTAATCTGGCATATGCTTGACATCTATCCATCCATCTTTAGCTGATGAGAGCAACCAGGCAACTTTACTTCCATTTTCAGATAGTTTCTGGGCAAGTTTCACTGTCAGTTTTGCGCATACCAGTGAGGTGCCGCAGCACTGAGTGGCAAACCCAGGGCAGTTTTTGCTTAGTTCAAAATATGCTTTCCCTTGTAATTACTTCTTAAAATTTTGTAAGCATCTGTATTGGCTCTGACATTCCTTTTTTAGTTTTTCACAAAACCTTTAATTGGGGCTAAGTTCTGCTTGGTGTGGTGTCTCTTTAAACACCACATTATGCCTAAGGAAAAGATGGGAAGACAGATGTTGTACTAACCTCCACTGATTGCTTTCTGATTGCCAGTTTAGTTGTCTTTCTTCAGCCATTTAAGATGGCCATATGGGAAATCAACAGTGATGATCTTTAACAAAGTACCAGAAGTGAGGTGCTTCACCTACACATATTTTTGAGTGAGGGGAGAGGGAGCTGAACCCAATTAGAAAATTTATGAAACTGCCAGAGCACGCTATTAATTTAAAATTGCTGAGGGCTGCAAAATGAAGAGAAAACTGGACAAAATATTTGCACTGTTGCAGGTCCTGTATGTAAATTAACATCAGAAATTGAGAGGTCCACAAACTTGCTACATTTTGTTTTCTTTTCATGTAACAGTCTCAACAGTTGTATGTTATTGCGTGTCAAACTAATTAGTGAGAAAGGTTTTGGAAAGTTCAGTTATAAAGAAGTTATTGTAATTAATTCTCAATGAATGAGTGAATAAGTCAGGATCTGATTTGGTATCTGATGCTTCTTGTTACGTTAATAGTGAGGTGGTTTTGTTTAACTTTTCCTTTTCTAAAAGTAGGAATCACCATGACTTAAAATTCTTCAGATCCTTCCAATGTGCATTGCAGCAGGCACGGGAAACAAGAGGAAGAAATTCAGTCATTGAGGAGATGGTGGGTTTTGGTTTTGGCTGTCTGACTGTAGCATGTTCTTAACCTAAATGGATGGGCTACACTTGCAAAAGCAGCCAGCTTCACTGGGCTAGAAAGTGAAGTTCTTTATTTATCTGCCCAGTCAGTGCAGCAGAGGCTGCCGTTATGTCTCAGCGCTGTTGAAATCTTTAGTGTATCTCTGCTCTCCTGTTGAAGATGTGTATTTGTTTGCTATGTTTATTTCAGCATTCCTTATTTTGGTCCCCCAAAGAAATTAAATAAAATCTGTTACTAGCCCAGATTTTGCTATTTGGGAAAAGATGCAACATCTTTCTCTTCCCTAATCATATTTTATGATTTGTCAAGTGTTTGGTGGGGTTGTAGATCCAGTTGTACATTATCCCTTGATTAAAACCAAGTCTTCCATGCCACCAATTCCATTTCAGTCTCCAAATTTGTACTATTTAGATACGTAGGGTAGTAATTAACCTCTGTAGCCTGTTGTGAAAACCAGGAACAGCCTCATTTTATTCTGCTTTTTATCTGATACCGTTTTTAACAATGCTTATGCCTGTGCTATAGAAAGCTATATGGAGATTTCTGCATGAATGTATTTATCATCTCAGAGGGGCAAAAACTCATCTAGTTCATATTAACTGAAATATCCTGTGTGGTTCCCTGTGGTCAACAGCTGGTTGATAAGACATTGAGAGTACATTAGGCAGCTTTCTAATGAAATATCTTCATTGCATCTAAAACACATAGTACACTTCCTTGCTAATAAAGAGAAAGCACGCTGCAGACTATTTGTTGCAGACACCGCATTGCCACTGTTATGCCAGACCTCTTGCAGTCTGTTGTAAGAGTAGGGTACGAACATAATGTGTTGTAAAAAGTAACACTTAGCTGTGATTTTACAAAGTGTTATCCTATTTATGTTAAGTGTCATGTAATTATCAATTCATTTACTACCTATTGTAATACCATGAATCATAATGAATGTATTTGCATAATAGGTAGTATCACATGAGCTCAATTATAATTCAGTATTAGCTAAATGTACCATGAAAACAAAATGTTTCCTGTAAAGGTAGGCTGGGGTTGATATATGACCTGTCTTATATGTGGTGTATCTCAAATGCTGTCATGGGAAATTGTTCCATTTGTGGACTTGCTCTCAGAGGGGGCTGTTTTGCAGCCCTGAACTTCATCCATTTCCTCTCTCATCTCCAGCTCCCCGATTTAAATGCTCTTCAGCTCTGCTAACCTTACAGATGAGGATACTGTACACAAGACACTCAGAAACCTGTCCTTGCTGTTTAGCTGAAATGCCAGTGCTCTGCTGGCTCAAGTCACAAGGCAAGCTCTGCCCAGAAAACTGAGTTTATTACTCCGGTGATGCTCTAAGACCTGCACGTGCTGTGCTGCGCAACTGAACTGAGGGGTGGTTGCACTGGTGACTTGCCTCCAGAGGATTACCTCAGCTCTGGGTAGGTTTCTTTAAAAGTCTTTGTTTCCAGATATAAATTATTTTTAAATAAGATGATCTCTAAAATGACACGTATTCCTTCCAGTAGCCAGCTCTGCATTGCTGTGTTGGGGAGTATGATACGAGCAGGCTCCCAGCTGCTCAGTTACATGGTTTGCTGTAGCTGCCCGCCATGTCTAGACCGGGCTGTTGCTCTCTACTGCTTACTCATCATCACAGTCAGTTGTCTCTTCTCTCCTGTTTAAACCAGGTGTCTCTTTCAAAACCAGGTACGGCCTGTTGCTATATGCTCTACATACATATATCTAGCTTGAGTAATGGCCCAGTGTCCTTTTTGCTAAAGAACATTGTTATCTCCAGTCCTCAATTTCTGCATAGCCTGGCATTGTGGATATTGCTTCATCTCTCCACACTTCTAGTGAATGATCACAGGTGATACACCAGCCCTTACTGGGTTACATCACTGGGGAAGAAACAACCCTGCACTTGCAGCACTTCAGGGGCCAGTACTACTCCCCAAGCTTTTGCATGTCAGAGATGCTTCTCCTACCCCAAACACTCTCTGCTGTGTCCTGTGTCTGCCTTTATTACATGAAGATTCATGCAAGCAGAAATGAAATGTGTAGCACTTTGCATATAGAATAAGTCATCCCTTTCAGCTTCAGTTTAATGTGTTCTGAAGACATGTGATCCTGTAATAGTAGAGTGGTTAGAATAACCCAAATCTGAGCAAAATGTAGTTTCTGAAATAAATCTGAACGGCTCATCCCTCTCATTTGGTTCACTTACAAGTTCAACATATTTTCTGTCGCAGAAGCAAGACTTGCTCATGCAGTTGCCTGAAAATGATTGTTGTGTGAGCTGTTGTGTCTATAACAGATGTGTATAATCCCACTTCCTACTTTTTGAATGTATCCCATTTCCATACAGAATATGAAATGCTTACTCTCTGAGTTGATTTTCACTTGTTGCCTGCAAGATTAAGGATACTGAAATTGCAGAGGATAAAAAGAGAGTTATTTCTGCAAATATAGTGTAGTTACTGGTACCTCAAGGATTATTTAGCCTGATCTACATTCAGGAGACAGCACTGGCTAAAATGTCAAAAGGCTAGCACAGTTGACAACACTTAATTTGTTTGGACTCACGTCACCGTTGGCTTTACAATGTGACAGGAGAAATACATTGCAGGAATTGATGAAGTAGTGCCACATTTGTGCTATACTACAACTCTTTACAGTCATTTTGGGCAAGCTTTCCTCTTTGATATAGAAGGTAAAGCTTCTGAGTTCCATCTGTGCACCCTAGCCAGCGTGAAATTAAAGCTGTCCTCTCTTAGTTACAGTTCAGTTTGGCCCAATAGAAAGCAAGTGGGCAGTGAAAACGGCGCAGTGTTGTTGCTGGATTTAGGTAAAGTTAGATCTGTTGCAAAGACTAATGTATATTATGAAGGATCCATACGTTATTTATACAACAGGTACTCTTGCCAAACATAGACTTTGTAATCCCCTTAACTGGGACAAGCACTGGACATGGTAGGATGGAATTCTCCGTATGAGCTTATAGAGGATGGTACGCCTGACAGTAGAACTGCTCTCTGGTGAGAAGAGTTATTCCAGTGTCTGTATTTTCACTAGGCCAGCTTGCTAGGGAGTAGCATCCCCAAAGGAAATGACTGTTGTGAATTTGAAAGAAAATGCTTGTTCTGTAATGGAGATATCAATTTATGTTTTCATAGTTCTCTTTGGCTTGCTGCTAACTAACAGGTGGGAATTTCTGGCCTTTGTTTCTTAATGGGAGGTTTGCAAGTAAGGATTAAGAGAAAATGAAAAGCTAAAGTCCCCAAGAATTTCACAGGGGATTATTATGTGGTGTTTATATTCAGAATATTATTTCCATTTTCAGCATGTATCTTTGAAATGCATCTTAAACGTATTTTTGTTTTGTTCTGGTTTTGCTCTAAATAGCTTTTTATAGGATGATTCCTTATTCAGGTTGATCACAATTCAGAGGAGCCTACTGTGTAGGAATCAGATTCGCTAGATGACTGCACTTGCACAGGAAATGTAGTTCTAAACACGGTCATATGCACAATAAAAAGCACTGGAACAGTAAGAGTTGTTACTGTTATGGTTTTTCCAATGTGACCAAACTTATTGTCATGTTTGTACTAACTACTGATGCTTTTGTGAGGTGAATCATCTGTCACTGGATAATGTGAAGGGATCATCATCTCATCTTGCGCAAGTTGTTAGCTGTGTGAGTGATGGGGTTACTGACTGTCTGGGGTGATTGGGTCTCTCTCTTACCAGCTGTCACCTTGCACTAGATTTCCAGTAAAGACACAAAGGTCTGGATCGGTTTATAACCCTGTCCTCTTCCTATTATTGTTATTGTTGTTTAGCCTCTGGGAAGGGCAGAGCCTGTGGCATGCTTGAATCCTAACTACAGTATATCATTTAAGATACCTTTCTGATGAAAACACTGATACAAATCATCTAGTTGCTAAATGAGAGAAAGACGAACAGAATTGTCCTAGGAATTAGACCCATGGAATTAAAATCTTCTTCGCGTGCCATGTGATGCTTGGTGTAATTTTTACTGATCCATAAAAAGTGAAACTATGCAAAAAATGTTCCTTTATGACTGTAATTATGTGCTTTTTTCCCCCCTCTAGAGTGTATTGCTGTTAAATGTTTTGAAAAGCAACCTTGAAAACTACGTGGCAGTGTCTTCCATCCACACTACGGCTGCTGTGGTGCTATCCTTACCTCTGCTAGCTGGGGGTCAACTAAATCAGCACTAGATGGCAGTTCTAATTTCCTTTTTTTTTTTTTTTTTGCTTTGGGGGAAGAGAGACAGGCTCTTTTTCCATTGTCAGCTGCTGTCTCAACTTAAAATTGATATAGGTTGCTTTCATTTGGTGCCACAACAGTGTTGTGTCCATATAGGCACTGGGACCCAAATGGGAACCTATATGTCGTCATTTGGCATAAGCCTTGAAGTGGGACAAAGCAAAAAATGGAACAAATGACTATACATGATTTTGAGGTAGCTCCATGCATTGCAGGTGATCATCTATGCTTTCATACAGCATGCATTATCTGCACTAGTTCTGGTTAAGGAAGGCTCATTTTGCACGTATGACTTAAGGAAAGAGAAGCTGGTGATTCTTTGTTTTGTACAGATTTTCCATTTACTTCTAGACAGGATATTTCTACTAAGACCAACCTTCCTTAATTTTCCCTACTGTGTTACATCGTTCATAAACAACCTGAGATAAAGACTGAAATGGGGTATCTCTCCAAAATAATTTGTATCATTGTCACAGTAACACTTCTATATAAAATTTTTAAAGCTTAGTGAGACTATCAGTGTTTACTATTATCAAAGCTAGAGAATACCTTCTTGTCTGTAGTTTGCTTCTTCCAGCTTTCATCTTTACAAGATAGACTTTCTCAAGCTCAGGTTTTGCACTCAATGAAAGTGCCTGGAAATTTAGGATTAAATAATCTTCTCTCCCCCCACATCTGAGTAACCCCTTTTTTGCATGCTCTGACAGCAGGAGAACAGAAGGCTGTAGCGTAGTGAGTTGTTAGTACCCAAGTGAGGAGAACGCAATGTTAAACCTTGCCCAAACCTGCTTTGTGTTTAGCTGGAATGTGACTTTTTTAGACCCTGATCCACGCATGAGCCACATGGCTCGTATGTCTCCAGCACGGCGAAGGGCCTTGGAGGCGAGCTGTAGCGTACGCTGGCAAACCATGTGAGCGTCTACAAGTAAAGTGAGTGCTGAAAGTATGAACATCCAGAGCACTCACTGCATGACAGTTACTCCACTGGCATGCCAAAAGTGCAGCTCAGGCACATTTGTTTGTTTATTTGTTTTTAAAGCGAAGCTTTACATGTGAGGCAGAGCAATTTGAAATGTGTTTTCAAAAACGCTTCTTCCATCTAACACTACAGTGCCTGTAAAGCAGGTCAAACTTGAACATTTTTTCCTCTTAGCAGTGACCCTATTAATAACTTCATAAAGTTATATCAGGGATGTTTATTTTCCTCTCTCCATTCAGTTTCTACATGGTGCTATTTGTAAACGGCAGCAAGAATGAAAGCCTGCAGGAGAAGCTTTTCTTGCCTTTCTGATGTAGTTTCTTATTCTTGGTCCTGTAGCTGCTTACAGACATCGATTGTGTTATGTTGGTTTTAGTCTATGGGTGGCAGTCACTTTCTAAATTTCTTGAGCTACGTTTGCAGTCCTTCCTGCACTAGGCTTATCAAATTTGCTGTTAGTAACACACATCAACAGGCAATCGATAAAATCAGAGCTAATTACATAATGTGGTTTGTTTTTTTTTTTTTTTTTTTAAATCTGTCTGCAGCACAAGCAGATGTTAAATGAAAACTAATAAAGCGTGTCATCTTTTAAATAGGGGTGTGCCCCGGGATTTTATATTGGACAAACTCTGCACTACAAAAGGCGATTTCCGTAGAGGTTTGCACGCATGGAAATAATGAAATAATCATGCAAGCAATGCGTATTTGAGCTAAACCTGAACAGTCATTACAGATCTCTGCAAAATCTTGTGAGCTTATTAAAAAATGAAAGAGGTAACAGGCAAGACAGCAAGCAGTTCAGCTACCAGGCTGTTTAACAGAGAAGAAATACTGCAAAAATCCCGGCTGTTCCCATAGGTTTGCACATGTGTTCATTGGAAATTGACTGTTTGTCTAAACAGTGTCTCTTTTGGCATAGAAATACTGCTTATTTACTTGACTGTCGTTCAAGAAGGGAGTACACTGGACTATACTGGAAGGATGGAACAGAAGACATATAAAGTAACATCTGCCTTTTTTTGTTCGTTTTACTTGTTCCACTAATAAACTCATGTAATAAACCTCAATCCTGCTACAAGCTATTTTTAGCTTTTTGATTTCTTTTTCTCTATTTTTCAGCAACGCTAGTGACAGGCAAATCTCAGTGATTTGAGGCTGCGTCTCTCTTTGAGATAAGAAGTAAGTGGGCACTAAATCTCAAAGCTGGCTGTCAGTGAGAAGAGCTAGTGAGAAATAGAAGGGAAAGAAAATACTAAATTCCACCTAAATCAACAGAAAAAGTGGATTGGTGCTGCCTCACAAATACCAGTAAATGTTGTGTTCTGAGTTAGGTATTGCAAGGTGCTATGAATCTGCTTTTTCAAAAAACTTGATTCCTATGGGCTTGGGATTCTTTCTGTTTGCCACTTGTGTAAAACTGCCACCACTAAACACTTTGATGTCATGAGCTAGATCCTGGGTATCACACAGGTAAGTCAGTTAATATTTGGGGGTAAGCTGAAACACTTTTATTTACCATTTGTTTTTGGATTCTTAAGAGTTCGCATTTTTTAGCTATTTTCCCATAGCTGATAAAGGCGCTTTTTTTTCGGTTTGGTTTTTTTTTCTTTTTTTCTTTTTTTTTTTTTTTTTTAAGAAAACGCTGTGAATTTCAGGTCGTTAGAGCAGTTAGGTACTGTGGACTTTTAATGCAGTCTCACTTATCCAAAGACTCAAAGTAAACTCTCAAGATATGGTACCATAGGAACCTGGAGATTACAATCAGAAATTGAAGTCAGGAGATCATTTTACATTCACTGACAGTCATTTCAGTGACTCTTAAAATTGTTGAGAAATTTCATAGACACATTAGGTTAAATGTGAAAACAGAATAATTACAATATGTATCCTACGTACAAACCTAAGAGACCAAAACCAGCTGAAATGAAATATGATAGGCCTTCTTGCCTTCTTTGGTGTGGTGTTTCTGATTTTTGAGACAATTTACTAAGTGATTTCTTAAAAAGGAGATTTTATTTTTGTGTCCCTAACTTACTTTTTTTGAGACAAATGAAGAAATGGCCTCTGACTTCAGTGTCAGGAGCAGCACATTAATACTGAGTCGCCTGAAAAATCGCCCCTCAAGCCTCTCAAATATGCTTTTGTGTTGTTATGAGTTATTAATTGGCATTGCCTCTGTTTGCTGAGCCAGTGATAAATATATTCAAAAAAGAAAAAGAGAAACAGCTGAGAGTAAATAACAAAAAAAAGTTAAATAGTAATCACCTTAGTGTTCATGAACCAGTGAACTTTGTTATCACATCAGTAAGAGAAAAATCGTATCTGAATTGTTGAACCCCGGTTTGCTTTGTGAATATTTGTTTTTGTTATTCAGCTGGCTTTATTTTTCCCCCTGGGAGTGGAAACTGCTCCTTCTTAGATATCATCCTATTCTCTGTGCCTTCTAATAACCATCTGAAAAGTTACTGGAATGATTTGTCCCTCCAGTGTGCCTGAAAATCTCCCAATACTCAAGCCCCAGTCAGGTCTGGAGTTATAAGTCATGCAGCGCAGAAGCCTCCAAACATTGGTGCAGACTTTGAAAATATAAAATAATGACACTTTAAGTTATGGTGTATCAGAACTTTCTGGGGCTAGGAAAAAACCCCAAATCTTCCAGGAAAAGTCATTTTGAATGAGCTCTTGTCTTCTGTGAATAGAGCAGCCCTTAAAAGGCTATGCTGAGTAGGGCTACCCTGGGATGGAAATGTAACTCAAAAGACTTTCAGTCAGCTTAGCAAAATCTCGTGTGGTATTTACAGCCTGCTCGTGTTCATCATCCATCTTGTTTGTAGGGATTCTGCCCCTATTCTGGCATTCATCAGTTATCATCTGAGTTTTTCAATCTTGTTACCATCAGACCATGTCGCACCACAAGCTGGCCTTTTTTTCCTTCTGTAGCTGGGTTGCAGAATGTAAGTACAAGATATCAATAGCGGCCACAAGTGACTTTTTAGGAGGAAACAAAAAAATCTTCATAGCATAGCATCTTCGTCTTACCTCCCTGTACAGCCAGTGGACTGAATCTTTGATGGAAGGTGGATTGAAGCAGCAAATCTAAAATGAAATAAATATATTCATTGGATTAATTTTTATCATAGTATTTTTAACTATGGAATGATACCACTAGAGATCCTAAAGGCATTGTCATGTTAACCTTTCTTTGATGCTTCCCAGTTTGTTACCTTTTATCACAATCAAGGCATCACACATAATAACTAATCAGATTCAGTGAGCGGAAGTGGTGTGAGGATGCATTTTAATTGGAAATAGTGAAGGATTTCAACATTTCTATCTCTGTGCTACAGGGTGACACTTTTAAATGCTCAAAGGGCAGGCAGGTCTCCAATTCCTGGTGAAACTCCGTGAGAATATGATGTGTGGCTCTGATTTGTGTTCTTTATAGCTATTAAAGCTTTTGCTGTTATTTATTTATTTCAGATATGGATTTTTAATTTACTAATAAGAAAATACGCCAGTCAGTGCTACTCAGAAAAAATCCCCTCTGGGAACTGCACCAGCAGAGCTGAGGGCACACACCTTCCAGTAATTATATTCTATTTAAGCACAATGTACAGACATCTTTTAAGATCCTTATGTGTGGCTAAATAAATGCAGCGATTTCAATTATATTCCATTTAATTTGGTAATTATGTGGGTTTTAGAAATTGCCTGTACCTCCTTTTGTATATTCTTTTCATGCATGTTTGAATAATTTGTGTGTTGCAACCGAAAGTGTCTGGTGAGAGAGAGAAAACTTGAGAGTCTTGAGAAAGCTCAAAAACTCTGAAAAGCCACTTTGATATTTTCAGGATTATTTTGTCTAGAACATGTTTTCTGCTTAGTCATTAAGGCATGAGTGTTGGAAAAGGCTGAGGGCCAATTTCTTGTATTCTTGGAGAAATGTGCGAGTCTGTGAAAAAGATGTAATTTGCTACCTCAGGTGAAATAAAATTCATTATTTTTATGAAGATTACACATAATAGTTACGGTCCCACACTTTCAACTTGGCTCAGTGTTTTAGGAAAACCAATGTGTGGAGCAGAGGATGTATTTGATGTGCTCAGACTGGCCATGTTGCTGAGGAGATCATAGAATCATTTAGGTTAGAAAAGACCCTTAAGATCGAGTCCAGCCGTTAACACTGCCAAGTCCACCACTAAACCACGTCCCTAAGTGCCACGTCTACATGTCTTTTAAATACCTCTAGGGATGGTGACTCAACCACTTCCCTGGGCAGCCTGTTCCAATGCTTGATAACCCCTTCAGTGAAGAAATATTTCCCAATATTTATTCTAACCTGCCCAATTGAGTTACAGTGGTTGATATTAGCGGAAATATTGAAAATAATTATAGTCTTATGATTATATTGGTTTACACTGTAAGCATAAACATCTTTCCTTACCGATGGGCTAAGATGACTTGAACAACTGGGTGAATTCCTTTTGCGTTACTTCATTCTGTATCCTATGATCACAATTCATTACAAAAAACAATATTCTGTTCCAAATAGTTGTGTACTGGGGGGAGGTTTCAGTGGCTTAGATCTCTGAAGTTAACAGATTGCTGAAGTTATACAAAGTAGGTCAAAACCATTAAATCTTAAGAGAAACATTTTACCTTTTTGAACTTCTCTTATGCTTACTCTAAGCTAATTCAGTAACAAATCTTTCTGTCTTCCATATTTTGTACTGTGGAGGTGAAACAGTCTAGTTGCATCATCTTTGCCTCAAACCCATGTACTCAAATGCATGAATTAATGCATAAAACAGGAGCTCAAAATTGGAAATGTTTCAGGATTGTCGCATCACATACGCTCAGTTCATGACAACATGAACAACATAGATCCCAATTAGAAAGAAGTGAACGGCAGTGGAGTGAGATGATGGCTCATTGACTAGTGACAGGGGGTGGGGATGGATGACAGTAGGTGAAACTTCACCTTGCTGTGGGAAGCCTGTGGCTTGCTGGAGATGAGCTACAAGAAATAGCTCAGAGGGATTTCTTTCAAAACACAGCTGTTAGCTGACACTGGTTGACAATCCAAGGCAAAACACTTGGATATGAAGTGCTCTACCTTACTTATTGTACTGTAAAATGATTTGTCTGTCAAGTGCACACTTTGGTAGACATATGTAACATAATAAATTTATCATAAAATATCCCTGGGTAGCAAATGCCTTTGTCAGCTACAAAAGTAGTTTGGCGTTGGTTTGCAAAACGTAGGTTTGTTGAAAAGTTTTTGACACGTTCGTGTGGAAAAGTTTGTTTCTTCTTTTTATTTCCAAGAGTCATTAGCCCCTGTGCAAGTAGCAGAAACTCCAGTTGAGTTTATTAGGGCAGTGTTTGACTCAAATTTACTTATTTTTATAAATGTTAAATATCTTAGTGGTGCTGAAAGCTAATTCAATTGCAACTGGATGAGCAAACCAAATATATTGCAGTACAAAAAATTGATCTCACCCTCGCAGACAAGTTGTGTGTCATTTAATGGAGAACGATCAGTCTTTAAATCTATAGGAGTAATTCTGTAGCACTGAACTCGTGGAGTAAGCTCATACGGAGACAGTTCTGGGCACTCTGAGTGAGACATAGTACATGAAACGGAAGAGTATCTTTGTGGGGTCAAAACCAAAACCTTTTGATTTGTGGATGTATCTGTGTGAGTAGATGTTGTGCATTCTAAATGATACTATGGAAAGATGACTGAATTTGCTTAGAGTTTGTCTCTAAAATTAAGCATCACCTCACAGGTTTTCTGATCAAAAGGAAGAGGCTGAATCCAGTGTATTGCTTTCAGAGGGGCACGAGAGGAACAAATTCTTCAACTTTGTAGGGAAAGATGGAAATCACATCTTAGAGGAGTGAAACAATTCAGCCATTTGCTCACTAGTCACTTGTTATATGAATGTGATATCAAAACCTTAAATGCGTAGTACTTCTATACCTACATTCTTCTGTCCATTTTTGTAATCCTCTATCATTTCCATTACAAGATGGAAACAATGATAAAGATTTTTAATACATCTAACAATAGAAGCAGGTTATCTGAGGTCTAGACAGCACTTGTAAAAAGCTCAGCACACTCCACATAAAAGATACATTGAAATTCAGTTGCTGCTGATTTTAACACAGATTTTAAGATAAAGCCAAGAAACTTCTAAGTCATTTATATTACTCAAATCAGTAACTTGAATATTCAAGGCTATTATTTATACAATATAAAAAGTATATCTCAAAACAGGAATGCACAGTTTCTTTAAGAATTTTTCTTTTTGATTTTTTGTTACTGCTAGGCTATGCAATTAGGAAATTGAGTATATTATTTTGTTTCATTCAGAAGAAAAATCAAATTAATTATAAACACTTCCAAAAGCTGTTTGTTTTTCTTTTTTTTTCTAAAATTATTTTTATTTTTTAAAGATACTGCTCCAAAGGGACTCTGATGAAAACTGTGCAAGACCTACTATTTTTTGTTCACTGACTTTGGTCCCTGTTGGCTTAAGTTCTGAGGTCTTGCACAGCCTTGCATTGTGCATTGAAATTCTGAATGAGAAATTCAAGGAACAATTATACTGCTTATATATGTTTTTTTACCACATGCAATAAATTGGTCTGAGCAAAACTCAACTAAACTCTTGAGAAACCTGTTTGCTATTATGGATTCCCAATAAATAATTTATGCAACTCTGATTGCAGGCACTAAGGATTACAAACTAGATTTTCATGTTGAAATGCATATTTTTTTTTAAAAGATGCACAGATTTAAAAGCTAAAGGGGAACATGATTATAATCTAATCTGAAGTCCTGTGTATTACAGATTAAAGAATTTCAGAGGTTCTTAATACAAATGCAAGACTTGATTGGTTTTAAGTGTGTTATGGTTTGAGTTTCACACTCAGAGGTGGAAGGGAGCACTCCTGAGCTGCAACCGGTGTCAGTGATAGTGATTTCACTGACTACTAATTTTTGCTGAGGTTGACAGTCTTGTACCGAATGGGGGTTGGATTCCCTTTTGAAAAGGTGAAACAAGAAAATGCAGCAAACAGGTTTTGTGAAATAGGAGCGTTAACACAACAAAATGGATAAGTAGCTCTCCCCATGTGTCAGCAGTGGTCATGAGGGGCTCCTGCTCCTTTGTGTTAGGACATAAATGTTGCCCAGTGACGGTGTGGTAAGACGGCAGCAGATGTCAGTCAGATGAACTTGACTGCGATGGACATCTGATGACTTCGATGTTTCTATGCTGCTTTGCCAGATAGTAAAGTCACCCTCGTTTTTTTCAAAATGCTTTGAACGTTCATTTTGGTTCTTTGTTGGGATACATATTTCCCAGCCTACCAGGCAGCTCTGTTCTTCAGTCATGCACAACTGTTACCTGGGACAGTCTTACTCCACTTAAGTGTTATTTTTTGAAGACAGCGAGTGAAGGCAATTCATATTTCCATCTAGCTTTCTCTGTCACCAGTCTGTGCCATGTTGCCGGTTCCACTTTCCTGTGTGACAAATGTTCAGTGTTTCTGCTTGCTTCAGACACCCAGTATAATTGTACGTACTGTCTTTACAAAGAAATACTGAGAAGTAGACCAAAAGGCCAGTAAGAAACTGTGGTATGGCCTAGAATTTTTATTTACTTATAATGTCTGCATTTTTTTTTTAACAAAATTTTACAGTTCTAGGAATTGTATGCATGCTTGGCTGCTTTTTCTTTCTTTTTCTTTCCTTCAAGGAACCCTTTTAAACGAGGTGCTGGTTGCAGATGCATTTCTTAATTAATTGTGAATGCGTAGTGTGGTGACAGATGCAGAGGATGTTGCCTTTATCCTGATCACATTAAAATGAGTTGTGTTGAATATTCTATGATGCTTGGGGAAATTGCTTAATCCTGTTACTTCTTGGAGAAGATTGAGTACCTCCTAATGTGAAATAGGAAACCTCAGAGCTGCACATTGCTACTGCTGCCTCTGAGAGTGCAGCATAAAATGTATAGGATTTCTTCTAATGTGAGTCAACAATGATTTCTAG
Organism: Rynchops niger; assembly: GCA_013400035.1. Taxonomy (NCBI): domain Eukaryota; kingdom Metazoa; phylum Chordata; class Aves; order Charadriiformes; family Laridae; genus Rynchops; species Rynchops niger. Next base: position 491,516 of record VXBH01008885.1, on the reverse strand, counting down.
GCTTGTTTATCACATAAATGTTATCGGGCAAATTATTAGACAGTTGCTATGGAAACAAAGGCCTACTACTAGAAGGATTTGTTACCAAAGTAGTTAAGACAATGCTCAGACCTGCATCCCTGCTGCAAACAGTCAGCTCCTAAGGATTGAAGCGACAGATAACAAAACACCGATTTTTACCGATAACAAAACAATTTAGAAATATTTATCAGCTGGACTTTTTTTTTTTTTTTTTTTTTTTTTTTTTTTTTTTTTTTTTTTTTAGCAAATACACAGATACATAAAATGATGTGCAAAGGTGTGAAAACACCGAAGAAAAATTTTCTTTTATCTTATTTCATGTGGTTTGAAAAGATAATGTAGATGTTGGTACCTACTAGAGCACAGTGTGTAAGACATGGAAAGCCTGGACGGGCTTCTTTCACTACTCTGTAGTGTTTCATGAAACAGAATGATGATGTATTCCACACGGAGGTAATATTAATTGCTGGTTGTTGAACTGCATAGAAAGAAAAACAAGGCGTTTGGAAATGGTGTCTTCCTTCTGGTGAAAGCTATGGTAGAAGTATTGCAAAAGAGGGAAACAAGAGTCCTGTTCATGGAAAAGATGAGCCATAGTTGGATTGCTCTTGATTATCTTCCTTGTGGATCAGCAAAAGTAGTATCTCCACTTTATGTATTTATCTAGTAAAGAAAGGCAGGACATTGTTTTGAAAAAGCTACAATTTCCACATAGGTTTCAGTGTCCTCAGTGCTTATAATCTTCTAAGGGGTTTCATAATAGTTTGTGTTTGATCCATCCCCTGAATCAGGCAGTTATCTGAACCTCTCAGACATAATTTTGGAAGATCTAGTCCTTGAATCTGTAGAGAAAACCTTAGGAGATGTGAATACTAAAAGCAAAACCACGCTTCATAAACCCCAGAAAGTAAAAGACCACTTTGTTTTTTTCTTACTCTCCCAATTTCGAAGGCAATAGCATATCTAGAAGGGTTGGTTGTTTTTTTCTTCTTGGAGCCAGCAGTGCCACTGTTCTCATGAACATGATTGGTATTTCCGTGAAGATGATACTGAAATATTTTCCTATGGCAGCTTCCATCAGCACAGCTCTCAGCCTACAGGCCAGCAAGCTGCATTAACTGCAGGGAGCAATTACAGGCACATGAGAGGGAGAGTCCCGCGGCAGCGGCACAACTCAAATGGGAAGTCTGGTTCCAACAAAACGGGCTCTGTTGTGGCAACTGACACCAGCCGAAGCAATTTCCCAGTGCCCTGAGCATATGGGAAAATGTGCAAGAAATACAGCTGGGCAGAGAGTCTGTCATCACCTTTACGATGTTCACAAAAAGGTGACATTTGCTGTGTGATTTTTTTTGTTTGTTTTGTTTTTTCCTACTAGCAGCTATGGGCAGCAACAGAACGGAAGATGAATAGGCTATTGATCTAAAAGCAAACATGATGGCTGTTTATTTTAACTTAGATGCTCATACACAGCCTAATATATTGCCACAAATTGTGTTCTAGCAATAAAAAAAAAAAAGCCAGAGGCACTGGAGGGTTAAAAGACTAAAGCAGATTTATAGAGCTGAATTTCTATGCACTGAACAAATATGTTAAATGTGTTTGAAAGGCAAAATGACACAACTTGTGCTAAGACCAGAAAAAAACATACAACAATATCCATCATTGGGTTAAAATTGCATCAGATATTTAGCAAGAGAACAAGTTCCTTGGCAGGATAAAGAGAACTAAGGAAATTTGGAGACCTCATCCAGGGAACAGGAAAGCCCTCAGCAGAATATTGAATCGAGATGAAAAATCTCAGCTTTGCCACATGGTTGATGCCCTAGGATAGATCCTCCTGTCCAAAAGGCAGAAAGAGAAGAATTGCACAGACCTATTGCTTTGGAAACTGCTGAGCAAATAGAAGAAACGTTATTATATTAATTTTTTCTTCTGTGGAATAAAGGAGGACTGAAAAAAGTGCTTTCCACCACCTAGAAAGGAAGACATTTTTGGAACTATGATTTATGCCAAATATATCTCTATATAAATTTTTAAATAGATATATGTATAGATATATATATTACAATGAGCACAGCAGCAGGGTTCTGGCAGCTCTTTTTAGCAAACTGTGCTAGTCTTTGTGTGTGTTCAGCACCTCCTTTGGGAAGACTTTCCTCCTGCTGCTGTTTGGATCATGTTCAACACCCGAGGTGTAACACATTTTTGATGGTATAGAGGGCTTTAGGTTTACATAGATGATTTTTTTTTTATCTAGGGAAAACCAGTAGAAGAATACACACCCAAAGGCAACCAGTCATTTTGGTAAGAATGAAAATATTGGCTCCAGCTACGTAGATATGTAAACTTTGCATAACAGAAAGAAGCTACAGGAGAGAAATTAATGCAGCAACATATGTAGGTAGGTCTTCATTAACACACCTGTCCTGGTAGTTAATGAAAAATATGCAGAGATTCCATACTTTGAATGATGTGGAGGGAATTTGGGCCATATCTTACAGGCTTTGAGAAGCTGCAGTGTTAGCTCAGAGAATGAAATTGATGACCTTTAGCATGCTGAGAGGGGAGATTCAAAATTAACCGATAGAAATACCAGAGAGAGGAGCTTCATTTTTGAATTTCTGTTCTATTTTTTTTTTCTCTGAGACTAAGGCATGTATTTGCTGCCTTCAGTTTGGTGTAATGTAAAACTGCAATGTCACAGCTACCACAGGCATCCGACAGAGATGACAAGCTTGTCCTTTTATTTGAATGCAGAGTCAGCGGTGGCTGTGTGACAGTAACAGCAGCAGGGGACAGGAACAGGGAGGTTGGGGTTAAATTCCCTCCTCAGTCAGAGAAAATCACCTATATATTACCTGCTGCTAGGAAATTGTCTTCACCACCCCCTTACATTTCCCTAGAGATCATCCATCATCATTCCTATCGGACTTGGACAGCAGATTGACAGGAATCCAAGGAGGAAATTTCAAGGGGAGAAAGCAAGCAAGAGCTTGACCTTAATGTCTAGGAGTAAGGCATGCAGCTGGAGTGGGGGAGACCTGAGCTTTGAGTCTCTGCTCCTGAGGGTGTTTGTGTGTTAGTCACTGGATAAGCAATGCAAAACAGCTTTCTCTGGTCGCGTCTATGAATGATAGAGGCTTTAGTTTCTCTGGTTTTGGTTCAACTCGGTGCTTCATTGTGCTCAGAGTATGATTTCTGCTTGGTGGCTTTTGGATACGGTTTGGCTTGGGTTACCCACTCTGCAAATTCTAGACTGCCTTCGGCAAAAGAGAAGTACCTGGAGAGAAGGTCCATTCAGCAATGATGGGGGTGACTCAAGAGCAGATGCCCAAGATTTTGCAATGAAATGTAAAAATCTGTGGCTTCTCATTTGAGTAAGCAGGCTGGGTAGCAGCTTTGTGCGTGTGTGATGCACTGGCACACAATTTCTGTCAGTTTTGGATTCAAAATATATCAGTATCACTTTGGATCTTGACCTTTGTGCAGAATACAACTGTTTAAAGAATTAGATTTGTAAGAACCCTGTGGAAAGAATAATTTCCAGGACAAGAGGGAATGTCTTCTTGGTGGAGTTTTGAGGAACTTCTCTGTCAATATGGAGCAATGTGTTAATTTTATTTCTGACTATTCAGGCCTGTAACAACTGTTAAGCAATTAGATTAGGATACAGTTAAGAAGGAAAGAGTCACTTCTAGTCTAAATACTGTTGATTTTGTCAGCTTTCCCAGTTTCCAAAACCTGGATGCAGCTGCCTTCTGATGAGCTTTGACATGTACGCAATTTTAGAAGCTCTTTTGTTTTTAATATATACTTGAGTGTATACCTATAACATCTTATACGTACACGTATAGAGATATATGAAAATATTTTAATGGTGTAAGCAGTACCCCATTTTAAGGTACAATTTAAGGTATGACACTAATGAACCACTACTGATTTAGGAGGAAACTGAGCTAATTTGATGACAGCAGTAGTTTAATATTAGAAATGGGTTACTTATATTTCCTGTTCATGCTTGTATTTTACAAACATTTCATTCTCCTTGAGAATTTATTTGAATTTTATTTTGAATAAAGTGAAATCACTTCTTTCTGCTTTTGTATAAACACCAGAATAGATTTAGAAAGAGGATGTCTTTTCATATAAAACTGTATTACGTATGTGTATACTATGTATATTACATCAAATCTATTATGAGTGGTGAAGACTGTATGTGATTTTGCACATGCACAGATCTGCATACTTATTTTACTATTAGAAGTAAATATAGCCAAAAGTATCTTCCAAAGCAACTTCAAAAGTTGAAAGCACATCTCCTTTTTGACTATAATGCCACTAACATGCCTTCATACCTAATTCACTTTTGGGAGCAATTCTCCTTAGTTATTGCAGTGTGCGTGAGCATTTTTCTCTTGGTCAAATTCTGCTTAAACAGTTGAAAAACTGCACCTACTTAACTTCCTTCCTAAAGTTGGGGTTTCATATTCCCCCATATAATAGCTAATAGCATTATAAATTATCTTGAGCAAGACAGAGCAGTGTGAAAAAATAAATGAAATTGCTGTCCTTTTCTGCCTAGAGGCCCACAGCTTTACTGCGTCTGATATGGCAGACGTGGAGCTTCGAATATAGGGTTTCAGGGAAGAAGTATGATTTTAAATATTTCCTTGTGCACAGTCAATTTTAATTTGCAGATAACCACCGGTGACTGTATTGCGTCACCAGCAGCAGTTATAAAAATCTTTTTTCCTCATAAAAGATGGAGTTTATCTGTAAAAGGGAACATCCTTTGAACCAAGCACTGTTGGTAAGTGTGCTGCTGTAGATATGTGCCTAGGGAAAAACATTTTTTCTGATTTAAGTCTTCGTTTATCTTCTGTAGTGTTTGTGTATTCGGGCAAAAGAAAACAATGAAAACCTAGCAACCCTCGTATTTTTTTCCCTTATGTGCTTCTTCCTCATTCATTCCTTTCCTTTCCTCTACTTCACATCCAAACTCAAAGTTGAAATGCATTCACTTTTGTGCATGAGTGCTATTTTTGCAGATAGGCTTTGAATCTTTTGGGGTGGAAAGATGTCAGGTAATTCTGGTAAATTGTATTCTATTTTCTTTTGTTCTGTCAGTCAGATGCTCAAAATTAGTAAATGGTTCTCGGAGATGAAGGACAACCAGTAATCTGGGCAGATGTGTAAAATGAGATTTCCAGGCTGCAGAGTACAAAATTCAAGAACCCTCATTGTTTTAGTACAGCTCAAATCAATAAGGGTGAGGAGATTAAGGATAAGGGTGAAGGTCATTAAGGATGAAAATACCTCTTTATGATGACCTTTGACTTTCAGGTGAGCAGCAGAGAGAAGCAGAAAGCTGAGACTCATGGGGCTCTGAAAGAAGCAGCTCTTCTTCAGTCCCTAATGGTATGAGGGGAGGAGGTTAACTGAACACAGAGTGAAGGCGTGTATCTAAAAATGAGCCGTGTGACCAATTTTTGTACCAAGAGGACTTTCAATGAGCTGCACAGGCTTGTTTGGACGTTGCCAGCATTAAAAGGTGAAGTGAAAATTTTGCGGGCAAGTGTAGCGTTTGTGTACGGTGGTCAAGAACCGACTGTTTGATCTGAAGATCTCCTGTCATTACTGAAGGAGACTCATCCATAAAATGGGGTCTTATTCTGGACAGAGATAACTTTCCTGAGAATGCACCCCCACTTGCAAAAGGCCCTGCTGGTAACACATGCTTCAAGCTACCATTTAGAGATTTAGTAAATTGCAGTATATAGCATGGCATGCTTCCGATGAGAGAATCATGATTTAGCCTTGTTTTCCACGGAAAGAAGACTTGTATGATCACATTCTTGTCTACACGTGTGTACACATGAACTCACGCATGCACTTACATATTTTCCTCATTCTCCAGTATGTATTTAATCTATTGGCTAATTTCAACCAAATTTCAGAGATGCAGAAGTCTCAGAGATACTGCATTTCTAGAAGTTTTATAAAAACACACAGCCAGGTAGAGGAGAACCTATTACTGCCTCAACTAAAAGAAGGTTCCTGTGAGATTTCAGTCCTATTAAACATCAGAAAATCTACACAAGGGAAAGCCACAGGAGACAGAATTTAGTAAGAATTCTGTCTTCACTAGTTTTATTGGTCATGAAACTACTCCTCAAAGTTTAGCAGGTTCTTGAGCAGACTTGAGTCTAAATAACACTAACAGCTCCTTCGACTAGCAGTAGGGTGGGAAAAAACCCAAACCAAAACAAAACCCAGAAGCGTGAGCAGGCAAGAAAACGCATTTCATATGTCAGCAGCAATGTGTGCCACCTCATCTTTTGTCAGCTCTTGCATGATTATTAGATTTCTTAAATGTGATGGCTTGCCAATAAAATAAGACATGTGTTTTTAGAAATTGAGAGGTTGGGCCAGTTTTTCAGCCTTCTTTTATTTACATCTGATTTAGCCCAAAATATAATTATTGTGATCATAGATTTGCACACTTAACCACTTAAGGATAATGTTGAAATAGCTTAGATGACTATGTGCCAGACTTTTGTATTTACTCTGCTGAGTTTCAGTTAGCTCGATTCTGCATATTATATTTTAGAGATAAATTAGATCTTGGCAAGCATGAAGGTCTGGGCCTTTGTGCAAACTGCAATTAAAGGTCAATGCCACTAAAACATAACAAACAGAAATCTTAGAAAATAAATTTACTCTGTCAGATGTGCTTCAACTAGATCTAGACTGTAGGCTCCCTGAATGCAAAGTGGAAGGAAAACTATATGGATTGCTTTGAGTAAAAAACTGCAAGTACTCCAGAAATCAGGAGGAGCTGATCGCAGAGATTATGCTCCAGCCTTTTTTTCTTTTAACCAGCAGGTAGTTATACATTCTTTGTATAATGGAGAGATGAAGACATTTCATCTAATATAAATGTGGACTTTTATGCTGTTACTATCTTGTAACACAGCAGTAAAGAATTTGCAACTAAGGTTTTGCTAAAATTCAATCCACATAATTTCCTACTGTGTGTGTATCAGGGTGAATCTTTCCCTTAAATCGGTTTTAGAGAGGGCAGTATATTGGAGGAGATTAATCCCTGTGTTTCTGGAGCCAGACTAGGGGTGACAAAGACCTAAGGAGGCAGGCATTGTCACCGCCTTGCAGCAGCAGTGCGTGCCCCATAACAAATGCATCCTCTGACCTAACGCGTGTGCACTGTAGAGGTCGAATTGCAACCACGTGCCCTGGCACAGAGATGTGCCAAAGCATGGGTACTCGGGCAGCTCTCCAAGCGCTTTTTGTGGCAGTGGTACTAGGCATTTTCCTTGTTTTGTACATTTGTCAGTGCACTGTATGATGGCAGGGGAGGAAAAAAGTGACCTATACATCTCCTCTTTCTTAGCTCATCTGTGAAACCTATGGTCCCCTGGGGTGTGATGATTATTTGTGATGATACTTTCTATAAAGATGATGATTGTGTTTTCAAGGCAGTTCTGTTCATTAAAAAAACACTGATTTTTAAATATCTTTTTGTTGGGCGTTTTCTAGGCTGTTGCTTCGTTGTTTCTTATTGTGCTTCTTGCCCTACTAATGTTTACATTTGAAATAAAGCAGTAGACAGTGAGTTTAATGTTGGAGCTCCCTTTTCCTGCAGTACAGCAAATCTATCCTTGTAGACAGCAGATGGAGATAAGCTGGATGCTAAATGCTTGACCATCACCTCAGCAATGCACAGGTAACTGAGGAAGCCAGCATGATATTAAAGAAACAAGAAGATAATATGAAGAAATTGCACTGGAAAAGAATGCTTAGTATTTGACTTTGTGTTGGAAAGAAGTATGGGCATTTGGTCCAATGGTAGCCTCTGTGATACGTGTTGAGATCTTTATCTTCTCTGAAATCAAAAAATGTGAGCTTGTGACACTAATTTAGAAAACAGAAAGGAACATTCGTTTTAGGGAGAGTTGCCATCTGCACTGAGACAAAATGCACGTCTGTATCCAAAATGTAACAAATGTACTGCGATTTCTTATTCCCTAACCTTCATGTGTGTGGTAACAAAAGGCATGTCTCAAATAGGCAATGGGCAAGGAAGCCTTTCTCTTGTACTGTGGAAGATGATGAAACTTGGAGAGCTCATGTGGAATGCATGTAGTGACCCCTCCAGCAATGGTGAGGTCAGATCTGTGCTCAAGAAGTCTCCACCAGTGAACTGAGCTGTGTATTGGACCTTCAAGAGGAAAGTGGTGTGAGGATTTTTCTCCTGGCAGGGTTTCCAACAGAAAACAATTTTCAGCAAAAAACGATTCAGTTGGCAAACCATGATGTGGCATGTATATTCCCACGTTGCTTGATTTAGACTGTTATTTTTGTTCACCTCAGCAAATGCTCCATTACTGATGCTGCGGGGGTTGTGTAAGGTAGCAAGAGCTCTCAGAGGTACCAGCAGAGCTGCTCTGCTGCTGGCATGTTTGCTTGTTTAGTGAGTATATTAGTCCTGGCTTTTCAAGCCTGCATCTGGGAGTCTTTGGCTTATCTACAACAGGAGAGCGCAGGCAGGGGCAGCACGAAATGCTCTGTCCTGTAACCCTGTTCTCCAGCAATCAGCTGTGGCAGTTCAGGAGTCATTCATTTCTCAGCCGAGGAGAAATTGTTCACAAAGAAGGTGGTGTTTTGTGTCCCCCTAGAACCAGACTTGGAGTCAGCAGTTTATTTCAGATCATCTTGTGAATGGCTCTTAGGTGGAAATGGCATGCGTGCTCTCTGTACAGCCAATGGCAGCTTTTTCTCTGGGCGCAGACGTGCTGCCAGTAGGTTATCATTTATTGCCGCCACTGTGCTGGGGTTTGCTGAGTTCTAGATGAACCCTTTTGGTTAGGGGTAGGAGAACTTCCAGTCTCACTACAGTCAAAAAAAAGCAATTCAAACAGTTAACATAGCTCCTCCTGACAGAAGTAGGTCATGGAGGGATCTTCTGGGCAGCTCAGACAGTCACTCCAGAGGGGACAGTGACTCCTGTTCCTCTTCTGCAACAGGGGGAAGGGGAACAAGCAGGAGGTAGGAGGTGCTTTGGGCAGCCATGGCCGGGAGAGGGCTCAGATCTGCAGCCTTAGATGTGAGATGTTCAGCATTTTGTCAATTCTGTCAATATGTTTATAATCCTTTTGTTATTTTTTTTTTATTTAATCCATTGAGAATAGGTTTTGAATGCTGCTGTTGTACCTGTGATATCTTAGGTTTCACAGAGTATTTGATTCGTCAGTGGATAACAAACATGCATGCTTAATGATGAAGTTAGGGGCTAACATGCTATTACACACTTTGTTACTAGCTCACTATTTTATAGCCATCTCTCAATTAACTTGAGTGTGAAAAATAAAGACGGGTAAAGAATCGTGCCATTCATTCACTGTTGATGGGGAGCCAAATTACTCTGTTGTTCCCTACTGCTTTTTATTTGCATGTTCGAGATTAGCACAATTCTCAGAAGAACAGCTTTGGGCAGCAGTTTGCACCACGAGCTATAATGGCTCCTCTTCCCCTACAGTGATGGGGTGATCTTAGAAAACCTTACTGAATTTCAAAGCCCGTCATGTGAAACATACAATGTGACATTAAAAATAAACAGGATGGCTGGAGCCAGAAACAAAAGGGTGATTCTGACAATCCCAGCTTCCCTAGGTACATATTTTTGAATATCTCTATATATTATCAGGAAATTAGAGAGCACATTGATAGAAGTATTTAGAAGACTGACAAATTTTCAACTTTAAAAAAAAAACTCTACTAAATTCCAGCTGTCTACTATGTAGTTCTAGTAGTTGCTAGAAGCAACTGCTTCTCTTTGCCCCTTTGCTGGTCAGGTTGCTCACGTACCGGTGTATGTATGATACGTTACACAGTGTTGGTCTCGGCCATCAGTGTTGCAAAATGCGTACGTATTGCTGTTGGCTACGCTATTTTAGTATGCGTATATCTGGGTTCAGTGCGAGCTAATATTGATTATATCCTGATCAGCACACTTATAATTTCTAGTTGTTATAGGCTTCTCTTTCGCTTCAAATAATTTCTGTCTGTCTTCAACATTGTTTTCAAAATGTAAATCGATACTGTGCTGCTATGCCATGGGAGTCCTATTGCTTTAGCTGCCTCTGTTTCTCATCCTTCTTTTGCCTTATCTGGTGTCCGTCTGAACATTTTGTGCCAACTGTATGGAGGAGGAAGAACAGATATGATGACTTTATCTGGAGAAGTATGTGCATGGGAAAAACATAAAGTAATACACCCTTTAGCAGTCTGTATCTTGCATAAGAGCACAAGTAACTTGGTGAAATATCTCGGTACAAAAGAATGTGTCACTGGCTTTGACATAAGTGATCAGTTATTGTGTGTTTGTGTCTTAGTGGAAACCACTCAATATGTTTTTCATTTTTGTCATCAATTTTTTACACAAGCCTTGACTGAGTGGTGATTTTTGGGAAGAGCCTGAGAGAAGGACAAAAAGAACCTTCAGTTCAGATGAAGCTGACTCTGCGGAAAACATCTGGCCAAGAATTGATGACTGTGCATCTTTCATTTGGGAACTGGGAGAAAATTTAGTGATGATGAGGAAGAATGTATTGATCTTGAGCATGTTCTTAATGAGAAATTACTAAACCAAATGGACTTTTGGCTAAATGCAGGGCGGTCAGAAGATGAAAGGGAAAGGAGGGACAAAAAGTAAATGAGTCATTTGCATGTTGCCTTTTCTGGCAGTAGTATTGCTATCTTAATTTTCTCTACTGCACTAACAGGGATATGGAGAAAGGCTTGAATATATGGGACATGCTGCCTTCTAAAACTCCAGCAGAATTTAAGTGCCATACTCCTCATCTCAGCCAACCTCGGCTGAAGTATCCAGAAAGGAAGCTCACATGAGTTGAAGCCTGAAAAAGCCCTGAGTGCATGGCAATAAACTGTTTTGTGGTTTTAATCAGCATTCGGAAGGTGGTATTGAGGGGCAGCTTGTTGCCAGCTGCTGGGCGTAGCGTATACCCAAAAGAGAAATTGCTTGAAAGCCCTAATCCTGCAGGACCGGCTGCATCTTCTCAGCACCTTTCAGTGTATGCAGTTCCTCTGGACTCCAGTTTGCTATGAGGCCGGGGCTCATATATATATGAGTCCTGGAAACTATGGGAGAAAGTTGCCACCTGAATACGTGTGTGTCTGTGTGCATGCCAGGGGAACTACTGTATCCTCCTCACTTCAAAATTTTCACGCTAGTATACTCTTATAATTTTATAGTATATATTTTAATTTTTATTACAGTATTATGCACTTTAGTTAAACAAAACATTTACATTTTCGGTAAAAAAAAAAAAAGGGGTCTTGCAGAAATTTTTTTTTTCCTCCCTAAAATAATTGTGAGGCTTTTAAAAGATCATAAGAACAAGCATTTTTGGTCGCACTGGTTGTTGGTATTCCAAAATACAAATCTAAACATTAGTATAGTACTCTGTTATCCCCAAACCCTCTTCTCTGCTGCAAAGGAAAAAAAGGAATAGAGAAGCTGGTTATATTTTAATAAAGTCCTTTGTTGAAGTACGTCTTAAGGGGCTAGTGGTAAAGGAAAGAAAAGCATAATTTGTGAAATTATTATTTCTGTTATTTTAATAATAGGGGGAAATTAAAATGAAGGCAATCATGTTTGGGAAGAATGGTATTACCCTTGATTGTACAACAGCATGCAGAGTCTGTTCAAGTGGAAAAGATAAAAGATTATTCAATGTGGGACAAATAGATTTAGGGCAACATGATTACAGCTTTATTGAATAATGGGTTGGAGTGTAAATGATATAATTTCTAAAGTGTTTCTTTAAACAAGATCTCTTAGCCAAGAGGAGCATTACTGCTTAGGAACTGCTGGAGACTAAATTGGAGATGAAGTTTGTGAAAATCAGGATATGTAATATTCACATGAAGAGAACGAGTTACAATTTTAATAGGGTTGAAAATGAAAATGAGATAATTTTTTCTCGTTCTTTTGATTCTTCTCTATAAATCCTCTTACAACAATGGAAGACTTACTTTCTCTAAATCTTACCTACCTGTGTTTGGACCTGTGCATGTACATGATGTGAATGCTGAGAAATGAACGGATAGATTTAGTTTTAATGATTTGGCCCATTAAGGCACCCACTTGTTATCCTAGTCCTTCTTTTAGAGGTTACCATTTCTGCAGAAATGACAGAGCAAGATACGAACTGCTGCCTCAGCTGCTCTGCTTCGCAGCCCAGAGTATTAATGTGAGTGAGCACTGCAAGTGATGAAATAAAGACACTGTAGGAATCACTTGCAAAATCTTTTACAAATCAAGAAAGCGGAAAATAAAGTAGAAAATGTTCTTAGAAAAGAAAGGTTCTTTCCTTCTGACTGCTTAAAGCATTAAATATATTATTCACTGAATAAAAAAAAGGCAAAATAATTTTAACATTTTCTTAAAATAAAACTAATTTATTACCTTGGATAAGAATTCAATTATTTTTTGTATTTTCAGTCCTCGAGGCAGGAACTCTAACACTGGCACTCCCCAGGTTCAGATCTGTGTGACTGACTTTACGTACCACATTTTTTCCATTGACTTCAATGCACGGGTCATCTGCCCTAGGGAGAAACGAATTTATGTAGCTTTCTGAGCTTACAGCCGTAAAGTGTGTAACTTACTGCGAATGTATTTCTTTAGTGTACTCAAATATTCTGACGGAAAAGAGTAACCTATTCATTTTAAAACTTATTTTGGTGCTTTTTTGGCAATAAGTGTTTCCTCTGTGAGATTGTCAGAGCTTTTCAAGTATTTGCTGGTGTTTGTAGGTTGGTGTTTATCATTTTGGAAAATATTTTGAGAGTTAGTTTCACAGTTTATCCATCTGGGCTTAATAATTGTTGGTTAAATGAAGAAAAAAAAAATCATAATATTGTTATAGATAATACTGTTGAGCATTAGCTACTATCTATTGCCTGCTCAGACAATGATTCAGATTTAGGAAAGAATGAATAGGAAGACGGGCTTTAAGCATAGGCTTTGAGACGTGGCTTCGGAAGTAAAGGGGAGCTGGCCCCCTCCTCCTGCTGCCAGTGGCAGACCCCCAGCCAACTGCGACAGCCGAGGTTTCACCAGCTCAAAGCGTTGTCTTTGCTGAATGAGAAGTTGAATGGGCACAGCTGTAGATGGAAAAGGGCTGTGCTTTATGATTGCTGGTGATACAGAGCCGGTGGCCCCGTTTTGAGGTGGTTTATTTGTCAGCAAAACTGGGAGCTGAATGCCCAGGCTCACCAAAGAGAGCTCTGAATTTACTGTAGCCAAAAATGCTCTGGGCAGCGTTGGTGTGCGAATGAGCCCGTGGTTCCCTCTTAGCTCACATCAGAGGTGAACTCTGTCACCTTTCCTATGCAAAATTAGAGTCTAACATGGCTGTAAATGAGTCCCGGTATTGGTCCACATAAGGCCTGCATCTGTCTTAAAGTAAAAGTGGCTATTTCAAAATGAGAGTCTTGTCAAAAGCAAATGTGAAGAACCTATTAAATAAGTAAAAGAATCATTTTTCTGCTCTAGAATTTGTATTTTGGAATGCCTGGTAATTTTAAAGATGCATCCAGAAAATGCTGCTGATAATGTGCCCAGATCCTTTCTAACAGCGCAAACACGTTACACATCCTTTCCTTCCTTCCCCCATCCGTGCAGCTGCTTCTGGAAAAAGAAGGAAAAGCAGAAGGCCTGGGGTCAGCTCCCCTCCACCCACCCCCAGTTCATTGGGAGTTTTGTTACCTACAAATTAGTTTGGATTTCCAAGGGTGTGTGTAGTATGTACCCTCTCCAGAGGACCGTAGCTGCCTGTTGTTTTCTTGTTTCCTGGTTGCGTCGAATGGTGCACCTGAGCTGCAAACAGGGTTTTAGAGACCCCAGTTGCAGTGAGGCAGGGGCTGGTCTCTGGGGGATTTGGTTTAACACCAAATGATGGGAATATATGTTTTATATTTCTTTCAAATCTTACGAGTTCTTTTGTGGAAATAACGGTAAAACCACTTTAATGAATGAATGGAGTGCAAATGAAAGTGGCTGAACACTGTTGCTTGTGTTCCAGACTCTCTGCATTTTTGGTCGTCACTGGAGCAATAGATGAGAAATGATTTTATAGTTTTTAATTTAAATTCATTTTAGGACTTATATTTTTGATTAAAGATTGATTCTTTGTCACTCACAAGCAATGAATCTGGATAGTGTCGTGAGAGGAAAACGTTTACACACAGGACCGAGTCCTTAGCAGCTGTACAGTGCTTTTTTGAAGCTGTATTTATTTACATTAGGTGAGCATTTATGCTGCCGTATTTATTGCATCATGAGTGTTTTGTGCTGAATAAAAGCAGGCCCCTGTTCATCTTCAGGAGAATGAAATAGGCCCCGAGTTGCTATAAACAGCTGTAACACCTCTGGCCTTGTCAGCTGTCTGCTGAAATTATGACTTTTTATTAGGAACATGCCCTCACCTCCAGTTTTTAATGGTGGTGGACAGTACATTTCCATCTGTTACTTCCTTTGTGCATTTTTATACCCTTATGTTGTTGTATATCCAGGCATATGCTTATTTACCCAGCTGTTATTGCAGGATAATGCCTATTCTGGGGGCTAGCAATGCTTCTGAAGGGCTCCTACAGTAATGCCAGGGTCTCTCTCTCTGGCCAGAGACCACCATGGCCAGGGCACCTGGAGCAGTGTTTGCCCAGGTTTCTCTAGTTTGTTTTTTTTTTCCTGTTTCGCCAATCCCACTGTCTGCTTTTCTCTTCCTGAAGCAAACAAAACTCATCTGCTGAACATTCTCCCCAGTTCTCCAGCCCATCAGAATAGGAACAGGAGATGTGTGTAAAAAGAAGAGCAGGATGAGGACAATATAGTTACTTCCACCAAGGGAACCTAGAGACAAAAATAAGATGTCTCACTGTTATTTTACATTTGAGCTAGTTATATCTAGGGGTGAAGTGCTGCTTCTGAAATAGGATGCAATGTAGTTCCATTAATGCTGGAAAAGGACGTATGGAATATAGATTATCTTGTATCATCTATTCGATGATTTGGAGTAAAACATTAAAAGCCCAAGTGTTTATATGGATTCTTTAGCTGAAACAGAAATCCAAGTAAGGGCTAAGATTTTTTAGGGTTGATGATTTGATCAGTTAAGGTTAAATTTAAAATGATTCTGCATGTAGAACCAGAACTAGATGTGGTCATTATCATGGGAGAAGGGAAACTATAACTGCTGGTCAACTTAAAGAAAATCCAAATAAAACAATAAGAAACACTTTTATTTGGTCCCTTGCACTTAAAAGAAACACCCTGAAACAAAACCACTAACACCTCCTCCCTTGCCCCACCTCCCAAAAAACCCCCAAAACGAAACACCCCCCAACCCCAATTTAATGGGAAGAAGCAATCTTTCTTATGTAGGTTAGTTTTCTAGTGGGGTATATAAGCCATCTCAAATCACTGAGGGCTGAATTTAGGATTTTATTGTGAAGACTGTCATGTATTTTTTCGCTGATTTTAATCACTCACTGAAGTGCTGGTTTTCTTACCTCTCTAGTCATGTGAAGTATGAAGGAAAAGTCCTAAAGTACAAACAGAAATATGGTCCTATCTATGAAAGAGATAGTTTTATTTTTGTGTCAATACACAGCTAATAACATACATATAAAGGCAGAAGGCTTTAGAGCTCCCTTCTAATTGGTGAAAGTTAGTATTGTCCAAGTAAAGAATAACTCTTTGTATATTTTACAAATATTTACATGAGCTATAATATTATTTACCATTACCCCTTCATATCTTGGAAAATGTCTCTTAGACCATATGCGTTTACAAACAACAACAACAAAAAGCCAGCTCTTACACAAGCAAAATAATTAGCATTCATCTCTAGTGCTGTATCTGCTAAAATTATTGAAAGCCACAATAACTGAATCTACTGATGCAAGCTTCTCGAATAGCTGTTAAATCACACCAGAATAAAACCTATAATTGGCTGCTGCAAGCTGCAGGATCGGTTCCAGGTCATCACATGCACAAGGCATCCTTTGATCCCTTTCCTTGCACGCCTTCCTAATCCATCTCCTGTTGTTTTAACTTTTAGTCTGCATCGTAATTCCACTGTTTGCTTTTATCGCTCTATCCTGTCGTGTAAATCAAGTGATAACCCAGGGATGGTTGTGGAAAGTGACCGAGTGTTAAGTAACAAGGCCTATTTGTGGCTATCAGGATCAGCTCCCCTACTAATGTGGTGGCTGGAGAGTGGTGTGGAAGAACGTGCTTGTATTTTCCGGATGGTTTTAGGCTTTTCATGATTTTAGATTGCTCTTGGCCTAAAGCTACGTTCCCAGAGATGTGGAAGTGTATAGCATCTTGTTGGTCAGGTCTGGAGATAGGGCAGAACACTACAGATCTAAGATCTAATGCCTTCCTCTTTTTAATGTTTGAAAAAGTTCAGAGCAGTGTTTGAAACTGGGTTGACCTGTGTTGTGTAGCTGAGATTAATTTTTTTTCTGGGAAGATACCTGAGAACTCAGAAGCTTATCCATGTTGCTTAAGCATACAAAACTAAGCTAGAAATGCCATCAGCAGGAGTCTGTGAAATTTATGGCATCTCACCATCAGGTCCGGAGTGGGAGGTAGAATTGTAGTACTCTTATCTAAACATTGGCCTTTAAGTGGTCAGAGGTTGAGCACAGAACTAATACGTTTGTGTTATTTTATTCAGTTAATTTCTCTCATACCTGAAAACAGAGGCATAAACTTTGACAAGAAGAGCTGTAGATTTAGTGATTGCAGTATGCATAGATGTTAATGTGCAAAATCTTGTAACAGATATACACATTAATTGAACAACTGCAATATAGAGGAACGTTTTTCATTGTAGGGAACAAACAGGCAAGGACAGGTGGCCTTTTAAATGTAGGCTGATGATTAATGCGATGTGATATGAGTTACAAAGTGTGTTGATAGCTTGCTAAACCTCCTCCATATGAGTTCTCATGGGAGGCTGTAGAAATGCATTATCGGTCACACAAAATAAACTGGTAAAGTTTTAGTCGAGATTAGTTCTTCTTTTTTGCCTCCCTGTTTCTGATCAGACAGAAGCGTCGTGCCTGGCTCTAATTCTGCCTCAGTGCAAAGCTGTCTACTGAAAGAAATTAGGACAACTGACCGTACCTAGGAGAGGTAGCGAGATCATCTATTATATGGAAGAGCAAAATGCACACAATTGCTAACCAAGGTGATCAAGGTTAATTTGCATACATTGCATTTGGTTTAGGTCGTTCCGGTTAGTTCTCTTTTGTTAGTGGATTCGTCTGTGGCACCACATGTCTCACCTTGCAAACTTTCACAACTGCAGTTGGATGATCCTCTTTATCNAAGGAGGATGCAGGTATTCCAGGTATAATAAGTCCACCCTGGGCCCATAAATTTTGCGGAGAACTGGAGGAGTACATTTTCCTAATGCATCTCTGAGATACTATCTGGCCCCATTCAAACTGGCTGCATGCAAGCTTATTCCTGTGAATGGTGATTAATGAAACAACAAATGCAGCTGATACTTTACTGCCCTTCTCACTTCCCATCTGGAACCACTCAGTTATATCTGAGATTATAGGTCTTTTATTCTTACTGTCTATCACTTGCAAAGAACATCTCCCTCTTGCTAGGTAAAACCTGGTTGAGTGTTTTGTTGCCTGTGTCCCATGCTGTTGTGGGCCTAAAGGGTGTCTTGCTTTATGCGTATGTTGTTGTTGATTATTCTGGCTCTCCTAGTTTAAACTCTGTGTCTGCGTCTGTTCCTTGAAGGAGTATTCATTTTTAAAACATGGAAAATTTCCATATTCACCATTATTTTAGCAAAAAGAAATTCAATGTGCATATTCCTTGTAGGCTGTTGATTAATTCCCAAGGCAAATGTACCCTTTAGCTTTACCATCTCACTCAAATTTGCCTATTTTGTGCAAAGAAAATACATTGAGCTATGATCCTGACAAGTGCAGTTATGAAAACATATTTAATTTTGATATTACACAGTCTTAAAATATTACTGGGTGGCTAGTTGGTCAGAATATGCAGAGAAACATTTTGTTTTCGTACACATGGCTGAACAAATAAATTACCTACGCATTTGTAATTTTATCTTCGGCAGTTTTCTTGAGGGAGATGGGTGAATACTCATAATAGCCTAAATCATATTTTTTTTCTGCAAAATATTAATGAAAATTAGGTTGTTGATTCTTTAAATAACAATAGCAGAAGCAGCAAATAGAACCAATTAATCTTTATGAGTAGATAGATTCATCATCGTTATCTGTTCATACTGCATTCATGTCAACCTCTGGAAATAAATTTAAGAGAGAACCACTGCTCAGCTCTAAGTGCCAATTTCTCTGATGCACTTTGGCAGATGTTGCTGCCTCTACGACTTCAAAGGTACAGAAAGAAAAGAGGAGTGGAGAAAGGTTTATATCATGATGGCTCAAGCTTGAGGAAGTACCTAAGACTTCACAAGAATCTCTCTCTCCTGGGAGGCTGAGGAACAGCTGCCGCAGCACAGAAACTGGGTGTTGTGCAGGGGTTGGGCTATATTTCTGATGGAGGGAAGCTTAACCTGTGTATTAGGGAACCAGCTCTGGCTTTGACCTGGTTTAGGCAAGTCCATGAGGGAGTTGATTTTCCAAGCAGCTGGACTTGTTGCACAAAAGCACGTGTTTATCAAGTACTCATGAGTTGATCATCCAAGTGGGTGTTTTAATTGCATAGTTCGGCAGCCTATGGAAATCAGACTTTATTTGAGAACATCCATCTGTTTTATAGCGAAGGGCCTCAGCTACTTGCAACAGTAGCATGGGTTAAAGTTGGCAGGAGCTGTGTTTGGCTGTGAGCCAAGGCCATTAAACCCCTGGGTTTTTATTTTTTTTAAACAAATGGAAGTGGGGCTAAGATATTGGAAAGTAATAAAGAAAAAAAATCTGCAAGAGCACCTATTTACACTATTTTAAAACTGCGTCTTTTGGAATTGAGCCCAGGAGCAAATGTGAATGGTGCCAAAGGCCGTAGGTGTAGGAATGCATGCTGTTCACCCCAGGCATAAGTCAAAATGACAAGTTGTTTAAGTCTTAGCTGAAATGTGCTGTTCTTTAAACTGAGAATAAAACTTAAAACAGATCCTTAATTATCTTAGTAGGTGGCAGGTAGAGCTGGTAAAATACCTTTTGTTGCAAATATTTTATTTGATGAGTGGTAACATTTATCAAAAATATCCTGTCACATTCATATCAAAAGTGTTGACTGAAAAGCTTAGCTCCTAAATGCAAAGGATTTAATTGTTCAGTGGCTCCTAAAGCCTTTTACCTCAGAGAGGTCTGAAAAATCTCATTCTATCGTTCTAACTCAATACTTTCACAGTAACATGCAATTTTTGCACATCCACTGTTTAGAATGGGACTGAGTTTAACCAATAGCAAAATGGGTAGAAGTTTTTCCTTTGGACATACTAGCAGTGAAAAGTATCTAAAAAAATTAATTCTATTTACAAGTTATGTTCCCTTTATCCATGCTTCATAATTAATATATATTTTCTGGAAAGAGCAGCACTCAAGTGCTCTTGAACAAATTTACCTAAGCAAGATGGATAAAAAAAGTATTGGGTGTTTTTTTTTTATAACGTGGGTAACACATAAAAAAAAGTCACAATGATGTAACTGATAAAAGTGATAAAAGTTTCAGTAGAATTTTTCCACAATTCTGCAGTAGGTTGCCTGTGTGTGCAATCTATGCTCCAGCAGGACACACACTCATATTTCTTTGGAATAAGAGAGTAGAATGAGCAACCACTACAAAATGCTGTGTGAATTTACCTCCTAATTAATTTCTTCACATGTGTGGTTTTTTTATTTTGTGGTTTGTTTGTTTGGTTTTTTTTTTTGGCTTCATAACCAGAAACCTGTTTAATTTATTTCACAAGGTACAGTCAAATGTCACCCACATTCATCATTGTATCACACTGACTTTTTTAATATGTAGGAAGACCACACTTGATCTTTAAAATATAGGTGAAGACCAGGCTGTTTCAGACTTGAACAGTATCCTAAGATCACTGAAATAAACCCAGAGAAGAGTCATATATGGCTATACACTTGAAGACTTTGATGCTAAGTAGTGCCACATGGACTATTTTGGCTGTACGTATTGACTTGGTTGTATCACAAACTGTACCAATAGTTTTGAAAATGTTGGGCCAAACTGTCCTCTCAATGTCTTTTGGTAACATTGCTGAAGGTCATAGAAGGTACCTTGATAAAAACGAGGTATGAATCAAACTCTTGCAGGTTAATCTTAGAGGAGTAGTAAGTAATCCCCTTGAATTTTGAAGTCTGACATATCAGGATTTGCACTATCCTCTTTGTAACAGTAATGGATTTATGACGTGACATTTTATTTGCTTTTTACTGTAATCATGTCATCTCTGTCTGCATAGACGTCATTATTTTGACACAAGTTCCAGATGATTTTGCTATAAGGACTCTTCTGTTCCTAGCCATAATAGGGAAAACAGATCCCATAAAAAATATGGGAGCCTGATTTTATAATTCTCCCTCACACAAAACACATTCATTTTAGTGATGGTCAAAAGTAAGGAGTTTCAACTTCTGTATGTGGAAGGTTAGGTAGGGATACGTGGGTACAACTCTCTGTGTATCTCACTGTATCTGTAAACCAGAGGAAAAACATTAACATTTTGTTTATGTATATGTATGCCAGAAATGTTGTCATTAACACCCCCTTGTCATTAAAAAGGAAATAAAAACATGAGAGACGATATACAAGCATTCAAATATATTAACTATTCATATGGCAAACATTCAGTTTGCTTTCTCCAAACCTCCATTTCTATTTAATCATGAATTTTACTCCGTCATTATATCTAGCCGTCACCATCTGTCTCAAAAATGGCACAAAGTTACCTATAGAAAAATCAGTTTAAAAACCCAGCAGTTCTCCAAAACATACATCATTCCTCTTTTGTCAAAATGCTACATCCTCAGATAACACGGCATCTATCCTAAACAGAACGTTTATCGTAATTGGAGATTACTTTTAGCGCCTAAGATAATTTCTACATCAAAATAGATCAAGCCTTATAAAGAAACACTAGAAAGTATATAAGTCTTAATTCATTCCATGCGATACTGAAATGTGTAAAGAAAATTATTAAGCAGTTACTAGGTAGAGTAGAAAAGGATTATGATTTTGTTTTTTCCCCAGAGTATGTGCTCTAAGTCTTCAAACAGTTCCTAAACTGGACTAGATTAATCACTGAAAGCCAAATAGCCATAGGTCAACAAACACCAAATGGAGTCTAACATTTCAATTGTCCAAGACGCAAAGTGCACCAACACATCTCTGCAACGGTCACAAAGGCAACCTATCTGCAAGTGTGTTTTGTGGTATACTATTGATTTCAACAAATACATCAAGTGTGGTCAGGAGCGTATAGGGGTGAAAACCAGCAATAAGCGCTAGAATCAACACCTGCACAATCATCAATAAAGGACAGAAACACTCCTTTGTTTGTGGGAAAATACTTTTCATATTTTTTGAAGTGCATCTCCTGGCACTACACACAGTTTTGGGAACAAAGCAGAGTGGCCTTGGAGCACGTGAGCTAGATTCCTTGCAGATGAAACTAAATGGCAAAATGCATTCTCAGGAAGGCATCTGATGTGCTCTAGCTGCAAATGGACACTCAGTCCACAGGAGCAAAAAAGAGCTTGTCAAACACGAGACAAGTGTATAGTGTAGACATTGGCTCCCCAGCAGAGCTGTCTTGCACTACAGATCTGCCCTGAGGGGCTGCACTATTTGGCAAGGGAGATGCAGCATCAGGCCACCTGTGGCAGCACAGGCCATGTCTCTGCCATTAAACACTCTTCTCCTATGGAGCAGGGTAGCCACATCCAAACCACTACTGGGACTAGACTTGGGCACATGCTAAGCCTCCAGTTATGCCTAATAAATGTTACAGAATCAAGGAAGAGTTGGAAGGGACCTCTAGAGATCATCTAGTCCACCTCCCCTGCTAGAGCAGGATTGCCTAGAGCACATCACTCAGGAATGCATCCAGGCAGGTCTTAAAAATCTCCAGAGAAGGGGACTCCACAACCTCCCTGGGCAGCCTGTTCCAGTGCTCTGTCACCCTCACCGTAAAGAAGTTTTTCCGTGTATTTGAACAGAACTTCCTGTGTTCTAACTTGTGCCCATTGCCCCTCGTCCTGTCACTGGCAACCATTGAAAAGAGCCTGGCTCCATCCTCCTTCAGCCCACCCTTTAGATACTTGTAAACATTAATCAGGTCTCCCCTCAGCCTTCTCTTCTCCAGGCTAAAGAGTCCCAGCTCCTTCAGCCTTTCCTCATAAGGGAGATGCTCCAGTCCCTCAATCATCCTAGTTGTCCTTCGCTGGACTCTCTCCCGCAGTTCCCTGTCCCTCTTGAACTGGGGAGCCCAAAACTGGACACAGTATTTCAGTTGTGGCCTCACCAGTGCAGAGTAGAGGGGGAGAATGACCTCCTTCGACCTACTGGCCACACTCTTCCCTATGCAGCCCAGGATTCCATTGGCCTTTTTGGCAACAAGGGCACATTGCTCATGGATAATTTGCTGTCTACCAGGACCCCCAGATCCTTCTCCTCAGAACTACTTCCCAGCAGGTCCACCCCTAACCTATACTGGTGCTTTGAAGTATTGTTATGTTGGAAGTATTGTTAATTGAAATGGGCCAAAAGCATGCCAGGAACCCTTTTGCCAATGTCATGATTGTGGCAGTTGCGTTCTCCTGCTAGGAAATTTCTTTGGATACTTTTAATTTAGCATTATAGGCGTAGCCCCTCTTTCCACAAGCTGGTGCTGCCAGGAATACTATCTGAATTCAGACTCCAAGGGGCTGGGGTCCGTGGCTGGGGGGCAGACCCGTCTTGCTGACTGAGCTACAAGCCTGGCCGTTGGTCATTTCAAGCCTGCTGGGCTGAAGAACCCAGTGCCCAAATGTCCGCAGAAGCAGGAGCGCTCTGCATGGCAGGCTGCCCAGGGCAGGCATGTGGGAGCCCTGGTTGCCACTGGCTCCAATGAGTATGTTTAGTAGGAGCTTCTCACCACTCTCCCTCAGCCTTCACAGCTTTGTAGACATTTGCAACTACAGGCATTCTGACTTCTTATTTAGCAAATTCACAAGTTGTTCTTCAGAGTCATTTGTGAGAATTTGCATGAAGAGGTGGCATAAACAAACCTATGACAGTAGCAGAGATGATAAATCCCAGCTAGAAGTGATGGAAAGATCAAGAAAGGGAAGGTGCCTACTGCAAAAGCGTTGTCTCTGACAAGACAGGGTTAGAAGGCGTTTCCTATACCTTTTCTTTCCTTGTGTTTTTTCCATATAAATGGTTTTAGGTCTGGGAACTCTAAGTGCTTTCTTGCTCATCACAAAAGAATCGCAGAGACTGAAGGTCAAAAGGTAAATTTCTCATTGCAATACATTTTCACAGACTGAATCAATACCTGCGTGATTAGTAGTGGTTAGTGTATGGGAATGGAAAGAGCTTCTACCAGCTCTTTCCTATTAAGGAAAAATAGAGAACGAATGCAAAAAAAAATACTCGAGATCTGTCAGGTAATTTTTCTTCACCGTGATGATGTTCTTTACTTTCCTCTTTATTTTGTGAGAAATAAAAATACTGAATTTTAAAATCTTTTGCTAGAAATGCATTAAGTGTGGGAGGTAAGTGAAGACGGAAATAGGAGCAGAATACAGTGAAAAGAAAAGCCAAAGAAGAAATGAACACAATGAACAAAATATGTGGGAGCTTCTCCCCTCATATGGAAAAAAAAAAGATATTAATTTATGCCACAGTAACAGGGTGAGAGCCATGAGTGAGGGCAGATACTATACCATAAACTCTAACATCTGTATCATAAGCAATATCAGATCTCTGTAATGAGAACTAAACAATAGTATCAAGAGGACTTTGTTTCCAGACTGTAAACTTGTTTTATTTTGGAGTTGCTTCTAACTTGAACACATATGATGGTGGAACCAGGATCTCTTTTTGTATTTACTGGTGCACTGCAGTCTATTCTGCGAGAACTTTATTGGTATTTCAAAAGTTTCCGTACTCAGTCTCAGAAAGGGCAGAGGAAGTCCCAAGGGCTAATCTTGACTCTTTCTTGGGCATATTTACCAGTAGAATGAAAATTCTGCGCAGATGAAGAACAAAAATCATGAAATCATAGGATGTGAATTATTTTGGATTAATCAAATCTGTAATTTCTTAGTAAAGTCCTAGTAAATGCACTGAGGTCATTTAAATAGTTAAGAGACTGTGAACTACTTTTTGTTTGAGTTAGCTTTTCTTTGGCAGTTCTCAGAGTTGCAGGCCATCGTTTCATGTGCATTAAACAATGTACCTTTGCAAGACTGTAGAAGTAGGAAGATATTGCTACCATGTTATTAGTTTGCCATTTTACAATGTGTTTCCCAGAGCCTGGAAGGAACCTCTCTTGGTGATTTAATCACAATATCCCCATGACTACTTCTCTTTTACCCCCTTTCTACTGCAATTTGGGCAAAGCCTGTCACAGGCGTTCTCCTGCTGTATTAGACCACTGATCTAAGCATCCTCTTCAGTGCCAATTTGTTTATGGGTTAATAAGTTAGATACAGTTAATGCCTGTGTAGCTCTCATGAGTTAGAAGCCAAGCTTTTGTTTCTTTTTAAGATTGATACAAGTCAGAAGTATTCACTGTTACATGTATTTCTTTCCTTACTGTCTGCAAAATCCTTTTTGAAATCCTGCTTGGTTTTCATACCTTGGGGCAATGAGGTTTTAGTATAACAAAGGATTTCTTTTACCATTTTGATTTGCGTAAGAGCCGCCTACTCCCTGACAAGATACAGGGAGTTACTAGGCCAGTGTTGTATGTCTGGATGATATATTCTGGTTTGGCACAAGCTGTACCATAATTTTAGGGACTTACTGTATTAATGGGTGTAATTGAAATTTTGGTACTGGACAACTAAGAAAGGCGACTTGATGAAAAGTGTATCTACAAGCCAAGAGTAGTTCCAAAAGGTGTGAAGGAACTACTTGTCCAACTCTTGTGGTATATATTGCTATTTATGTGAGGGTAATAATACATGGCACTTCAGAACAATCTCAGGGCCTTGCTTGTGAAGATAGGATGGAAGACACCAACTGTGGACAGAGTGCGCAAGCAGAAGGTGCAAAAGCAAATGCCGAATAAAAGCAGAGGACTGAAAGTGGAGTAGGGTGAGATGTGAGTGATGAGAGGAGGTCTCTGTAAGTGTCCAGGCAGCTTATGTGCTTCTAATGTCAGCTGCTCTTCATGGGTAACAGAAAAGTGGGAAGGGAGGTGGGTGAGGACTTTGTTGTTGTTGCAACTCCCTCTGTTAAGTCTGATTTCCCTGAGGTAGAGGCTGTGAGGTTACACTGGTTCCTTGGTGCCCTGATTCCTATGGCGGTAGAAGGGTGGCAGATGGATGGTACCGATCAGCACCGTGAGCCAGTGAGGGGAGCGTCATCATTCGTGGCTGGGACAAGAGCTCCAGTTGGGTATGTTGGGGTGTTAAGAGCTCCACCACCTCTTGGGGAGCCTCATGCTGGGTAACCACTAGATAAAAGCCTCGTGGAGCATCTGTAGCCCTGGTTTTATGAGGAGATAATTAAGTCTCTTTCTACACAGCTGTGCCCTTGGTCAGAGCTGTAAAGCTGCCAGTGGCACAGATAGCAGATACTGACCTGAGAGGAGGAGTTTGAGGACTCGAAAGCGAAATGGTTAAGATGAAATAATGAGCTCTGCGTTCCAAAGGGGACATTGATTTTGGGTGTCCTACTTCTTAGGTGCTCAGACATGAAACATTTCAGTAAAACTCACAAAGGGGTTAGAAGTTAGAAGCTCCCACTGAAGTGAAAATGAGTACCTGTTTTTGCATTGCTTTGCACCAAAGAAAAATAATAGGAAGAGTACATGGCTATTTGAGAGGTGAATGTTTCAAACCAGAAGAACATTTTTAGCATAACAAAAAGACGTATAATCACTGTAGGAGTCCTAAGATTAAAAATGGAAAAAGGATGGTGAAGTCTTTGTGGGGAAATAAATATTCGTGAGCCCAATTACATTATAGGTAATAAAATTAGTAATTAATAATGAATTATTAATTCTTAAATACTACTGCTACTTAGCACTAGAAAAGTCAATTTATGGCTCAGTATTTAGTGGGACTGTTATGCCCTACAGCAGCAGGTAACTACTAATATATAGATCCATCATCTGAGCTTGCTGCAAGCAGTTGTTCTGCAGTTCTGAGAGGTACTGACTGTTTTCCCAAAATGCTCAGTATGGGGCTAAATTCTGTCTATGGCTTTCTGTGTGAATACTAGTATCTGCAATGCAGTCTTTTTGAAGCATGTATTCCTCATTTAGTACGCATGTGTATTACACATGCCACTGCGTTGACCTTTCCCATCCCTTATTTCTGTTTCATTTGGCTTGTGTAGAGAATATCCTTGGGGTTTGTCTACCCTGTCAGTCAAACAGGGATAAAAGCCTGGTTTTAAATCTAGATTTGCCCACTTTTCTTGGTTTTTTTTCAGAAGTATTGGCTTAGGTACAGGCTTAGGGCTATTCTTGGAAGTACGGTTCAACATATTCAACAGGTCCCTGACCATGCAGGGGGGTTAGAACTAGGTGATCTTTAAGGTCCCTTCTAACCTGAAACATTCTATGATTCTGTATTTTGTGGTGTATTGCAGACCCTCTTCAATCAGGATGAGTTGGACATAGATGGGGCTCAGGAACGTGCTATGTTTCTGCCTACCAGAAGCTATTGTAAGCCACTGTCTTTCCAAGCACAACCTGGCCTTGAGTGACGCCCAGAAATGTGGAGCAGAATATGTTTGTGCAGGATCTCAATTTTCTCTGTTGAGCTTGTTTATCAACCTGATACCATAGGTGGTGGCAGAAGGATGCCAGAAGTACTTGAAAAGTGCAACTTGGACACTACAGCTCTCCTTTTAGGTTTCTGTCTACTAGACATGGAAGAACTTACCCAAATCTGCTTTCTGCACCATTGCATCTTTGCCTTGGGCCTGCAGCAGGATGACCAGCATGTGTGATTTGCATGAGCAGGAGTTCACACACAACCAGCACTCTCATTTGGCTCACTAAAGAGCTGTACTTCTTGGCTTTCTGAAAATCATGCTCCTTGTTTGTCAATACTATCCATGAGGACTGGGTCCTAGATTTGTTGAGTACTCTTGTTTTACTACAAAGCTTTCTGTATTATGTATCACATTATTTTTGTTGGCTTGGTGCAAAAGTTCAGAGCCAAGGTGGCAAAGGGAAAAAGTGAAAACTTACCAGCAAACAAAATCCTTGAAGGTCTTTGCTGTCACGAGCTGTTATGAGGATAGACACCAGGACCTAATCGCGACAGCAGACTTTTTCACTGAGGTGAGACTCTTTTCTCCTTCCTTCCAGTTACGACATAGTCTTCACAATGTGTAACGAACAAATAGGAGATGAAAGCTTGATTTTTACAGTCTTGCTGATATATGCAGTTAAACTTGAATAATACAAATGGATGAAAATTCTACCACTATTGCTTTTCTATGTGTTCTTTTATTTTTCTCGGTTGTATCACTTCCTAATTGTGATTTTTTTCCATGATTCAGATCCAGGGAACTCTAATCAATGTCCTTTGTAAACTATTAATTTTAATGAAACATTATGCAAGTGAGAAGATTAGAGATGTGTCCAGATAGTTGTACTGCTCAAAGGTTGATGATGTGTCTAAATATAGTATCTTAATACACTGCATCATCACCATTGCATACAAAGCATGTATGTAATATGCATATGTAATTGCATTATTACATAATATACATATGTAATTACATTAGTTGATTATAAAAGTGATACCTTTGATACTCAAGCGCTGCGTGCTTGATGTAGAAACACAATTTCAATTGCCAGTTTGATGTTTTAATGTCAGCTAGGATTTATTTTACAGGTTGAACTCATGCAAGTTATTCATAATAAATAGCTGCGCATGAAAGTGCTGTTTCTTGTTCTCAGCAAAGTGGACCTGAAGAACTTGTTTTTTCTCTCCAATGGAATTTCAAAAAGAATTAGATAATGCAATACTGGTTTCTTCTAAAAACCCTTTTATGCATGCTTAGGACAATGAACATCTTTCAAGAACAGGATAGCGCATCTTGGGTGTATCGTAGTTAAATTGTGGTGTGGTGTCAGTGTAGCCAGGTCTTAAATGGTGGCTCTTCAGCTGACCGAAAGAGTTGCACAGATTTCTTACCCGTTGAGCCTGCATTGCTATTGAGAACAGCATTGAATACTGTCAGCTTTTAAATTCTGTAAGGGGTTACATTGAGCCCTTATTTTCCTTCATCGTTTAGGAAAGGGTTACTTAGTCTGATACTTATTTTTTAAATAGGTCAAAATAAATACTTCCTCATAACCTGGAGCCTTAGTATCAGACGTTTAATGTGCATTGATAGTAATGTATCTGTGTCCCATTTAGTGTGCTGCCACTGAAATACACACATTAGCAGCTTCTTTTTATTAACATATCCCCTTGATAATAAGGTGAAAGATTACAGGTTATTTGTGACAAAGCCTTTGCTAGGTATTGTATATACAGCTATGCCTCAAGTAACTCACATAAAATAGATTTCAAGGGAAAACATTTGTGTGTCAACATTTAATTTCATTTCTTTGCCTTATTGAAAACAGTGAAAGCTATTCTGTTTCTGAAACAAGATGCATATGGTATCCCTCAC
The DNA here is from genome assembly GCA_013400035.1 of Rynchops niger. Taxonomy (NCBI): domain Eukaryota; kingdom Metazoa; phylum Chordata; class Aves; order Charadriiformes; family Laridae; genus Rynchops; species Rynchops niger. The sequence continues at coordinate 462,550 of VXBH01008885.1, read as the reverse complement.
CGTTTTGGAGAACACCACACAATCCATAAACTTTGGTACGCATACTGTAATTCCTTTTAAAAGAAGAGTGAGTGTGGCATGTAGCTGAATTAAGAAATGGATCAATTAAGCTATTTGTCTTTTTTCTGCTGTTTACTATATGTAAGGTGCATACTTCTGAAGTGTTCATTTTTCTCAATTTAAACATAAAATAGTTATATATAAAAGAAATAAGACCCCAAAATACTCCTTTCCTAAAAAAGCTGATACTTCAGGCAAAACCATTTCAAGGTGATTTAAAGCTCTAGGATAAATTTTGCCTTGATTGTGTCTTTTATTGACTGTAAACACTATTCCTTCAGCACACAGTCATTGCACAAGAATGCTTTACTGAGCTGATTGTATTATCCAATTCCTAGAAAGATTCGGTTTTAAATTATTGTATATGCTTAGGCCTAGCTTATTCGTGTGGGTGAGCAGTTTCTCATATTTTAGACACCTTTATATTATACCCATATAATCTAATATAAAATAATGGGCATAATATAAAAGAATTATATAAGTATAATATAAAAGAAATGAAACAATATAAAAATGATAGATATCACCTATTTATTTTTTCTTCAAAATATGAACTCTTCTGTGAGTATTATGGAATGTCACGATCCAAATCCTATGGAGAGCAGCAGTGAGACTGATCAGGTCTTTAGAGAAGAATTAGATAGAGATAGTTTCTTTCTTCCTTTTTTTTTTTTTATTTTTTTAACATGTTCAGCTGTGACAAAACTGACTTGGAAAGAACTGAGAGAAGTAACTTGGCAGTTGCAGTTCACTTCCTAAGAAACAGGTCCACTACAGTCGAGCTCATGGCATCTTTTCTCTTGCTGTCCACAGCTTGGCATCTGTTGAAGGGAGATGGACAATGAGGTATTTTTTGAACCCTTAGCAGTATCATTTTGAAGCTTCATTTTAGCATCCGTGGATGCTGAGTTCCTAGCTTGGTGGGAGAGAAGCAGCACTTTGACAGCAGATGAGTCCTTCTGAAATACTGTAAAGGTTAGCACATAGTCCGTCTTCTTATAGGATCCTACACGTGATTAAGTCGGTATGGGAGCATACACTGCTTTGAGTGTTATTGAAAACAGCAGGCAAAATCCTCACTTACTATGTTTAGTTTCAGAAGCTTAAAATAGGCTTTTGCGTTGAGGAATGTAAAAACGCACAAAACCAGAGACCACCGCTGTGATGTGCACAGGCTCAGTGGGTTGTGGCTGTGTGGTACTGGTCTTTGACAGGTGTTTGCTGTACGAAGAACTGAAGATAAAACTCTGAGTTGCTGTATTAAAATGCAATCAGAGATGAGTCATCAACCATGTCTTCCTTGTTAGGAGCTGTTTAGGTTGTGCTTCATACAGCCGCTCTGTCTACACTTAGTGCCAAGCACTGTGTCAGAGCTGCCAGCTCTGGTGGGTCAGAAAAGGACAAATTAAGGACCGGTACAACTGGTTTTGTAAAGCAAAAAAATTGGACTGGCAAAAGGCCATTCCTTTACCTGTTTTCAGCAGGGAAAGACATTTGGTAGAATCGTCTGTATAAGGAGCTGGCTTTGCTTTGCAAGCAGCATGGTGTTGGAATGGGCGTGTGGCTTCCCACCCACACCTCAAAGTAATGGCCTCAGAGTAGTGCGATGTCCACCCCCTGCCCATAACCTGCTGCAACACACTCACCATCAGCCCCACCCTCCTCCTGCCTATGACCACAGAAAGATGCTTTGGGAAATCATCCTTGTATGATCCTGTGGGCTTCTAGAGGCTTCCTTCAGGTGAAATGTTCTCTTATAAGCAATAGCCAGGCAGAAGCCTGACCTCAACCTCTTATATCTGTTTCACTGAGATGTGTAGCCTTGATGCTAAATATCTTCTTTAGTTGACTCAGCATTTCCATTAAAATATCAATGATAGGAACACCTTAGAAAAATTAGAAGAAGATTCGCAGTAAATATTTGCAAGTTTTTGCACTTCTATGCAAATTATATTGATTGTCATTCTTAAAAAATCTTTTAAAAAGTGTAAGCCTTTGCCAGCATCTGCTGTGGTCAAAATTGTCCCAGCCTGATTTTGAATAGCATCCCTGCTTGACTATCTGCGTGGCTTTTAATTTGTCATCCTTTAGGGAGATACTTTTTTCTTGGCAATCCATAACTCATGCCTCTCAACTCTGGAAGGAAAAATGGAAAGGTTATCAGAATTCTCTAAGTGGAGATCTTCATGTCATTTAGGAGTCTTTTTTTAAAAATTATTTCATTACAAGCAAAGATTAGTTTTATGCTCTCCATCAAATCCTTTACTCTACCTGTATAATGCTGTATAGTACGAAGCAGTTAATATGTGGTGGCTTGTAAGCTGATCTAACCAGTCTGAATGCTCCATTTAACTTAACACTCCATGCTGCTAAGCCGTTCATCCCTGCTCTGACTTGCCTACTTACAGAAAAAGTGGGTTTGTTTTTGAAAACCCTTCTTCATTTTAAAAATGAGCTTTTGGGTTCATACACCCTCCTTTCCACNACAAAACAACCAAACCCAAAAAAATCTGCCAAATAAATCAGGGGCAGTTATGGTGGTCTTAGGGTTGGTGACATGGTGCTGGTGCTGGCTTAGGGCAGCCACAGAGAGCCAAGATGCTCTCAGTGCTGAGACACGGGGCTACGTGTTGCTGAGTGTGGGGATAATGCGGGTTTGTACCCGGGGATGTGAGGCTGCTCAAGAAGCAGAGTGGCCGATGGTGTGAATTCTCATCCTCATAAACTTCTAATCTTTGGCAGTGAATTCAAAGGCAGCATTTCTACAATGGGAGGGTGTTACTGAGGACATTTTCAGATGTGCAAATATTTCTACAGGTTTTCTATGGGTGCTGACATCTGTGCTACTATCTAATGTGTGTACGGTACGTTACCTGTGTCCAAGAGAGCACCAATGTATGTATTGGAAGTTGCAGTTTTGCCCTCAGGGATGGTGGGAGTAGATGTATTGATGCATATTGGCTTGATCCATTGTTGTTGGACAGTGGGCGCTATTTAGGAATGTTGCCAGGCATTTGCAGCTTGAAAAATGCAGCTGAAGGGGTATGCATGCACAGTACTGCCTGAACAGAAGCTGGGAGGGCTGGTTAAAAATTTACGAGAGGCGAGTGTGTATCTGTTAGTCAGCACTTCTTTCCTTGGTGCATCATTCCGGGGATGCTGCAAGCAAACATTACCCATGTAGGAAATAAGCTTTGGTGCAGATATATTTCCTGTAGTGGTTACTTATTTCTGAAACAAGATTAGCTTGGTACAGAGAACTGCTGCCTACCTTCTGTATTAACGGAGACACTGGGGCTATTTTTGCATACTTAGCGTTTGAAATGACGCATCTTTTTTCTGTCTTGAACAGTGGTGACCATAATGCTGTGTTCAAAAGTAGATGGTGACATATTTGTGGGAAAGCCTGTGAAAGGAGGAGGCCAAAATAATAGTGAGTTACTATTAACTGAGCCATCATCTGAGTGCCCAACTGAGTGCATGCCAGGTGAAGAGACCTCCACTTCGCTGTTTGGAGCAGCAGCCAGGCGGTGGCAGAGATGCCGGTGCAGCCCCAACCCGCTTTCCTGACCTGAGTGCGATCTGCATTCGCAGAGCTGAGTGATAAAATGCACACTGAGCCCTCGTGATACCACCAATTCCCTTGAGCTCTGCTAAGCAAGCTGTGCAGTCCAAATTATCATCTCATAAAAATTCTAAGGAAATGGCCTTTCCTAGAGTTTTGAGGGAGAGGACATTCCTGATGCAGCCCAGCCGTGCCGTGTACTTCTACACCAGGTGAGAGGAATTTCTTGCTCTGATTAATGAGGGGCTCTGAAGATTACTTCCACCATGCAAACTGGCAAGCTGTAGTACTTTTAAATAACAAAAATGATTACGGTAATTTATGCTTATAGATTTTTAAAGCAAAATGTCACATCGTTTTTTCCCCACCTTACAGATAGAGAAAGTTGGGGCTGTGAGAGATGAAAAGACTTGCTGCAGGGTCAGAGTCAAATCTGATTCTCTTGAAGTCATGTACTGCTCCACAGGGCGGCAGCCCCAGCAATGAAGTGCTACGTCTGCAGCCCTATGTTTCAGTGTGGGGGAAGAGTTTCAGCCCTTCCAGTTTATATCTTACACTGTGTTTCTTATTTCTGCAAGATTCACATGCCTCAGTCTTATGGAGGTTTACTTTTTCCTGAGATGTTAAATGCCCCATGGGTTTTTCTGACAAAGGTAGTAGTGTGGTGTGTTGAAGCAGCATTCCCAGTATGTACTAGTGTTTGCCTGCAGCTTCAATTAAGTTTATCTAAACAAGTGCTCTACCAGATGGTCACTTGTAATTATTTTACATTATCACCACTGAACTGCCCTGTTCTTAGACCAGGAAACAAAACCTCCATCATTTTTGTTTTGTTTCTTTTTGGAAGCATGCAAAGACAAAACATTAAGTACAGTGTTAGTGGCACAAGGGTATATGGTGGAAAGTCTTGTGCTTTGTTTTTTCTTTTATTGTCATTGTATGTCATGGATTTCAAGCAATTTTCCCCGAAGTCAGCTGGTTTCCTTTCAGGAAAGGAGAGATGGGGATGGAAGTAGGTATAGGCTGGAGCACTGCCCTTGTTCCAACTCTGCATCACTCTGAGAGGGAGATAAAATGACAAAAAGTAGCTCTAATCTACTTATACTGATCTGAATTAAGGGTAAATGTGGTATGGTGTTAGATTTGTTTCTTGTGGATTCAATTTTGATTATAAAGAGCAGTGTGGTAGGAACAGGGGATCCCATCACGCTAAAAGCAAGAGGTGAGCTCTCCAGATACCAAGAATTCAAGGACTTCCACAGCATCAGATAGGTAATGTCAAACATCTCCACAGTGAAGTTTTTCTAATTAATAATGGAGTAACACTAATTTACACCAGCTGCAGACTTCTACTCAAAAATTAACCAAAGTGCTGGTTCATTGCTGTTGGATACATATCAAATATGAGTTGAAAAGGAAACAGATCAGTAGCAGAAATTTCAGATAATAATGCTCTGCAATAGGGAAAAATACAAAAGTAGGAACAAATAATAAAAAATGCAGTTCACAGCTCACATAATAGAACTAAGGAACTACTGTGTAATTAATAAAATTCACAAAGTGTCAATCAAGTAAACAATCTGGTTTAGGGCAGATTGAAAATAGAGGGCCAAATTCTATCTTCAGCTGCTCATATGTGGTTTTGTCTCCAAGGCAGAATTTACTTTATAATCTATGAGTAGATAACAACACAAAACAAGAGAAAGGATGTTTTAGTGGTAGCCACAAATGACAGACATGAGGCGAATCTGCTAGATTTAACAGAGCTTTAATTGAGAAGTTTGGTCTTGCATAACAGCAGCAGAGTAAGCTGCCAATCCTTGAACCTATCCTCTAATAAAATATCATTGTTAATTGTTAGCCCTTATGAATACAGCATTGGTTTCCAGCCAGAGAATCATAAGCAGTTGATTGCCTAGACATAATGGTAACAATTTCCACTAATACCATGTTGCAGCAGTTTAGGGGATGCAGCAGCATGAGAAAGAGATGCAACTGCTCGTGAAGAAAATACTAGCTTGCTGGTCTAGCCCATAAGGTGCTTGAATGGCAAATAAATGGCTAAAAATCATCAGATTTTCAGAGTAGGTGAAGAAGGTGGATGAAGAAATGTTTGTCTAGCTTCATCTCACCCTACAAAAATTTAGAACATAGCTGGGTCCTCAACAGAGTAAGAAATAGTGGCTAAAGAGAGATTGTTAGTGGGGTAGCGCGCAACTGCTTTTCTAAGATCTCTGGTAAGATGAAAATTGCACATCTACTATGATAACTTCAGTAGTGAATGTGCTTAATGAAACGGATGCAACTAAAACAAGAGGCTACATGGGTGTATTTTTTCCTCAAAGCACAGCAGTGCAGGTAGGCATATGGCATAGCTTTCATTTTGCATCATTTAGATGTTTGAAACTGAAGGACACGGTAATTTAGCATGTCTTAACAATTCAGATTCAGTACTAGTGGTAAGATTATCAAAAGACATTAGTGAGGCAAAATTTGTAGGAAGAAGCTATGTCTTCTATTTGACCAATAAGTAAGAGGAAAAATGAAAGCAACCGAAAGCTTATACACTTTAGGAGTCTGCATCACTCTGAATGGGAGTAGGATTTATGTTCCAGAACATCTGTTACTATTCTTTTCTCTACTGACTTTGGTGGAGATCTCCCAAGCTCCTAGTCCCAGAAAACAAGATGCCTATATTTTGTAGTTGAGAGGGTGACCTGAGACTTCCATATGCAGAGTCTGTGCCTGTGCCAAGGACAAGTTTCATGGGGATTCGTGGTTCAGCCACACAGAAAAGTAAGGACCGCAGCAGCACATCTAGTCTATCCTTTGTCTAAATGTTCACTGTCAGGTGTTTCTTTAATGCACATCTAAAACTTTTCTGTGGTAGATATTCTACAACCTCTCTACTCATAACCTGCTCTTATGCTTTTTTTGCATTATAATTACAAAGTCCCACCTCATACCTAGCGTATTTGTTTTCTTGCTGAAATTCTATACTTCACCGGCAAACGCACAGAACAAGAGATAACCATCAAGTTTATAATGACTTTTTATAGCGAAGGAAATTAAGCAGGTTCTTCCTTAGTCTTCTCTATCAGTTCCTTTCACCTTCATAAGTCGTGTTTTTAAATATTACTTTTTACCTTCCTTGGGATCTTTCCAGTTTGTTTACATCTTTCCTAAAGTGTGGAGGAAAACGGGACAAAGTACTTCAGTAAGGCTGTGTCTGTACTGAGACAAGTCGAGTGGAATAAAGACTGACCTTGTTGTGCTCACAATGCTCCTGTTAGTACATCTCAGAAAGACACTTGCCGTTTTTGGAGCACATTGTTTACTCTCACTTAGTCCAGAGTCTGTTACAGCCTTTGCCAGTGATTGCACATTTTGTGTTTGTGCATTCTTTCTTCCTTCCTACATCCACTTTGCAGTCGGTATTGAATTTCATCCTATTGATTTCAAACCATTCTCCACTTGATCAAGATCATTACTGACTGTCAGCTTTTCATCCAGAGTGCTTTCAACCAGCTTGCTGTTGCCCACAGATTTTGTAGCTGGATTTTCTATTCTATCATGCAAGTCTTTAGTGAGATGATTAAATAGAACCAAGCCTCAGCTAGAACTTTATTGAAATGCCCTCCCAAAGCGATAGCAAACTGTTGCTGATTTTGAGTACAGAGGATAAGGCACCTACCTTAGACTAATCTAATGACTCTGTTTCCCTTCTTCGCATAGGAGAACACTGTGATACACAGTCTTAAAAGCCTTACAAAAGTCAAAATTTATTACATCTACAGGTTCTCCACGCTCCACGAAGCCAGTTATACTGTCAGAGAAGTTAATGAGTTTGGTCTGATGTGATCTGCTCTTGACAAATCTAAATTGTCTGTTTCTTTTCAGCTTATTATGCTTGAGGGGATTAAAAACTAATTATTAATAATTTGTTCCAGTATCTTTCCAGGTGTCAATGCAATGTGACCTTGTCTACAAATCCCCAGGTTCTTCTTTTCGACTTTGAAAAGCTGTTTACCTATTTGTCTTTCCTCAGGCCCCTGGGAACTCGCCATTCTGTGTAAGATCTTGAAGATAATCACTAATGGTTTGGATATTGCTCTAGCTAGTTCCTTAAGCACTCCAGGGTGTTTCATCAGGCCCTGCAAATTTGAATTCATCTGACTTCTTTAAATACCCAGCTCTATCCCTGCTCTTGCCTGTGTTTCTCTCCTCTTGCTCAAGCTAATTGTGGTAAGCATTTTGAACATTTTCTGCAAAGGCAGAAGCATAGAAGGTATTGAATACTTCAGCCTTCTCTGTATCTCTCATTACCTATCTCCTCTTTCTTTCAATCTTTATCTAAAGCTTTTTCCTATTGCCTTTAAGCATGAGCAATCTGTGTTTCATTTTGTGCTGTAGCTTCTCAAGGTTTATCCTAGGTCATCTCTTGGCTTGTTCTACACATCCACCGATGCGTTTAGCCTATGAGTATTCAGAGTGCAAACGCTGAATAAATTGTGTCTACGGTGCAAATGTACTCACTGAGTACGCAATCTAGAGTTTCTCCCCTCTACCAGTGTGTAACGTATACAGTTTGACATATTGGACTAACTACGCCTGTTCAGAAATTGTACGCAAGGCTGCTGGATCATCTAAGATACTGTTGGGCTTTCTGACTTGACCCGCTTATTTTCTTCCTGTGCACAAAGGCAGCAAGAGGGGGAGATGGTGTGGGAATTTATATCTGAATACAATGAAGTCTGTAGATTTCAGAAGTCTGTATTCAGGCTGCCGTATAATTGGGATATTGGTGAATTGCATTATCTTCTCCATCAGCCTGAAATCCAGAGGAGAGAATTGCCTCCAGCTGCTACTGGGACAACTCCTTAGGACTCTATATAAGGGAAAGACTCTATAAAGGAAAGAAATGAGTATACTGCTTGTGGAATCTTAAATAGCAACATCCTTCAAAGTTACCTCTTTACAGGAAGATTTTCAGAGGTATTATTGGAATAGTCATTTTCTTTGCCTTGAAAAGGCTGAGAGACAGCTTATAGGATAGCTTACAACGTACTTCAAAAACCACTGTGTCTGTGCAGCAGAGCTCTGGGAAACTGCATCATAATAATTACAGTTCTGCAAAAGGATAGGTTTAGTTTGCATTTATTCACTGGAAAGGTGAGAGGTGTTCAATGGCTGGTGCTGACTTCTGAAAGAATGTTGGCCAAGCTGCCGCATCAGGGTTTGTTCAGAGAACATGCCGTATTGGTCTGCAGGCCCCCGCTGCATTTATCCTCAGCACTGAGAAGAGAGTTGCTGAGCACAGCAGAGCTTGCTCTGCTCAGCTTCCCTCCGCTCTGAACCCGTGGGAACCAGCCCAGAAGCTGCTACTCTGACACCGGTGTGTGATGCTGCTCTGGACTTGTCCTGCCTGCTCTGGGGGATCTGAAATTCCTAGAAGACCTGGTTCTTTTGTAAATGTGAACAACTGTTCAGCAGATGAAATGAAATGCTCGTCAAATGAATGCGTGTTAGGCATTTCCCCATTGTGGTAGGAAGCGTGCAGGAGCCTCTGGTAACAGTAGCTTTGGGAGACTATTTCTTTCTCCCCTCGTGTCCTAAGCTGCCACAGTTCCAGTGGGACCTGCAAGGAATTGGCACCTCCAGTTATTGGGTCGTTTGCTGTGTAAAATAGGTAAATATTAATTCAAGAGTTGATTCAAAAGATGATCTCTCAGGAAAGGAGGCTTTATGGAGATGTTACTGCTTGGGGTTTTTTTGTCTGGTATTGTTGCCTGGAGGCCCGTATTGGTACTCAGGAGTCTGCATGCATGGGTAATAGCAAGAGAGTTTACTGCAGCACAGGAGAGAGAATAAGGCTCATTAAGTACAACATGTTACTAACAGCGGTGTTATTCTGTATCTGAAGCGTTGACAGTAAAGCAAAATAGAATCCGCTTTTATTTTTAAAGCTGTGACAAATTAGGAGACAAATCTATATGCAGCTGTATCAATTTGTTACCTCTATTTTGCTTTGTAAAGGCAATTTTGATTGCAGAGCTGTGCTGTGCCATGCTGTAGACTTCACTGAGACTTCATGTTGCACTGAATCAGCAGGCTGTCAAGCCTTGAGAATCACCCATTCAGACAAGGCTTTCACAAAGAGCTAACTATTTCCTAGCCAAGAAAATCCTCTTTCTTAGGGATCCGTAAGTCACGCATTGAAACTGAGAAAGGGAATTGCATCTACATGTCTGTGTTATATCAGCATCACTTGTGCTGTCACAAAATAAAAATGGTTGATTTAGTAATGCTTCTACAATGTCTCTGTCTTACCTCCAGTAGTTGGTGGTCACAAAGGGCTCAGGCATTACTGGAAAATCTTATAAACTGGAGCTTTGCAGAAAGGTCTGCTCAGGGTGTTGTGCAGGGCACAGGTGTAATTTTCAGGTATCTTGCTTGTGAAATCTCATTTCTGGCAAAGGGATGCAGTGGAAGTCTAAGCTCAGGGAGTGCCTCAAAACACAAATTTAGATAATGATTTCTAGAGCTGAAAGTTGGTGTGTGTAAAGGAGGGTGTGGAAACTGTGTGAGACCACAGACATACACATGTGATTTGGCTTCTACAAGGTCAGAAGCTGCTTAGGTTATACTGAAGCCCAACTGAAAAATAGGCAGGAACCTAGTTTTTAAGTCAGGATTAAGGGGAAATGAAAAATTTGTACAGAATGCTACACATTCATAATGTGCTCTTGTTCAAAGGCTTTTGGCTTGAATTCATACTACGCACAAACTCAATTTGAAACTAAATGTTATCAGCAGACCCCCTAAAATTTGCATTTGAAGCATTGTTTTCTATTGCCTTATGTCTTATGTAGCTTCAAAACAGGTTTTCTGTGCATCTGTGGCAGCTGAATTCTTCAGAAGTTGGAAATTCCATATACATCAGCCTGTATGCCACTTGCTGCAGTGGGGGAAATTGTTTGTAGGAAGAGGCAGTTTTAGTAAAATAACCTGAGTATTATTGGGTTTAAAATGGTTATGGAGTCAGTTAGGAGACACGCTCTACTGTAAGAAGTAGAAAGTAGTGGCATGAATGCACACTGAACAAGAACAAAGCCTTAATCTGCAAAGGGACCCAAGATAGCATCTTCCCCCTCTTCTCTGAAGGCCTCGCCACTCTCACGTGTGGTCATGAGAGCTCTTGGCACCAGCCTGCAGCGGTCTTGACAAGTCTGCAGGAGGGCAGGATTCAGCTTCTTAAAGAACTGTGGCATTTGAAAATTCACTAAATATTGTGGCATCTCGTCCCTAAAGCATGGATTTCTGCTCCGTAGTTGTACTCTTTGCATGGCATAAGTTGACTGGAGAAACAGAATCCTGGCGACCTGACTTGGTCAGGATCTGTTATTCTGAGTGAAATGAGGAGCACAGAAACATGACAACGAGTAGTCCTCCATGGAATTGCAGCTTTTCCTCCTCCTAAATATGTTGTGGTCCTTGACATTTGGACAGTTGTGTTTTTTGTTTTCTGTAAAGTCCTTGTCAGTAAAGGACAAGCGAAATATGCAAGTACTCATATGATTAAATACTTGATTTAGTCTGTGTAAACCTTTTGTCTTAGTTAAATATCCATTTGGAAGCTTTGATAGCTTACCGTGTGAAAACATGAATTCAGGTCTATGGATGAGATTCTTAAAGTGGTTGGGGGGATGCATAGGCTGAGACCTGTGTATCTAACATCTAACTGTCTTCCCGTTTCAGTCCCAAAGGCTGTCAGGTTAGCAAGCACTCAGAACTCGAGAGCATCGCTAAGGCAGGTAAGTGTTTCCCAGTGGTGTTCAAGTATACGAATAAGATATACTCAGCTAAATAATTTAAAGGAGACTGCTTTTATAGGACTGGTGAAACTTTATGAAGCAGAAAGGTATCTTCCCTTATATTTGTTAGCATTTTATTTGTTGTTCCAAAACCCCCACATCTTTGTGAACAAATATATTAAAAAATACAATAGTATTGAAATATCTACTCATATGCAATTATGTTTGCTATGTTGCATAGTCAGTATGATTCCAAAGCCCCTACAGAAAGTCTCTACTAACAGCTAGCAGTGTTATCGCTTTGTCCCAAGTATATAAGGATTTCTAGCACTAGTTACAGAATTGATCATTCCAAGCCAGGAGAAAGTAGCCAGATTAATATGACAATGTGAAAATGTATGTTGTTCCCCAGTGACCTAATAACGCAGAAACGCGTGTCTTACATACAGCGGAAAGGACAAAAAAAAAAACTACCACTTAAATGAATTGAAAAAGTATTCTCTTCACATAGCTCTTTGAGTCTTACAGACCCCTTTCTTGTGAGGGACCGTCAGCAATAAAAGCGGGACTGAAACTGCAGTGATTAGTNTTTTTTTTTTTTATTCCTGTAAGATGGCTTGTTAATTTGAATGTTCATGAAGATTGGGTTTTGTTTACAGTGAGGTATGCAGTCACCACTGCATGCAATCAAGGTTTGGTTGCCCGGCGCAGAGCTCCAGGACCTACATTTACCTTTCCCCAAAGTGATCCTTCAGTCTCGTTGGCTTCTGTCAACTTCACATCTCTTGATGAGGCAGGGTTTACGCTTACTGTGTTTACCCAAGAAGTTTTGCTGCCATCGCGGGTCCACGCTGTTAGTTTCAACATCCTCTGTTAGAAGAATCTGGGGAAGGGCTCCTAGCTGATGAAAAGAAATCACTGAAGCAATACACTTCCTTTGTGCAGTTTGGTTTTAGGATTCCCATTTGGAAATCTGACAGTCTATGGGTTAAACGTTTGACCATTATTTGATGTACTAATCTAGTTC